>JANRMT010062836.1:11905029-11965973 GCA_026402145.1 Polypterus bichir lapradei
TAAAACAGACAATAACTTTGTATAATGTTAATGTTTACCCCCCCCCCGGGTGGAACTGAAGAGTCGCATAGTGTGGGGGGGGATAATCTCCTCAGTCTGTCAGTGGAGCAGGACAGTGACAGTAGTCTTTCGTTGAAGCTGCTCCTCTGTCTGGAGATGAAACTGTTTAGTGGATGCAGTGGACTCTGCATGATTGACAGGAGCCTGCTAAGTGCCCGTCGCTCTGCCACGGATGTCAAACTGTCCAGCTCCTTGCCTACAATAGAGCCTGCCTTCCTCACCAGTTTGTCCAGGCATGAGGTGTCCTTCTTCTCTATGCTGCCTCCCCAGCACACCACCGCGTAGTAGAGGGCACTCGCCACAACCATCTGATAGAACATCTGCAGCATCTTATTGCAGATGTTGAAGGACGCCAGTCTTCTAAGGAAGTATAGTCGGCTCTGTCCTCTCTTGCACAGAGCATCAGTATTGGCAATCCAGTCCAATTTATCATCCAGCTACACTCTCAGGTATTTATAGGTCTGTAGCCTCTGCACACAGTCGCCTCTGATAATCACAGGGTCCAGGAGGGGCCTAAGCCTCCTAAAATCCACCACCAGCTCCTTGGTTTTGCTGGTGTTCAGGTGTAAGTGGTTTGAGTCCTTGATTAGGTTACTTTATAATGCCTCCCTGTGACTGGTCTCTTATCTTTAGCCAAGTTTATTTCTTTTTGTAATTATTTGTCTGTTTCAGGTGGGGTTATTGTTGTTGTTTGTTTTAGTATTTATTGAGCTTCTGTAAAAAAACTAAATTCCCCCTTGGGACAAATATATCTATACAAGAATACTAAGTTTTAGTCCGCAGCAATCAACATGCAAGAAGTAATTACACATTCATACTTGTCTGCCTGGATATTTTAATCAGTATTTCCAGTTTTCTTCCAATATCCCAAGCACCATGTCAAGTTAAATCATGAATAATAAATACATAATTGCATTGATCTAAATCAGAACTTTAGCAAACAAAGGGAAAAATGTCTACAAAAATATTTCTGTAAAATTAACAAGACTATCATCATGTACACATATCTTCTTTTCAGTATTTATTCTTGCCAATAATCATTGCTTGTTAAAGGAACAACACTGTGATGCTGGCCCAAGTCAACTTCAATTTTACCAACAGTTGATACAAATTAGCAGGTGCTGCACCACTATTAAAAAAAGCTCGAATACGCTCCTCACACAAAACTGTGGTTGAAAGTGATATTTAAATACCCTGTGTTAAGCATGGACCTACCCTTATTAGGCAATCCAATATGAGTGTAGAAAACACATTTAACACCAATACATTATTAATCAATCTGTATTTCTAACATGTAGCAGGTCACATCACCTTGAATTCCACTATATCCTGATTCTCTAATCAGCATGAGTCTACAGGAACAAGAACTCTTAACAAAAATGTTCAGAATCTAAAAATGTAAGTTAAATTGTGTGTGTGTTAATTTTCTATTCTAAAACATCCATCCATCCATATATTATCCAACCCGCTATATCCTAACTACACGGTCACGGGGGTCTGCTGGAGCGAATCCCAGCCAACACAGGGCGCAACGCAGGAAACAAACCTTGGGCAGGCGGCCAGCCCACAGCAGTATTCTAAAACAGCCCTTTATATTGTAAACATCCATCTATCTATCCATCCATCTATCCATTATCCAACCCACTATATCCTAACTACAGGGTCACGGGGGTCTGCTGGAGGTAAACATAATACAATAATCCCTCCTCGATCGTGGGGGTTACGTTCCAGAACCCCCCGCGATAGATGAAAATCTGCGAAGTAGAAACCATATGTTTGTATGGTTATTAAAATATATTTTAAGCCCTTATAAACTCTCCCACACTGTTAACATTATTAGAGCCCTCTAGACATGAAATAACACCCTTTAGTCAAAAGTTTAAACTGTGCTCCATGACAAGACAGAGATGACAGTTCTTTCTCACAATTAAAAGAATGGAAATATATTTTCCTCTTCAAAGAATGCGTGTCAGGAGCAGAGAATGTCAGAGAGAGAGAGAGAGAGAGAGCGCGAGAGAAAAGCAAACAATCAAAAAATCAATACGTGCTTTTGGGTTTTTAAGTATGCCTAAGCACCACGATAAAGCGCCATTTTTTAGAGAAGCGTCCATATCCTCTAGGCAAACAGCCTCTGTGCAAACAGCCCCTCTGCTCACACCCCCTCCGTCAGGCGCAGAGAATGTCAGAGAGAGTGAGAGAGACAGAGAAAAGCAAACAATCAAGCACCGCGCAGGAAGCATATCGTATATCATTGAGGAGTTTTAGTTAATACGTAATACGTGCTCTGATTGGGTAGCTTCTAAGCCATCCACCAATAGCGTCCCTTGTATGAAATCAACTGGGCAAACAAACTGAGGAAGCATTTACCATAAATTAAAAGACTCATTGTCCGCAGAAATCCGTGAACCAGCGAAAAATCCATGATATATATTTAGATATGCTTACATTTAAAATCCGCGATGGAGTGAAGCCGCGAAAATCGAAGCGCGATATAGCAAGGAATCACTGTATACCTTATTTGTAAATGCTTTTGTATCTGAATAAGAATTGCTTTAATATTGTGAAAAAAGGATGAATTAGTGGGTCATACAGTTAATTAATTATTAGTTTTGCCTTTGGCAATTTACTAATTAATTGAAACAATTAATAAGATGCCCACCTGGGGGCACGAAATTGATGGTGGTTGAGTAAAGGATCTCTGTTTCACTTTCCAGCCAGGATGTCAGGAATATGAAGAGATTTGTATTATTTATGAAAAAAGTTTATAATTCTGCAAAATTCTACATTAAACAATTTCAGGAACTGTTTTCCTTCTTCAATTAAGTTGTACCTTCTGGCTGCAGGCAGTACTGCAGTTTCTTTTTGATGTTGTTACACAGTGTCTCTTTGCGTAGGATAAAATGTATGAATGCTGGACAAATGGTGATCAGTCAGCTCCCACTTTTAGCAACATGAATGCATGGCTTTTTCCATACAGTCTCTCTGCTCATCCATTTACTATCTTAGCAAGGTTTAGACTCATGGGACCCTCATCCAACTCCAATACAGAGGAGTCTTCCACTTCTGCTCTCTGCTATCGACAGCAGAAGTTAGAGCCAAGTTAAGAGCAGTGAGCTTGATACAGAGAGCCAAGAGTTGGGGTTTGCAGGTTTTTTTTAAGGAAGGAATAGACATCTTGCCATTGGTTTCTTGGGTGCACATAAGACCATCCCTTTTGGATGACATTCATTGAGTTATGGCTGTTTCTTTGAGCTTGGATATTTAGATGGTGCCAAAAACAGCCATTTCTTGGATGTCAATTGGCTTGTGATTGATCATTTTATCAGGTAAGGAGTAGAGAATGCATTCCAAAGAGAGGGCCAGTCAAGAAGAACCTGATATTAAGAGTGTCTGGCAGTGGCTTTTTAAACCAAGGACTTGTGTTCCAGGCCTGGCAAATAATGTCAGTCAGTCCTATAATGTTTTAATAATAGGTTTATATAAAAAGTGTCAAAGACTCTGAAGGCATTGTAAGTACAGAGGTTTAGGAATGCTTGTGTGTCACATGACTGTATGTGTTTTTACTGATAAGAACTATCACTACAAATCACATGTACAGTTTATGGTTTTACAAGACATCTTCACAACCACTTCTAGGTGTGATGCTGTGTCGGCACACTTTGCCTTAGCCTCCTGCTTAAGATGTGGTTTCATAAGCTTACGTTAGTTTTATGAGCTCCAGATCTTGGAGACAGGAAAACCTAGTTTTAGAAACCACAAAATAAAGACAAATGGTATTTTTGGAGACAGGCAAAAATGTAAGAGTCCCTCAGGCACAAGATGACCATACCATACTTAGATTAGCTTTATAAGGTGAGTCTAGAACCTGATTAGACGTCTTCCACATCCATTTTGACTGAATTACTGTTATGATACGCAAGGTGTCAAAGAGTACTGTGAGCAAATACAGCAGGAGGTGACATGAGACAATAACCATACTCAAAAATGGAAGGCAAAGGTGAAAATAGCATTAAACAAAATTAAACCAAGAAATCAAAACCAAAGATGCAAGATAGAGATCAAAAGTAAAGAGTTGAAAACCAGAAAATCAAAACCTGACATTAGGGCTTACTTGTTTTGAAGCTAACTACCACTAATAGACAAAGGGTTTTTATATCCACCAAAGGGTAATTTGAATGCATGATTGCCACTATATTTATCTGCAGTGTTGCATGATTTTACAAGACCAACAACCAGTTAAGAACAGCAAGCTTGATACAGAGAGCCAAGAGTTGCAGTTTGAAAGGGTTTTTTAAGGAAATAATAGACATCTTGAAATTGGTCTCTTGGATGCATATGAGATTATCCCTTTCGGTTGACAGTCATTGATTTATGGCTGTTTCTTCGAGCTTGTGACCAATACCAAGTCAGTAAAAATGATGATTTATTTAACTTCACTTTAAAACACAAAAAAAACATAAGAATTCATTTCTATATGTGCAAAAAACATATAAAATGCAAAAATGCACACAGAGAATTGTGTATATACTGTATTACAAGAACATATGGGACATTAAACAGCAATGCACAAATAGATAACTGAAAATCTATCAATAACAGCTTGTATGGTACAGATTGTCACATATTGATTTGCATACTTTGGCATATAAGATTATTTTATACATTTTTATGTTAAACATTATGATATTCAACTGAATTAACTGTCTGCTTCTCTGGCTTGTATTTCTTTTCTTTTTTTAACATTTTATTGAATTTATTTAAAATCAAAAAACATTCCATACAAGCAACTCAAGTTTTGCATTTATGTTTACTCTGCCATCAGGGACTAAGTGCATTACAGTACTTAGGTCAACAGATGAGGAGGACGCTGAAACACAACAGTTGCAATTACACCATGCATAGTAAAGTGTGGGCTATATAAAAGTTGATATGGTAGCAAGATATGGAATTGGGCTGTATAAATTTGATACAGCAGCATGATATGGAATTAACTGTGGGCTGTATAACCCCAAGTACTGCTAAAGGTCAAAGTAAAAGAAATTTAGACATTATACATACTGTGGGTTCATATTAGAAAGTGTCTGCGCAAGTAAGAGAAGATACTGTACATTTTTCGAGGAGAAGTGTCTCCCAAAGCCTTTTTGTGATAAAGCATGTATTAATAACCCTCTTGAGTTTCAATTCCTTATGCACTCCTGCTAACCTGTCAGTGCCCAATATCATTCCAATTTCAAAAACATTTAATTCCTTCTTCTTTTCAATTCTCCCAATGATTTGCTCACACTCATCGTCTATTGGTACCTTCTCTTTTTTGTCTGTGTTATATTGCCTACAAATATTATTGATTAAGCTCTAAATTATGTGTCAAGGGCATTTGTTCCCTTAAAGTATCAAAGGTAGAAAACATAATTAAAATTTCATATTTAAATGGTTCTTATTAATACTCATTAAACTTTCCAACTTTTGCAGGTTTCTAATTTTTCTTAGACTATACTACAGAAGGCTGCCCCTAGCATGTAAGAAACCATTAGGTTGACAAAACAACAGATCAATATATTTTATACTTTTCTTTAAGTTAATATTTATCAGCTAAGCAATCAAGTAAGCCATCAAAAGAAAATCTCTGTATTTTGTTGTAGAGTTTTCATCTTTAGCATTATTATTTGATCTATAAAGTAGTTAATAAAAAGGTTCTAATTGTAAATGTTAGCATTCTGTACACCTGGATCGTGCATTATATTGAAGCACTGTTCTGCTCTCCACACTAATTAGAAAGCCAGAGAGATAGACAACATCTTTCACCTTTTATTAAATAATTAATTAGATCAATTAAGTAATCTGTAAAAAGCAGTAGGACATTTACCCCCTGACATTTAAACACATGCAATCTGTTCAACAATTTATTACTATCCCTATTTTGACATTTGCCTTATTCTTTCTCACCCAGTTTTACATGGTTTGTACACTTGCCACTGTAAGATGCACACAACCTTGACTCTGTGCTCCACAACCATGTGCTCTCTGTGCTAAAAAATAATTAAAATAAAAACACGATGTAAGTTTGTAGGAAAGCAAATTACAGTAAATGTTACAATCTAGCCATGGTTTCCTATTCAGTGTGATAGAAATAAAAAGAAAAAAACACTTAACAATGAAGTCAGCACTCAGGAATGTTTTAATAATGCGAACGATGAACATACCATAATGGCATTACAGGCTGTTCTGCCAGCAGGTATGAAAGTCTCAAGCTTGTACTGTATATAACAATTTCTTTTATTTGCTCCATTTTTCTGGCTTTCATAAGTTTCAGGCATTTAAATAGTCTTAGATAAGAAGGACTTGCAGTAGCCTTGAGGGTGCTCATTGCAAGTTGAAAATATATTTGTGGTTATTCAGGACAGTGATCATCTCAGAGTTCATTCCAAGTTCATTTAGATCATGATAGATGTGAAGGTCAAGCACTATCACACCAGTTATTTCATATGGAAGTAATGATTCCTTTTTTATTTTTCTCATGTAAATTACCACACAAACTAGTAACTTTGCCTCACTCAAAAGTCCCCAAATGTGACTCATTACTCATCACTTAAGCACACAAATCAAATTAAGCAATATAGCCATGGCTGGCAACCTTAGCTTCAAAACAGAGCATGCAACAATACCTTTACAGGGACTAAGAGATCGCTGCCTTTATGCACTTCCTCAGAAAGCACTGCACAAATCAAACAAAGCAATAGAGCCTGGTGACCTCAGTTTCAAAATACCTTAGCAGGGTTAGAAGCTGGCTACTTCAGTACCCCGCACAAATCAAACAGAGTAATAGAAGCTGGAGGCCTTGCTTTCTAAACCTTAGAACGGGATAGAAGCTGACTACTTTTTTACCCCTGAAAGGATGGCAAAATTCTACCAGAATGAACATGGCTCACACCTTAACAAACATAAGAGACACAATCTGACAAGGCCAGATCACTACCTTTGAAAGAGCTAAACAAATTACAAATCACTCAATCACACCTTGAGCAGATGATATCAGTAAAGACAAGTTTGAACCATACTAAAATCTATACCATTGTGCACACTTAGATGGGTATCACAAACCTGCATTTAAAACTCCATTGGGCCCTTGAGCAAAGCCCTTAACCTGAAAATTGCTCCAGGGGCACCAAACAATGGCTGACACTGCACTCAGACTTCCAAAGGTCATTCAAAAAGACAGTTTTCCCTTGGGGATTATTATGGTATACCCTCTATTGAGTGGTTTGCATTATTCAATGACCCGCTGAGTAATTCTGTCAGGAGTGATGTACTCCTGGTAGGACCAAACATAGTAGCAAGATCAGAGATGAGGTCTTGATTTAGACTGACTCAACCATTCACACCCCATCCCACCAAGGGTCCATCCATAGTGGTACACCTTCCTGATATACCTTGTCGTCTTGCACCTGGCTTGCACACTGGATTCCCGACAGGAAGTGAAATGGTGTGACTAAGAATTTCGCACTGTCACTATCACCGATATCAACAATTCTTTTGCGTAGGCTCTTCCTTCCATCCATCTTCCTCATCCTTTCTCCTGCATCAAAGTCCTGCAGTGATGGGCAACAAATGAAGAAAACTACCATTGGGTGATAGTGTATATTCTTATTATGGAACCCGCACGTATGGATGCGTTGGTGTGATGGCTTTTCAGAGGCACACCCAGGACAAGTTCCTCTTCTGTGTCCTGCCGGCGAGATAAGGCAGCCTTTTTCAAGGATAGCACTGCCTACCCCTGATGGGGAGGGGACAATAAAAGGTGTCCGAAACAAAGTTTGTTCCATCTGTACTTGACCAGGAAACCACACCTGGTGAGTCATCCCTCTACCTGTGGCTGAAAAACTACAAATCTTTTATTCTAGATTCTTGGAATGTCCACACACTCATAGATTTGACCACTACCGACTGACTACCTCAGAGAACAGTCCTTGTAGCCTCAAAACTCCAACACTACAAGGTGGACATGTGTGCCCTCAGTGAGACTTATCTCACTGATGGAGGATCCATGACTGAAATCACATCAGGATATATGGCTGGCTGACCAAAGCCAGAGATGTGGATTCAAAGAATCGACCTTGGTTTCCTTCCGAAAATCCCAAAGTCCCTGTTGGCATCAGTTCACACTTAATGACCCTGCATATTCCCCTGCCGAAAAGTTCCCATATGACTATCAGTAGCTCATATTCTCCTACGCTGGATTCAACAAGAACAACTTGAAGAAAAGGACAACTTCTATATTTCCCTTGACAAAGTAGTCTGGAATGTACCTGCTTCAGACAAGATCTCCTTGTTTGGAGACTTCAATGCACGGGTTGGAAGGAGCTCTGACGTTTGGAATAATGTGATCTGGAAACAAGTAACTGGAAATGTGAATGCTTATCTTCTTCTTATCCTCCTGTACAGAGCACCAACTGTCCATTACCATCACAATGTTTCACCTCCCCAACAAATACAAGATGACATGGATGCATCCTCGAGCAAAGAACTGGCACCTTCTGGACCATATGATTGTCTATTGGTTTGATCTCCAGGATGTCTTGATCACATAAGATAATGCAAAGAGCAGAATGCTGGACACACCATAGACTTGTCCAGTCCATCCTCTGTGCTGTACTTAGACCACATATCAGAAGTCAATCACCCAAGCTACACCTCAATGTTGCAACCCTTGCAGCCATTGATACCAAAAACGCATTGACAAGTCATCTTCACAAACAGCTTGAAAACATCAAGATCCCAACCACGGATGGTGACTTCATTACTATCAATCCTGAGGTTGATGAACTGTGGACCTCGCTGCCCACAACCCTGCAGTCCTCCTCCAAGAAAGCCACTGGATTTGCCAAGAGGAAGAGTACAGACTGGTTAAAGGAGGACACAGACAAGATTATCCCCCTCCAGGATGGCAAAAACGCAGCATTCCAAGCTCATCTTGCAAAACTGTCATCAATTTCCCTCCTGCAGAAGTGGAATAAAACTAGATTAAGTACAAAACACAGGCTCAGTGAAATCCAGAACAACTGGTGGGTTAACAAGGCCACTGAAATCCAAAGCTACACAGATGAAAACAAGTCCTAATAGTTCTACAATGCCATCAAAGGAATTTATGGTCCTTCCTGACATACTGTAATGTAGCTCCAGGCCAGACTGCAGATGGGGCAACACTCCTCAAAGACAACCAACAAATCTTGGCTCATTCTCGAGTATTGTTGAACCAAATGAACCCAGCAAATCCTACAATACTCGAAAAGATCCCCACACTCCCACAGGTCCCTGAACTAGATGAGTATCCAACTCTCCATGAAGTCCAAACTGCCATCCAAGCCCTTATGAACAAGAATGCTGCTGGTGAAGACGCTATAAATGCTGAAATAAATATAGGGGACTTCTTTTTATCACACTCTGCTGAAAGCTCTGCAAACTTTCCGCCTCAAGGAAACATGCTACCATGTTCCCAGAAGAAAGGGGACTAACGAGACTGTGGCAACAGCTGTGGTATTTCACTGCAACATCCAGTTGCTGGGAAAATTCTTGACTGTGTCATTCTTCTCTGGCTATTTCATCACATTGCAGGAAGATCACTTCTGGAATTGCAAGCTGGCTTTCATCCTAAATGCAGTACAATTGACATCATCTTTGTCATCCACCAACTCCTACAGAGGGCTCGAGAACATCAGCAAGACATCAGCTTTGCCTTCATCGACTTGCAAAAAGCATTTGACACCATCATCCATGACATGCTTTGGGAGGTACTCAAGGTTTACCTTGTCTCCATTACTCTTCTCTCCAGAAAAGCGTTGATGGAGTGTGGATCCAGTAACAACTGAATGGGAATATGTTCAACCTCCAAAGATTGTCAGCCCACTTGTAAACCTACCTGATAATAATTTATGAGCTCCAGTATGCTGACAATGTTGTCGGTTTAGTTCCTCACCCAGAAAGCCTTCAGAGGACCACTGAGTCTTTACAAGCAGTCTATTCATGGAAGGGCCAGGAAATCAGCACCTGACAGCACAAGACACTGACCCTTCAGACTGCATTCCAGCACACTAGTGGATATAAAGATTCACAACAAGACACTGGGGAACACATAATCCTTCTCTTACCTTGCAAGCATAATATCTAGTGATGCTTCTGTTACTGAGGAAATTGTAAACCACCTCTGATTAGCCTCCTCTGCATTCGGCCACCTATGCAAGCATGTCTTGTGTAACTAAAATCTCCGCGTGACAACCACAGTTGTGGTATATTACACAGTATGCACAGTATATCTACAATCCTTTATGGATGCAAGGCCTGGACTCCCTGCCGCAAGCAAATCCACACACAAGGAGTGTTACACATCCGCTGTCTCCAAAAGATCCTGGGCATCAGTTGGGTTCCACACACTAAAATTCTGGAATGCTGCTCATCAACTAGCATTGAGGTCATGCTGCTCCACCGTGTCCTCTGCTGGACTAGGCACGTTATCCAAATGGATAAGTTTAGCTTCCCCAAATGGTCCTGTATGGTGAACTTGCTGAAGAATCCTGACCTCAAGGTGTACAATAAAAATGCTGGAAGGACTACTTGAAGTGTTTTCTCAAGGTCTGCCCCATTCCATATATTCAGATTGAAGACAGACAGACAATAAATGGAGGAGTCCATCACTTTGAACAACAATGGACACATCAACAAGAAGAGACTAGAATGGCAAGACATCACCATTGAAACCAATCCACTGTACTTCGGGGGCAATTCCCTTGCCCATTGTGCCCCTGGGTCTGCTTTTTCCAAATTGGCCTGCTCTTCCACCAGTATAAACTCAGGACGGGGAGTGACAAAGATGGACAAATGGATGAACAGTGTCATCGTTGGATCGACGGACAGCCATGACTAATAAGGTATATCAAATCAAAAAGCAAAAACAAAAGATCCTTAGCTACATTACCTACAAAATAAGACACAAATGTGGTTGTTAACCATTTTATAACGACACATTATGAATGAAATACAGTCCTCTATGGCTTTTAACCCTAGCAAATATTTATACTATTGTGAACACTTACTCATGGTCCTCAGACTTTCATTAAATATTAAAGAGCCTACTGAGACCAACCAAACAGATGCACAAATACAGATGTTACAGTTAACTAATGCTGGTGGCAAAGACCCGAAAGAACGGCACCTCTATTTTCACCTGAGTAACTGACAGATGTGCATCTGCATAATGTTAGGAAGGGAGATTTTTAAAAGGATCATTAAACCTCAGGAAAGCTGGCCTGAAAGAATGTGGGAGATCCCCTTTGTCACAAAGTTAAAATTCTGACACCAAAAAACTTTGGTAGAAATAAACACACTAAACAAAGTAGTCAGCTTCCAAGGCATTTTAATTATTAAAAGCATTAAAAACAGAAAGCAATGGTACCAGCCTATCAGCGAAGAAGTTAAGTGGTTGTTTTTACCAAAGGTTCGTACCAGCAGCATTGGAACGTATCTAATTTTTTACAGTTCTTTATCCAGAAAGACAGTTTAAACTTTTGAATCTCCTTCTTTATATAAATGCCCTAAATTATTATTATTACTATCTTTGTTTAGATCTGTAGTAATGCTATGGTTTTTAACACTGAGTTTTAGGCTTCAGCCTTTTCAAACTTTATTAATATAATGCAACTTAGAATGAGGATCAAATCTGACACTGTTGTTTTCTGAGAAATCATACAAACAGTGCCATATGCCATAGATGCAAAGAAGTAAATGACCTTCCAGCTTTGTGCTTCATTGCAACGCACTGTGCATTGAGAGAATCTTTGTGGAATGGGATTTCTGAAGATATACAGCCTTCACTTTGAACTTATCTGGGAATAAATTAAATTTCAATTAGTATGGTATCCTTGAGGAGGCTTTTACTTGGCTTACAGAGATAACAGCATTCCGATATTCAAATTAGTCAGCTTTATCTGCTCAGCTTGAGTTTTATTGCTTATTAGGAATGACTAAATAGAAAGAAAAATCATTTAGAATACACTAAAATCTTTTAATAATGATTCCACAAAAAGTATGAAAAATACTTTTTTAATTAAAAAGTGAAAACACAAATGCACAAGCTATCAATTGTATATGAACTCCTATTTTTAAAGAAAAAATGTAATTTCCTACTGTAATGAGTATAGACAAATACTGGCCCTTCTAACTGTTTTATTTTGATAACTCCAATAAATATATTTTTTCATTACATTTTTTTGGAAAATATATTGCTGCACCCTCACAGCCCCAGGGGCCTTAGTTCAAATCTCTGCCTGGTTCAAAGCCGTGAATATTAAGTTAACTGTCAGTTGTTAATGTGCTTGAAATAAATGTAACTTTTATGCAAGTGTGTCTTGTGATGGTCTGGCATCATATCCAGGATTGGTTACGTGCATCTAGTGCTGCTGGGATATGCTCAAAATCTCTGTGTAAGTAACATAAATGATATTAGATGAATGGATGGTTATACTGTATTTGAGGAAATAACTATCCTTCACAGCAGTTTGTTTTGGCTATTAATAACACTGCACTTGTAATATTAGTCTGTTGCTTGAGTCTATGTAGTGTCCATTTAAGGTTTCAGAGTAAATAAGGCTCAAATAAAACAATCTGCTCAAGACTTTTTAAAGTTTAACAATGCATTATAATATTTAACACATTATCTTTTATCCTTTGCACTTAAGATTTTCTCTTTACTTCACTTCGTTTTGCTTCTGGCTAAATAATTTTTTTGTGTGTTTCTAAGAAGGTTATTCAGTTTTAATATCACCTATCATTATGCAGAAAGATCCTCAGCAAACAACTGAGATTATTTTTTGAAACAGAGGATCATTCTGAATGAGCATATGGTGTTTGTTCATCTCCATTTCTTCAGCTCTTGCCAGTCAAGGAGAAAATCCCCACGCCAAATGTTATGGTGCCAGAGTGTTGCAATTTAATTTCCATTTCAAATGAATCGACAATGATATCTATGAGGAAGCCATAAGACCAAGGTCATTGAAATATCTTATCCGTGATTAAGGAATCCTATAAATTATGAGCAATGTAAAATGAGAAATTACCAGAACACTTAAAAAATGTGTCAGAGAAAAGCTGAATTCACTGAAAAAGTAAGTGCCTCCCTTTAAAATACTGTGGATAGAACAGCATGTTGGTGAACTGAGTAGTACTGACATCTGATATGAAGTACTCTCGAGGTGAAGATCGCATGTTCTCCCCATGTCATTATGACTCATATTCTAAGCAGCACAAAGAAATGCCAGTGGGAAAAACTGAAGATGTATTTATGTATCTACAGAAATGAGAATGTTGAGAATTATGTTAAAAATTAGGAAAACAGAATACTTTTATTATTTAATTGAAAGTGCATCAGATTGAGAGTCACAATATTTTGTTCGTAGTTTGCCAAGACACATTGTAGCTTTGCTAAGGAATGCCTCTCAAGATGTGCTGCACGTCACATCATGAAGGCTCTGCTATTAAACTCAACACAATGCGTCAGTTCTCTTTAAGGAACTATGGATTTAAACCATGAGCAGTATTACTCTTGAAGTCATAGTATTATGATATTCTGGTTGAGGGCTCTTAGCTTGCCACTTCTTGATTCAGATCATAATCTTAGGGATTTGGTTCGGTTACATTCTCATAATTTTGGTAATGATTCCTTGCAATTCTAGTTTTTACTTTGCTTATGGTTTAGCCTTCTAAATTTTGTTTTTCATAGCAATACTACAGTATTCTTGAAAACTGTTTTTGTTCCAATGTCTTGAACATGCATGGTCTGTTTTTAACAACTTCTTTGTGGTTGCACACAATCTACTGTGCCAGATGACAATATGAAGAGGCTGGCACACAGAGTGAATGGGTGCTGAGGTCCACCTGGGACTTTGATTATTTGTAACTGGCATAGCAAATTATCACAGGAAAAGTGATGTTGATAGAAGATAGAAAATGTAATGAAGAGATGCATATGTATGTGACTGTGCAATATATTAAGATTAAGTGTAGATAATAAAGGGCGAGATAGTTTGGCCATATATTGAGAATGGATGACAACTCTGTAGTTAAAAGGTTAAAAGTAGGCACACCGCAACTGAGATGGTCAAAAATTATCAAAAAAGATATAATAAAAACTAACTTGAAGGAGGCCATAGGATAGGGATAAGAGAGTTTGGAAAGGCTAAGAATCTGTGCTGGTATCGGGAAGGTTGCCAGTTTGCCAGTTTGAATCCCCCTTACTGTCAAAAGAGATCCTACTCTGTTGTGTCCATGAGCAAGACCCTTAATCTGCAGTTGCTCCATGGGCGCTGTACAATGACTGACCCTGCGTGCTGACCCCTATGCAAGAAATTGTATAAGCCAAAATAAAGAACAAAAAAAAAAGCCAGGTCAAAGGCCACTGACTCTGGATGATGATGAAGATGATGATAGGGGCTGAGTGAGAAAGTAACTGTGCACTGCCAACCTCCCAGTAAATTGGCCAGTGCTGGATAGTATATTGTATAGAGAAGTTCCATACAGTATATTGAAAGTGAAAATGATACTGTAGAAAAGAAGGTCATTCATAAAAATAAGCTATTTAGATGCCATTTTTTTCTTTTAACCAGGATTTTATTTACAGCTTCCAAACCACAAAGATACAGATTGTTAAAATTAGAAATAAAAACATATAATAATAATAATAATGCATGACATTTGTGTGTGCCCACCCTCCGGAAAACCCCTTGACTTGGTCTAGCCGCTCGGGTCTTCAACAAGGATGAAGATCAAAGAGGATCCTGCAAACTGGATCAGCCTTGGGGAATTGCACCACATGGCCACAGTGCTGTAACTGATGCTTCCTCAAAATGCAGGTAATGTGCCTCATTCGGGACTCCATGACAAAAACTCTAAGTCCCAAGGATTATCCGAAGAGACACAGTTCCGAAGGAATCCAGTCTTCGTCTTGGGTCACCGGATAGCGTCCATGTCTCGCAACCATATAGCAAAACAGGAAGCACTAGGACTCTAAAGACTTTGACCTTCATCCTTTAGCAAATATATTGAGAGCATCACGTACCCCTTTCCAGCAATCTCATGACCCCCAGTGCTCTCCCAATCTGTCTGCTGACTTCATAGGAAGAGTACCTGTCAATTTGTTAAATATTACAAAAATAAAATGAAAAATATTAAAGTCAACTGCAGTGGGCTGGCACCCTGCCCGGGGTTTGTTTCCTGCCTTGTGCCCTGTGTGGGCTGGGAATGGCTCCAGCAGGCCCCCGTGACCCTGTAGTTAGGATATGGCAGGTTGGATAATGGATGGATGAATAATATGATTTTTCTTATATTTGTGTTGGTATATGTTTAGCCTGGAGATAACCAAGCCAAAATTTAGTAATCAAATAAAAAAAGAAAAAATGTACTGTATATAATCAAGGAAATGTCTTTACGTTGTACTGAATATTTTGTTGTTTTTTTCTGAAAAAATATGTATAAATACCAGCACAAGTTTTGTCAATAAGTTAACAGCATACTAGTATATTGCATTTTACATGTTAAACTGTGCATGCTGCATGTCATAAACCATCGTTTCTGTCAGTCAGTGCAAATAATAAACACAATTTGAAAAGGTCTTTACTTACAGTATATCTGTGAAATGTAATCCTGCTAAATCTATCCAATCCTGTTATAGTAAAAAAGTGTAACAGGATGGAAATCTTCAGCATTCACCTGGTCAGAAGCAGATGACCCGGAATATAGGAGGCCTTCTAACTGGAACTAATCCACACAAAACTCCTGTGGTGAACTGTAACAGGATTACTGGCATGACTTCATCTGGCATGTCAGCAGCTGTGTCTAATACTGATTTGTAGTGTATATCGTACAAGGAATCATTCTTAAATATTAAGAGTGAACAAAGCCATATAGGTTTAGGGAAAGCAAATTTTACTGCCCGGGAATTATACTTTAAGAAAAGCTAATTTCATTAAGCCCCATTAAAAATAGGTATAGCACAAACAACTATGTTAGCCTAAAAAAATCACTTAGTTATCCAAATGCTTTACAGAATTTCTTGGTAATGGTCAGCAAATGTATTCTACTCAAAATTCTAATATTCCTATTCACAATTATTACAATGCCTTTTTCAGAATGCAATTGTATACATACAGTATATATATTAAGAATAGGTTTAAAAGAAAATTAAGTAACTTACCTACAGTAATTGCAAGTTGGTCCTTCATAGTAAAACTCACAATTTTTGCTCACCATCCAATGACCAAGATTAGTTGACATGGGTTCCCTCAGAAAATCTTTTTAAGATTTTTTTCTTATTTGAATGGTTAAAAATGTAAAACTGAAAAATTTCTTTAGGTTTTTCCAGAAGTTAAACACTATCATAATCTCTAAAAAAATACTTCTTATATTAATACAGAATGGATCACACTTATTTTAAAAGATTGAAAGGAGCACTCTGAATGTTCAGAATACCCCTTGAGTTCTTAGAAATCTGATGCCAAGCGACTGGTATACTTTTTCCTCAACTTTTACAAACTATTATTCATAAATGTATTCAAACTCTAATTGGACTGCTTTTATTTGGTTGTGTTATACTGCAGATAGCATATTTTGCTTCCTTTATATAACTGGTGCAATCCAACTTTACTTTACTTATTCGAGGAAGAGAAAGATTTTGATAACATAAATTGAACTTTTCTTTACTGAGTTCTAAGTCTGATGGAGCCACCAAACAAATTTGTAAATATGACCAAGGCACTTTATTGTTCAGCTTAAGTAAGTATATTTACCAATTCCTATACATTGTGAATGCTGGCCCTGGCACAGACAGACGGACAACATTTCTGCACCCACACACCGTTTATTTACACTATAATACTATTTACAAAGTCCTGTGCACTCACAAACCCCAGTGCCTCCAGCACCGATTCCCCCAATGTCCAGGGCTCACAGTCCTTTTGCCTTCCTGGCTGCCTCCAGTCCTCACTCCAGCTCCGTCCACTTCCACCCGACTTCCGCTTCCTGACTGGAGAGAGGCGGCCCCTTTTATGGGAACCCTGATGGGCTCCAGCTGCTTCCCGGCACTTAGTGTTGGCCACACCCCTGTGTGGCGGAAGTGCCGGCTGCGCACCCGGAAGCCGTCCGTGTGTCCCTTGTCGTCTTCCCCCCGGCACTTCCTGGTGTGGCAGAAGTGCCGGGCTCCCGGGATAATTAGGCACTGAGGCGCCGCCTGGCGGTGGCCACGGGTCCCTACAGGGCTGGGCTTCCAAGCCCTGTACCCGAGGACCCCTGCATAACCAGGACGGACGCCCCCACTCGGTCTGGAGGAGGCACACGCCCTCCTCCGGTCCTCCAAGGCGTCCCGACCAGGCTCCAGCCCCGGCCGAGGACCATACGGGATAAACCGGCATCGGGGCGCCGCCTGGCGGTGACCACGGGCCCCTACAGGGTAGGGCTTCCATGCCCTCGACCCGTGGTCCCCAACAGAACCAGGACGGACGCCCCCTCACGGTCTGGAGGAGGCACAAGCCCTCCTCACGTCCTCCTGGGCATCCCGGCCGGGCTCCAGCCCCGGCCGGGGACCACAACATGTATATCTCATATGCCTTTCTTATTTATAAGGGTGCCAGGTAAGGTTGTCATCTACTGAATTTTTCCATCTTTCTCCTAACTCTTTAGCCATTGCTTTCACAGAATTTAAACACCTGACTATTTTATATGCCAGTAACACCCTCTTTTTCTGCGTAATATCCCCTCATATCTTACACACACTTGTGTTTAGTGCCCTTCCGAATCGGCCAGACCTTGAAGACCTGCGGGTCAGGGGGCTTCTCAGGGATTCTTCTGGTTTGAACTAGCACTATACCAAGGCGCATGTCCAAAGCTGCTATATTATCCAGGCATGCTTTTAAACAGAAGTGGCCCGACAGCAAAGCTCATGCCTAAAGCTGCTGATGGAAGGAAAAAGCAGAACCCTTAGAGGCTGCCAACTGAGAAAGAATGCATGTGGAGTGTGAAATCAGCCATACCACATGCACTTCAGAAGAGGTCATCCAACTGAAGAAAGCATGTTCACCCCAGTCAGTACTTGGATGGGAGACCAACCAGGAACAGCTTGGGTTGCTGCTGGAAGAGATGATGGTAAGCCTAGCAGTGGGCGCTTACCCTGTGATCTGTGTGTTGATCCCAATGCCGCAGTGCAGTGATGGTGACACTGTGCTGTAAAAAAATGGCACCATCCCTTGGATGAGATGCAAAATCAAGGTCCTGACTCTCTGTGGTCATAAAAGATCCCTGGGCATTGTTCGTGAAGAGCAGGGTGCATTTCAATGTCCTGGCTAAATTGCCTACCATGGTTCCATCATCCTTGCCCCCTAATCATCCCCTGTCTGTAACTGGCTAATTATCTCTCACCACTTCACCTCCTAATAGCTTGTATGTGGTGAACATACTGGCATAAAAATGGCTGCAGTAACATCGTCCAGGTGGATGCTATACATTGTCGATAGTTGAAAAGTACTATATGAAAAACACTATATAAATATAAACAATTATTATTATTATTATTAAAGTTCACTATGCAATTTACCTAAAGAGGTGAATGAATAGCCGCTGCGATGTGGTTGCAAACACATACATGCACAAGGAAAGAAAGGTTTAAATTATTGACACCACACCGAATCAAAGGAGGACATGGGGTGCGTAACTCAATAATGATTGGACAGGAAACGTACTAGCTGTATAAAACTGAAGTCCAGTCACCAGACTGGTCTTCGAGCTTGTAGACACTTCTTTTTTTTGAGCAGGTAAAGCACCGAGAAGAGCATTTTAAGTTTGTATATATTAGTGAGGACAGCTTACTTACTTTTTGGGGTGGAAGTAACCTTTGTTTGTGGGTGCTCACTTTTTCGTCATTGTCTTTGTGCATAATATTTTTATTTTTTCACTTTTTCTTTTTGATTAACTTTCTATGTGTCTTTCATGAACTGTCTCTTGAAGGAGGAGGAAGAAAATGATTTTTGTTTATTTTTGTTGGATTTTTTCTCATCACTTTTTGCTTTGGAGTCACTGTAATTATTGTATGTAGCACCTACACATATTTTTCTTGTTTTTGTTAATGTTCTTGTATTTAACTGTATATATGTGAAATAAATTATTATAAATAGTTATTGGCATATCTGGAATAAACCAGAATTCTGTTTTGTTTTTTTTTTAGAAAAGTCCCAATTGTCTGTGTCTCTATTCTCTCTTCCCCTTGTCGTTTGGTTCCAGCTCCAGGAGTCTGAAACTGTGCGACAATACTGCATGGGGTGCCACAGACTCTTCATTAGGAACTCCATCAGAAAACTTGGCTGTTTGGGCGGGGGAATGTTATAATTAGATTTAAAATTATACCATTGGACGTACACCCTTTGTCTAATCTGCGGTTCGATTTATCCTACTGCTAACACACAACCATCCCCTGTTCCCTTCCAGTTTTCTCTTTCACCTTTCTGACTGTAAAATCTCAACTTACTGTACTAGCTATCTCTTTTGCTGTCTCAAAATGGCACTGGGTTGAAAGCCAATTGGGAACATTTCTTTATTGATACTCTCCTTTCCCAGTCTTTCACAATAACGTCTTTAAAGTTGTTGGATGCATCATCTCCTTTCTGCCCTGGATTCCAGGCTGCAGATATTGAGGTTGCAATGATGCAAGTTTCCTGTTCTTCTTCTTCTTCTACTTCTAGCTGAGTATATTCCTTAAGACATTTGGAATTCCAGTATCTTCTCTTCCTCTTCCCTTCCATTGTGTTTCAGTTGTTTGATTCCTTCATCTCCTTATAGTAAGAGAGTTGACATGTTATGTGCTGCATTGTGTAAACTAGCTGATAAGTCTTTCAATCTACTCTCAATATAGCATTGTGGTCTCACATTCTTCCCACTCAGTCTTGAAATATAATTTTTAAAAATATCACTTACTCTTTCAAAACCCCAATTATCAACAAATTCTGTCCATTTTTTAAAACTGGCTTTATGTTATTCCCTGTAAACAGTGTATCATAGGAAGTAGCCACTAATCTATACCACGATCATTGTTATTTAAATTTAACTTTCACATTCCACTACATGTCTATTGCTTTTAAACATCTTTCCTTGATCCTCACTGATGTACGTCTGACTTCTGATTTCTCTTACTTTAGTACAGTAGTAATATCTTTTTCTTGGATACCATTGCTGCAAAAGCATCCTTGCCTGTCATACAGGGATTTCTGGAGATGATTTTACTCTCTGACAATTCTTGAAATTTCTGCGTCTTGTGTTAACAGGTCATCCAGCAACAATATTAAGAAATGATTTTTTTCCAGTCAGTGGCTGGGAAACTGG
The DNA here is from genome assembly GCA_026402145.1 of Polypterus bichir lapradei. NCBI lineage: Eukaryota > Metazoa > Chordata > Cladistia > Polypteriformes > Polypteridae > Polypterus > Polypterus bichir. Next base: position 11,925,493 of record JANRMT010062836.1, read on the forward strand.
GAGGCGAGGGACTGGTGATAGGGAAGGTTTGATTTTATTCAACTTTTATTATTGGTTGGGCTGTGGCTCTCCCTCATAACTGTCTTCTCTTTTTATAAAGGATTGGTGTTTTGTGTTTTGTTTTATCTGTTGCTTCTTTGAAATTGGTGGTACTTTATTTTTCTTTCCTATTTTTCATCTGCAGTTCAACAAAAAAAAGCTGACCACTAAAAGAAGAATAACATAATAGTCTGCGTAATACAATTCAGGGATGTAAGGGGCTGGAGCGCATCCAGTTTCGAGAATCTGCCCTAAGCAAGGAGTCTGGTCATCTCGTTCTGTATAATAGTCTCCTGAGAAATAACTAAAATATAACATCTATATCTTTAATTCAGCATTTTAAAAAATCCTAAATTGTAAACATTACATTTCAGAGCTTTACACAATACATGTCAGTAAAGAATAGGTAAGATTTTCAGCATTCATTTAAGTAACAGCCATGTTTAGTTAAGCAGAAAAAAATTATTTAGCATCTTGCATAGCTCATATTTTGAATACTTTTTTCAAATAATTTCTGAAACATTAATTTGGTGACATTTTACTTATAGTCTGCAGTATTATGGAGCAGTTTTTAAGTAAGAAAGAAAGTGATGTAAATAAAAGTGACATTCTTTATAATTCTATACATTGATCAGAGTCATACCTACTGAATGTTCTTGGTGGTAATGGTTTGTTGCTAAATTGTCCCTTTTGGAATATAGTATGATTGAATATGTCATTAACACTCTTTTTGTTTTCCATTTTAACATACAGAAGATGTTATTATGATACAGGAGGCAGAATCAAAAGCAAATTTCTCACTTCACAGAAGATTTACTTCACGTAATAAGAAAAAGCAATACACCGTGCATATTAACACCATGCTAATATGCACAAGATACAGTGCACATTAATGAAGGGCTCAGAGTTCTTTTATAAAAGAAAGTTTGTGAATCCTGAGAAGATATCTCATTATCTATCAGTGAGCCTATTGCTTTCTCTCCCCTCCTTTGTTTAACTTTTACAATGTTTATATTTGTTGCTACAATCTAGCCCATGTGATTATAACTTGTGGCAGAATTCTAAATTAATAAGAGAAGCAATAATACCTTATATGTTTGTCCTAGAGACAGCCAGAAAGGAACAACAATGTTATAATAATGTTTGTGAAGTAAGCCATTGATAAAGAGAAATGCAGTGAATAAGAAGTGAGTAGAAATTGCTAGATGTTGAATTTTCTTTTGTTAATTTTTATGCGTCACATTTTACTGAGTATTAGATTAGATTAGATTAGATTGGATACCGGGCACTGATTTGCAAAAGAGGTACAAAATCATGCATATAGTTGTATTGCTGTTGGTAAAATGGAGCCCGAATAGCATTTCTTGACAAATTCATGCTGAATAATTTGTTAGTTGAAAGTCCTCAGTGCTAGTGTGTCAGGGAGAAGATGTGCAACATTGTTCACAATAGCACTCAGTTTTGTTTTGATTCTTTCCTTTACTATTACCTCCTGAGGGTCCAGAGTGAGTCCTATACCTGAGCCTCTCTTTATAATTAACTTATTAATTTGGCGGGCCTCTTCTGAAGTGATTTTACTAGCTCAGTACACCACTGTGTAGTAAATTGAACTGCCCATCACAGAGTTATAAAAGATATGACAGATGTCACTTTCCATATCAAATGAATGAAGTCTCCTAAGGAAGAAGAACCTTTTCTGCACTTTCTTATATAGTTCACTGTGTTCCAACACCAGTCCAACCTGTCATTGCTGTTGACCCCCAAGTACTTGTAGGAGTGTGCTACCTCTACATCTACTCCCTAAATGGTGACCAAACACATAGGCTCTTTGGAGTGGCAAAAGTCAATATCCTGATCCTGTGTTTTGTTGATGTCAACAGCAACAACAGCATTTATTTATATAGCACATATTCATACAAACAGTAGCTCAAAGTGCTTTACATAATAAAGAATAGAAAAATAAACACAATATGAAAACAAAATAAATCAGCATTAATTAACATCGAATAAGAGTAAGGTCCAATGGCCAGGGGGGACAGAAAAAACAAAATAAAAACTCCAGACGGCTGGAGAAAAAAAATAAAATCTGTAGGGATTCCAGACCATGAGACCGCCCAGTCCCCACTGGGCATTCTACCTAACATAAATGAAACAGTCCTCTTTGGATTTAGGGTTCTCACGGAAAGGCTTGATGATGATGGTCACGTAGAATTCTGCCTTTTAGTCCATCCATCATTGTTGGAGCATCATGAAGCTTTGAGTAGGTGGAGGTGGCGCAGGCCACCACCACAAAGAAACCGGAAAAAGAAACAGAGAAGAGAGTAGGGGTCAGTACGGGTTGTAGAGCTACCCTGAATAGTTATTATGAGGAAATTGAACATATAGAGTATCAGGATTAAGTTAAATTAAGTTAAATTGAAGTTATAGAAAGGCCATGTTAAAGTAATGTGTTTTCAGCAGTGTTTTAAAGTGCTCCACCGTATCAGCCTGACGAATTCCTATTGGCAGGCTATTCCAGATTTTAGGTGCATAGCAGCAGAAGGCCGCCTCACCACTTCTTTTAAGTTTTGTTCTTGGAATTCTAAGGAGACACTCATTTGAGGATCTGAGGTTACGATTTGGAATATAAGGTGTCAGACACTCCGATATATAAGAAGGGGCGAGATTATTTAAGGCTTTATAAACCATAAGCAGAATTTTAAAGTCAATCCTGAATGACACAGGTAACCAGTGTAGTGACATCAGAACTGGAGAAATGTGTTCGGATTTTCTTTTCCTAGTTAGGATTCTAGCAGCTGCATTCTGCACTAGTTGCAAACGATTTATGTCTTTCTTGGGTAGTCCTGAGAGGAGTGCGTTACAGTAATCTAGTCGACTGAAAACAAACGCGTGAACTAATTTCTCAGCATCTTTCAGTGATATAAGAGGTCTAACTTTACTTATGTTTCTTAAGTGAAAAAATGCTGTCCTAGTGATCTGATTAATATGCGATTTAAAATTCAGATTACAGTCAACAATTACCCCTAAGCTTTTTACCTCCGTCTTGACTTTTAATCCTAATGTATCCAGTTTATTTCTAATAGCCTCATTGTATCCATTATTGCCAAGGTGCAGACAATTCTCTTTTCACCAACATACAAACATTTCCACCTGACTCATATGCTGAGCTTCATCTCGCTTATCAATACATGCCATAAGTACCAAATCACCTGAGAATGTCTGCATTTGAAATGACCTGGTGTTATATTTATAGTCTGAAGAGAAGAGAGATTGAAGAGAAAAGGAGATAGGCCTGTTCCTTGTGGTTCTCCAGTGTTGCTCACATCCATATCAGAAAAACAATCATTGTGTCTCAGAAACTGCAGTCTGCCCAACAGATAGTCCATTATCCAGAACACCATAGGCTCATCCACCTGCATATCTCTGAGTTTACATCTTAACTAGGATGTCTGGATGGTATTGAAGGCACTGGAGAAATCATAAAACATAATCCTCACAGTTCTGTCAGCTTTGTGACAATAAACAGGTGACAATAAGCCTTGTGGAACAAACAGATAATTACATCTGCCACTCTGATCTTTGTCTAATAGACAAACTGCAGTGGTTCCAGGGGGTCAACCACAAGAGGACTCATATAGTCCAAGTCTATTTAATATCATCCAGTGCTGTTTCAATAACCCTAATATTACCATTTCTTCTGATGTCATTTAATAGACCCAAACAGTAAATAATTTATAGTCTTGATATAAATGCTTAAAGCAAAAGAGAAGACTTTCCTTACATATGCCTTACACAAGCAAACATATCATTTGGAAAAGAAAGTAAAATTATGTATGTGTTTTTATCTTGCCTGAATGTGGCATGAATGCTGAAATAATGCAAGGTACTGCAGAAGTATGAACATGGCATTAAAACTCTGTTAACTCACCCGTAATCTGCCCTGCAAGTACAGTGCTCTGTGTTGTTTGCATTAGACAGATGGGAGGAAATTTCTGTTAACATCAAATGTGCATAGTGGTTTGTTGTTTGTTTACTGTTTCGATAGGTTAATGCATTATTTATCATGCAGATTATGTATATTTGTATTATTTGCTTAATAATGCATGTTTCACTTGTTTTATATACTTACTTGTAGCTAGTTCGGTTGCATCCAAACCCATACAGGACACACAATTTGAATATTATTTCACTGGTTCCTATCTTTCTGTTCCATCAGCTTTTTGTTTAAGGAGGTTACCTTGTCTTCCACAGGCTTCCATTCTGTCAGAAATATTATTATCTCCATTCTCTGTGAAAACATGAGATTAAAAATGTTTCTCAGATATCACTAGAACAACCCACATGGGATTAGTAACATCTATAAAATTATTTTTGGTTGGAGTATTCCTTTAATTAGAAAACATAATAATGCAAATTGTTAGTGGCTGTATACCTTCATTTTCACCTATAAAACTGTTTCAACCTATGCTACATGTTCCCTGAATTTTGGTATGTTTTCTTTTGATAGTATCTATTGTTGATTATTTTATGTAAGTAATGCATATAAACCATTTTGGTGGTATTAATTAAGATAATTATATTGAGACTAGCTGTGTAAGTTGTCTGGTGTATTAGCAAGTTAAATCCACATTATTTACAAGAAATATCAATGTACATGATAACTGCAAAAGTATAGAAGCAGAATCGTTGCCAAATGAGACATTGAAAGAAGCCCAAAACTGAAAAAAAAATCAAACTTACTTGGAATAAAGGAAAAAGCTAACTTTATTCGCTTCACAGACTAAAAAAAGAAAAACATTCTTGAACCAGAAGTGCAAAGGAATACGATTTTGCAAGATAGCAAGAAGAGGGTTGAGATAAGTCATGGATATTAGCTTGTCAGTAAATGTTGAAATGGCTAAATAATTGGCAGATATTTATTTATTCACAAAATATAATCTAGACCTGTAGAGGAAATCTCAAAAACTAAGGGGCATTGTATCAAGTACATTTAGGTTTAGGATTTAGTTTTAGGTTTATACAGCTGAAAGGAAAATGAGAATGACTAAATAATATCTTTAATTGTACATTGACTAAGTACTTAAGCACAATCAATGAAAAGCATTTCCTTGTTCACGAGTGAGGGAAGAATGGAGCATGAGATCGACAGGCGGATTGGTGTGGCGTCCGCAGTGATGGAAGGTGAAAAAGGACCTGAGCCGTAAGGCAAAGCTCTCAATTTACCAGTTGATCTATGTTCCTATCCTCACCTATAGTCATGAGCTATGGGTAGTGGTTGAAAAAATGAGATCATGAATAAAAGCGGCTGAAATGAGTTTCCTCGGCAGGGTGTCTGGGCTTTCCTTTAAAGATAGGGTGAAAAGCTCAGTCATCCGGGAGGGGCTCAGAGTAGACCCGCTGCTCCTCTGCATTGAGTGGAGTCAGATGAGGTGGCTCGGGCATCTGATCAGGATGCCTCCTGGACGCCTACCTGGCGAGGTTTTCTGAGCACATCCAACCGGGAGGAGGCCCCGGGGAAGACCCAGGACATGCTGGAGGGACTATGTCTCCTGGCTGGCCTGGGAACACCTCAGGATTCCCCCGGAAGAGCTAGAAGAAGTGGCCAGTGAGAGGAAAGTCTAGGCATCCCTGCTCAAGCTGCTGCCCCCGCGACCCGACCTCGGATAAGCGGAAGAGGATGGATGGATGGATGGATGGATGGATGGAATAAAAAGCATTCAAAATAATTAAGACAATAGGCCAAAAAGCAAAAAATACAATTAAGAAAAAGGCTAAGCAAGACAAAAATGCCAAGATAAAAAATACTATGAAGCAAAGACCAGATAACACTAAAAATGCTGAGATTCATAAATACCATAATTCAGAAAATGCCAAGCGAAATAAAACTGCTAGAATATAAAATAGGCATAGGAATATTAAAGGCCCACATCCAGAATTAGACAAACAATACAAAAGGCCAAGTGATACAAATTCAGAGTATTCCAAAAGTAACCTTGGACAATACAATCCAAAGTATTATTGAAGTGAGAAAAGCCAACAACTAAAAACACAAATTTGATACCCTAACAGTTAATCTGGGGCTAGTTAGGTACCTAAATAAAGGCCCAGGTGAACCCTGTTATCTGAACATCTGCATAAATGGGAGGCCCAGTCCCCTTCAACTTAACAAAAAGAATCGAACATAACATCCAAACTAAATTTTATTACGAAAATAGACAATTATAGAATGACTAACACCAAAGAGTAAACTTAATGAAAAATATTTAATTAATATATTAAAAGAATTTAAGCAAACAATGCCATTCATAAAAACAGGAAATGATTCTCAAAAAAAAGTAAAAAAACAAAACACAACAGACAAAATTAAAGCCATTGAATAATTGAATAAGCACTGAGTAATTGAGAAAGCAAATGTAGCTTTACAGTATTTTTTCTCATACTGTAATAACTGGCTTTGAAGACGTAAAGTGGCCAAAACGCTTAGAAAGTATAATCTGTAAAGGTCAACAAAACAAAAAAAGTATAACTAAGTGACATAACCAAAAATCTAAGTTCAAAAATTGTGGTCAAAATATTTAGCAAAAGTTCAAATATCCTTACTATAACCAAAAACCAACACAATTACTAAGAAGTATTGTTTTTGTTTTAATTCCCAAATTAGGATAACCAGAGTTCTGTGATGCCATCTTTTTCATCCTTTATATGCTCTCAGAGATGACATCATGTATTATGACGTCAGAGTTACATAATCCAAAGTGGACGCCACAACCAAAACGGCTACAGAAATAAAAACAATCCTAATTAAATGGTATAAAAAGAAGCAAAACATAAAGGAAAAACTATTATGAAGTTCAGTCACTAGCATTTGATTAATATTCAGTCACTAATAGGCATTTGATTATCTTCAGAAAAACTAAGTATAATTAAATACATGGAATGCTAAATTTGATCTGCCTACTGCTAAAAAAAATAGACACTATAACCAAATTTGAAGGACAAAAGAGTTTTTTTTTCTGCTAACGGCTACAATTAAATAGCTGATTGTAAGGAAGATTTAAAAACTACATCATATAAAGAAGTCCAAGATTATGTCAAGAGAACTCATCATGCAATTGATAATATATAATGAAGAGAAACATTATACATTCATGAGCTTAAAAATCATTGAATTGAGATAGATATCACAATACAAGCAGAAAAATGTCACAGAAATGTGGACGTGTTAAAAAAATCTATAGATGTGCCCATCAGCTAAGAAAATTTGAATACCAATGATATTCCTTCTGCAATGTTCTGTGAAATCTGGACATTAAACAAAGAACAGTGAAAGAAAGTCAATGCTTTTGAATTGTAGTGCTATAGATAAGATTACTGCATGCACAATATTGTACCAGTGTATTTGTATCAGTATATTTGTGATTGCATCAAACCAGAAAACTGGAATCATCAGCAGTTAACATTAAGCTAAATTGTTTTGGCTAAATCATAAGGGAAGAAGGTCTAACTAGAGAAGACTCTAAATCTGAAAAGATTTAATTGAAAAGTCAAACAAATTACAACTGATGTGCAATCTGAAGTTCAACTCTAAAAAATGAAGAAATGAAACAGAACAATGGGGAAATGAAATAGAAAGTATAAAATCCTTAAATGTAATGATTATGCTTAAATAAAGTGTTCAATAAAACAGTTATTGTTTACTTATTCCTCATAAGAAACAAGAGTCTGATCGCCCAAAAAGAACATTGATAGAACCCACAAAATGGTTTGTACAAGATCTTCCACTGATGGCATCTTGTTAGAATTGATAAAGGCAAAAATGTTCTCACTTCTTTTTACTCACTTCTTGATATAGTGTTGGATAAAGACGGTGCTTTTGCATTATGATTTTCATTACTCGGATAATAATGAATGCCTTAAATCTTTGGAGACTTCATTTTTTGTTTCGTCAAACTCCTTTTCATTGCTCAGTTTGTGAAAAACATAAATTTAACAAAATGGTTTTTCAGCAGCACTCTCCTTGTCACTTTCCTCTGACAGCTCAAAATCCTTATCTGAAAATGCAGAATCTGAGTCATTGACAATGCACAACACATCTCTTGCAAATAATTTATTTTGATAGATGGAAGGAGGATTCTCCTAAAAGCTATATTGCAATATGTTACAGTATAATTGGCATTTTTAACTTATTGAGGTAAATTTTGTTTACAACAGCCTATCTTGATGCACACATCCTAAATTTGAAATGTGTGTTTTTTTTAATAATAAAAAATGATCACACAAAATACCCAGTTCTAACTCATCTAGAATTATTCAGCAAACAAATAATAAAGCAGCCTTCCTATACTGGAAGCTCCATAAGTATTTGGACAGTGACACAATTTTCGTAATTTTGACTCTGTACCCCACCACAATGGATTTGAAATAAAACAATCATTATGTGATTGAAGTGTAGACTTTCAGCTTTCATTTAATGGATTTACCAAAAATATTGTATTAGCCATTTAGTAATGACAGACATTTTTCTGTGTAGCCCTCCCATTTCCAGGTGCATAAAAGTTTATGGATATTTGACTGACAAGCTGTTCCATAGCCAGGTTGGAGCATTTCCCTCATCATTTCATTAATTAAGAATTAATTAATGCTATCAAGCAGGTAAAAGTTCTGGAATTGATTCCAAGTGTGGAATTTGCATTTGGATGCTGTCACTATGAACTGTCAATATTAGGTCCAAAGAGCTGTCCATGCAAGTAAAAACAGTCCATCATTAGCCTGAGAAAACAGAACAAACTCTTTAGAGAGATAGCAGAAACACATGGAATGGTCAAACCAACCATTTGGTACATTTTTAAAAAGAAGGAAAAAACTGGTGAACTCGGCAACACCAGAAGGTCTGGAAAACCACAAAAGATAACTTCTGGATGATTCCAGAATTCTGTCCTTGGTAAAGAAGAACCCCTTCACACCATTTATCCAAACCAAGAACACTCTTCCGGGAGGTAGACCTGTCATTGACAAAATGTAAAATTAAGAGAAGACTTATTAAGTAAAGACAGAGTGTTTACCACAAGGTGCAAACCATTGCTGAATCTCAAGCATAGGAAGGATGGATTAGACTTTGCCAGAAAACATTTTTTTAAAGACTGCCCAATTCTGGAACAATTGTCTTTGGACAAAGGGAACTAATATCAACTTATACCAAAATGATGGAAAGAGAAGAGTATGGAGAAGAGAATAAATTGTTAATGATCTGATGAATACCACATCATCTATGAAATATGCCAGAAACATAATCAAGCATGGATGCACATGGAAGTCAGTCACTAGTGTTTTTGATGATGTGTCTGCTGGCAGAAGTAGCAGGATGAATTCTGAAGTGTACAGGGATCTACTGTCTGCTCACATTCAGCCATATACAGCAAAATTAATAGGACAACGCTTCACAGTACAGATGGACAATGAGCCAAAACATACTGCAAAAGCAAACCAAGTGCTTGTCAATGCAAAGTAGTGGGATATTCATCAAAGGCCAAATTAGTCCATTGACATCAACCCAATTGGACTTGAATTTAATTTGCTGAAGACAAAACTGATAGCAGAAAGTCCAACGAATAAGCAGCAACTAAAGACAGCTGCAGTAAATGCTTGGCAAAGTGTCACTAGGGTGGAAAGCCTGCACTTGGAGATGGCCATGGTTTCCAGATTTTAGGCAGTCGTTAACTGTAAAGGATTTTCAATCAAATATCGAAAATGATCATTATATTTATAATATTAGTTTGTCCAAATATTTTAAGCCCCTTAAAGTAGGGAGGGTGATCATATATAAAAATGTCAGTTTATTCTAAACAGCTCATACAATATTTTTGTTAAACTCCTTGAATTAAAGTTGAAATGTATACTTCAATAACATCTTGATTGCTTTGTTTCAAATCCATTGTGGTGGTGTACAGAGCCAAAATTATGAAAATTGTGTCACTGTCCAAATACTTATGGATTAGATTGTATGTAACATTATTCTGTGAAACCACAGGTTTCATTACGTTGCTAGTTAAACATATATACATTAATAATAATTGCCTAATCCGTGCTTTTTATTCAGGTTAATTTAACACTAGAATTACCAAAGCCTACAAAAAAACTCGTAGATCTGGCGCACCTTAAATCTGTTTGTACCTCTCCGCCAGCGTCTTTTGTCCTGTAAATGTGCCGATAAAGACAAGCAGCAAGCAGCCTACTATTCCATCCCCCACCGCCGCAGAATATGCACAAAGTTCTCCCAGCTCATGCCTTGATTAATTATCTGGGAGTGAAGTGCTGGAGTTTTAGAGTGGAAATAATAGATCGTTATATGTAAACACACTTTTAAAACAGAAATGTTTTTCATATTTTAGTAGTAGTTTTATTTTAAATTCCAATAAAGTATTATAGAGTATCTCATCTCTACAGATGGTGGAATAAAAATTAAACTAATTAGTACAAATCTAATTAAACTTAAATAATGAAAGAAAAACATACTGGTCACTGAGAATAGAAACAACAAATGTATTTGGTTCAAAATCTGCTAAAAGAGAAGTAGTTAGGAGCACCAATGAGCTTCAGGCATAATGCATTTTTCCATTTGGAAACACAAGGGAGAGGTTTATACAACTGCATGAACAGTTAGGAGTTACTAGAAAAAATAGTTTCTTCTACAGTACAACTGAAAAAATGTTTTTTCAAAAGTAATTGACAGAAGAAATGAAGTATGAGGTTTAAAATAATAAAATAAATATTTGGTGTTGGAATTGAAATCTATTTGGCAGCTTTGGTCATAAGGCAGGTGTCAACTTTGTATGAGAGTCCACTGCAAGTCCCAAATACTGCATGCACACACACACACTGAGCTAAGGCCAGGTCACTGATTACACAGTGGGCTGTGGAATCACACCTATTATCTAGAAACTGAATGCATCAATCAAACTTTAGGATATTATTCAAGTTGAACAGAATATTTCTTAAAATTGACTCATATTTGATTATTGAAAAAATAATACAAGATATTTTTTGTGCCCTGCAATGAGCTGTTGCTCTATTTGGGGCTTTTTCCTGTCTTGCTGAGACAGACTCTGCACCCCATCCACCAGCGACCCAGAATTCAATCAATCAGATTTCAGAATGAGATGTGATGAGGCACAGCATTTCCCTTTGATATATGCACTGCACATAATCAAATGTCAGAAGGATTGTATATTAACAGAGTGCATCATTTCTGAGAAATTCTGAAATTCAGGTAACAATGAAATAAAAATACCTTTTTTATCATTAGTGCTTGGTGGACTGTGTATGTGTTTGAAAGTTGTTTGACAATGAATGAAAATGGGTAGAGGTTGTCAATATATTTAGTAAAAGTTAGTTAGGATATAGTGGGTTGGATAATGGATGGATGGATAAATAACAATACTGTTGTTCCATTCTGTGATTTCAACCACATCTTCATTTAAAATTGAAAGAATGATTTACTGTTAGCAGGATAGCTCAAACTGTTAGCTTAGTCTATGTGTGCTTTTTAATTTTACTGCATTACTTTTTACTGATAATACTGCCCTTTTACACTTATACACAGATGCCTATGTTATATTTCAGCAGAAAAATAAACAAAATCAGACATCTGAGAGGAATATCACTATTAAGTGTATGAAGCATGGTGCCTCACAAAGTAACAGCAAAACCTTTTGCTGTTAAGAAATTCATGCTCCAGTGGGAAAATTGCTGTAAATCAAAAGTGTTTTATTTATTACAAGGAAGTGGAAGAATTGTTGTGTGCAACTGTAGGAAGTGCTACATCAGATAATAGGAAATTTGGTTCCATTTTAGCTGACAAATATTGGGGTGATTTTGAATTTAGATTCATATTTGCTTTTGTCACCTAAAAAATCATGTCATGTAAGTTTGTGTAATCCATGTAATTCCTCATAAGGCACAGGCATTATAAATATGGTGCAGCGTAATCCAGTGTGGTGTACAGGCTAAGGTGCTGGATTTTAAAGCTCAACTACCACTGACCCTGATTAGGTCACTTAACCCCTTATGACCTAAGGAGTTTTTGGCATTATTGTACCTAAATTACATACCAAAAAATTAACTGCCATTATTCTGCTTATGTAATAAAGGAGATGTAAGTGGTTGAAAAGTAGTGAGTATAACACTCCATATTTTTAAAGAAAGGCTTTATATGAATAAAACATTTGTTTCACACCAATATCAACCAAATAAAAAAATTGTTTTTTTTTAGGAATTTTTCTACATAAAAATGAATTTTACAGTACATGACAAAGAAATTTTATAATGCACAACCATTGAATCAATTTTCTTTTGTGCCCCAGTCGGTCAGCTATCATTGTGTCATTTAGGAAAAATATCTTATAGCATTACAAAGTTATACTGCTTTCAGCAATGTGTGCTCATTTTTGGAAACATTTGGTGTCCGTTTTTGGAAGCATTTAATCTCTAAAGAATCTCTCAAAACAAATATTTCATTTGCAGTTACATTTTTATTGTTTAGAAACAAATATATAGACACACATACTATATATCATGCTAAAGTAATAAGTAAACAGTTTGTAACTACTGTATGTACTGTACATATATTTATGTGCTCATCCAAACCTTTACCTTCAAAAGAATTTTTATGGCAGTCCTTGAAACAGTTTCTACCTCTAGGCATGGAGAAACATTTTATTTTGTACGATAAATTTTGGTTTTTATACTGCAATTCAGACATCTTTTCCTGACTTCTGTTGCAGCTGACCCTCAAAGGCTTAGTGTGTTTTTATTTTTGTAGTTTGTGTACATACAGTACAAACAGCTACTTTCAACTCTAGGTCATGGGGTGGAGGCAATGCCTTTCCTGGTAGCTCTGGCACAGTGCAGGAAATAGCCTTAGATACAGTCTCAGAGCTAGTCACCCACACAAAAACCTAAACCATTCACACAGGGCCCAATAGAGAGTGACTATTCAACCTAAACAGCACATTTTTGGCATTTAAGTCAAAAACTGGCAAACTTAGGACAGCAGAGTCAAACAGTGACATCTAATCAGTTGGGAAAAGATGGGAAGTCCCCAAGTGAAACTGCTGCTCTGCGCAATACAAGTATATTTGATCAAAGTGTGGACCTTTATGATAGTTTGCGTGGTGTGTTTGAGGGACATTTGATCAAGAGAATAGGTTTTCATGTGAAGCTGCGAATGGGTACTAACAGGGCCCTGGGTACAGTAATTGAACATGTGGCACACTGCCTATAGCAAAACTTTGTAGCATTTGCAAATCAAGTGTAGCATCATGTCCTTCAACAAATATATCATTCTCAATAGAGACAAAACTGTGATCAGAATCTGATTCAAGGTCTTCATATTCTGTATCCCTAGCATTCTGTAATTTTTATAGGACTTCCTCAAATATATTTTTTCCATTTTTTTGAAGAAGACATTATCTTAGTACAAACTTTTAGTCTTAAAATTAAATCAATCCTCATGCACTCTGACAGAAGCTTATGGGTAACGGTACGTAAAAATAAGCTGCCACACTTGCAATATATTTCCTGCCTTTTATGCAAAGCTTTGTCTTTTAATATGAATGACCAATCATAGACAACTATAAATCATGGGAATACTCTGAACCTCAGCTATCCAATAGTAATGAACCTCTCACTGTATGTGGATCGATGTAGGTGGGAATTTTCATAAAAGCAGGTTCACTCAGCTGTGATGTGCTACTCGTCTTGCAAATATGTGTGAACAAATCGCATATCTCTCTATTATAAAAGAAAATCTTGAGACGAGACAAGACTTTTGCCAAGAGATTTTTTCAAGTCTCGTGAGATGAGACTATTACCAAGAGATTTTTTCAAGCCCTGCCCTCCTCTCAACCATTTCAGGTTAACAGCCCACCCCCACGGTCCTCTCACCTCTCATTCGTGTGAATGCTTTTGTCAGACACACTTCCTGTGCTCGGACCAACTGGAATTGAAAACCTAGCAGGTCCAAGCAGGGTCGGAAATAAAAGACAAAGAGTAGAAGACAAAGTAGAACGTTGGCGTGATACACATGCAGAGCAGGTTAGAGATTATGAAAGCAGTTGAATGCAAAAGTCTCAAAAAAACCTTTTGGAGCGACACAGATGCAGAACAAGTTACAGATTATGAAAGTAGTAAAATTCGAAAGTCTCAAAAAAGTGATGGTAAAGATCAAATTAGCCCTCACAAATGGAAATTATTACTCTCTGAAATAACGGAACAGTGAAAAGAGATTGAATTTATGGACATAGGTGACAGATGTAGATATTGTTCGGCTTTAAAGTTTAAGTCAGAGGCATGTAGATTGTCTAATTCGTGTTGCCATCAGGGAAAGTAGTGTTTCTTCCCAATAAAGAGGCATATCTGTGAGAGTTAAAAGATTTTTCATTTGGTAAAAGTGAAATCTACAAACAATACAGGCAAAATATCCAAATCTACAATAATCTGTTTGTGTTCGCATCATTTAATGCTCAAAACGTAGATTTACACAATTCTGGACCATATGCTATGAGAATCTGTGGTCCCAAAACAATTAAAGCTACTAGAAGTTTAATTTCGAACAAAGCACAATTTGGTCAGGCTTATATTTATAATCACGGAGAAGCGATGCAACATGGAGTCGAAAGAGTTAAACAATCGGACGTATTAGAAATTCTACAGCCAATAATGGATACAAATCCATACGTCCAAAAGTATCGTGCTTTACACAAAATTTATCTACAAAACACAGACAAAGAAGTTTTCTTGGATTTCTATATGAATCCAAAAGATCACGGTCGCATTTATAATAAACCAACATGTGACCAACATGCCTAAAGTGTAGGCCTGTATGGTCTTTGTTCCAAAAATTCAAAATACAAAATAATATGCGAGCAGATCAAGATTCAGTTGATTTTGCTATCTGGCTACTAGACATTGGAAACTTTAAAATTCTAAATCTCCCAATAAAAGAAGACTTAATATGTCTAAATGTTATTGAAGAATTTTATGCCGAAGTGTTGTCAACAGAAGAAATGAGTACACAGGCAATCCTAGCAGCGAGAAACGATGAAGTCAAATGAATTAACGCGAAAATTGTCAATTGGTTACACAGCAAATTGATTAAATGTGTATCAGTAGACTATGCTGAAGCAGTTGGTGGTGATAGTGTGGAAGATGAAAACATTAACTTTCAATATCCCATAGAATATATACAAGTGTTAACACCGTCCAGTCTTACTGTTGAAAGAAGGATGCATTGTAATGTTATTGTGTAATTTATGTATGAGTGATGGGCTATGCAATGGGACAAGATTAGTTGTATTGAAAATTGGTTGAACAATTCTAACATGTAAAATTTTAACAGGCGACAAGAAAGGTAATGTAGTACATGCAGTATTCCACGAATAACATTAGACACCAAAGGAGATATTGATATGCCATTCATATTAAAACGTTTATAGTTTCCCGAGAGAATAACTTTTGCTATGACAATTAACAAATCACAGGGCAAACATTCGAAAAAGTCGGTTTATTTATTAGAGAGAAAGAAACAATATTCACTCACGGGGAGTTATACGTTGCATTGTTACGATGTAAGTCCAAACAGGGAATTAAAATTCAATGCGATATTAACGAAAGTTAATTCCAAATATTGTTTTTATTGAAGTTTTACAGTAAAAGTGTAAGTTTTAAAAGTATTTGCATGTTAATTTTAAAGCCAAACAGAACAAAAACATATAATGCAAAGAATATCTCTAACACAACATGAAACATAATTTTATTTCAATTTATTACGTTTTACTATTTTTAACTATGGCTAATTACTCACTGTAATGTAAAATAGTTACTTCTATTTTGCATATGTAACAATTCCCATGAAAATAAAAATCTGTTTAAAATGTACGCGAAGTGGCTGGCGCATAGCGCTAGCCCAGGGGTTGGCGAGCGAAGCCAGCAGGGGGCAGAGCCCCCTAGTTTTACTAATGAAAGACAACAGGAAACTTATGATTTATTTAACAGAAAACACTCATTGGTATTTACAACTATTATTTTGCTTAAGACTGACTTGTGAGTTTTTTGCAATGTAAACAAACAGCTTTGAAATTTTTTATTTTATAAAAATGATGTTCCAAAAACATTTCTTTCAACATTTGCTAGTGTTTTTGTCATGGAGTGGGTCACGTGCATGAGAAAAACATTTGGAGTAGTCGGCAGGATTTGCACTGTGTGAGGGTGGAATGTAGTGGACAATTGTTACTCACTTAGCACCCACCTTTTTGTGTAGCAAGAGCTCATCTGACAGCGCCAGGAAGCACTCCACTTACAGTGTTTAGGGTTACTATTCTGGAAAGGCTTTCCGCTACATTTTGGAGTGTGTCTGTGCCAGTTTCTTCCCATTCAGCCAAAGAACATTTCTGAAGTCAGGTACTGATGTTGAACAAGAAAATTTTGCTCACAAATTTTGTTCCTGGCTCCATATTTTAGTTCAGCTGGATTGAAAATCCTTCTGTAAATCTTTGTGGAGAAGCCCTTGCAAATCTAAGCACAAAGGAGTTAAACAGGCTTATAGACTTACCGTATATGCTCCAATAGAGGCCCCCGGCATTTATTTGCAAAACTAGCCTCGGATCCCGGTGCTTAATAGAGACCGGCTGCTATTAGAGACCGGCCATTATTAACAAAAACCTTCAGAATGCAATATTTTAGTGTTGGTACAGGTAGGTACACAAAAATGTTGGCTAATATTACAAACAGCTACTTTATTTGAATTTCATATGCTGCATAAGACTGTTAAAGATAAATGGCAATGTCTTTCTGTACCTTTCGCTGCTATTCGTCGTCCAAATCCGCAATGATGGCTTCGTTGTTGTCCAGTTCACAATCGTCTTTTTCTTCTTCCAGGTTTGTCCGTATTTTAGTCAACCCGGCATGAAAATGAAGCAGTTTTATAAACCGGTATATCCATATTTCTTATATATGCATCGTGCTGACATGCACATGTATTACACACATCTATAAAGATACAGACGCTTACAATGTACACTAGCAGGCAAATATCAAAGACCCGGCTACTGTTAGATACCGGCTACTATTTGGCCATGTCCCCTCTGAAGCCCGACACTTATTAGAGACTGGCGACAATAAGAGACTCTGCAATTATTTGAACATATACGGTACCCTGTAACAGTTTTTTTTAACTGATTTTTTCAAAGAAATACTTACCAAATTTTTAGCGTTATGTTTTTTCAGGGTGTCCTGATCCTGATCAATGGAATTTTTGATGTTGTTTCTGATAGTGTATAAAACCCAGCCACAGGATATGCACAAACCAGTGTGTTTCTTCGTGCCAGTCCCAAGCCCGGATAAATGGGGAGGGTTACGTCAGGAAGGGCATACGGTGTAACATTTTGCCAAATCAATATGCGGACAACAATACAAATTTCCGGATCGGTCGAGCCCCAGGTTAACAACGACCGCCACCAGTAATGTTAGCCAACAGGATGCTGGTGGAAATTGGGCTACTATTAGCCGAAGAAGAAGAATAAGAAGGAGAAGAAGAGAAGGGAGATGTGTCTGGAGGCAGGAGGAGAGGAGGAAGGTAAAGAGAGTGGAACTGAGGGTAGGAACTTTAATGCTGGCAGTATGACTGGTAAGGGGAGAGAGTTAGCAAATATGATGGAGAGAAGGAAGGCTGATACTGTATATTGTGGATCCAAGAGACTAAATGGAAGGGTAGTAAGGCCAGGTGGATCTGAGGTGGATTCAAATTGTTCTATCATGGTGTGGATAGGAGGAGAAATGGAGTAGGAGTTATTCTGAAGAAACAGTACGTCAAGAGTGTTTTGGAGGTGAAAAGAGTGTCAGACAGAGTAATGATTATAAAGCTGGAAATTGGAGGTGTGATGATGAATATTGTTAGTGCATATGCCCCGTGAGTTGGCTGTGCAATGGATGAGAAAGAAGATTTTTGGAGTGAGTTGGATGAAATGATGAACAGTGTACCCAAGGGACAGAAAGTGGTGATTGGAGCGGATTTCAATGGACATGTTGGTGAAGGGAACAGAGGAGACAAGGAGGTGATGGGTAGGTATGATGTCAAAGAGAGGAATGAAGAAGGTCAGAGGATAGTGGATTTTGCCAAAAGGATGGACATGGCTGTGGTAAATACGTATTTTAAGAAGAGGGAGGAACATAGGGTTATGTACAAGAGTGGAGGAAAATGCACACAGGTAGATTACATCCTATACAGAAGGGTCAATCTGAAGGAGATTGAAGACTGCAAAGTGGTGGCAGGGGAAAGTGTAGTTAAGCAGCATAGAATGGTGGTCTATAGGATGACGTTGAAGATCAAAAAGAGGAAGAGAGTGAGGGTAGAGCAAAGGATCAAATGGTGGAAGTTGAAAAAGGAAGACTGCAAGTTGAGTTTAGGGGGAAGGTGAGACAGGCACTGGGTGGTAGTGAAGAATTACCAGACAGTTGGGAAACTACAACAGATGTAGTAAGGGTGACAGCAAGACGTGTGCTTGGCGTGACATCTGGACAGAGGAAGGAGGAAAAAGAAACCTGGTGGTGGAATGGGGAAGTACAGGAGAGTATACAGAGGAAGAGGATGGCAAAGAAGAACTGGGATAGTCAGAGAGATGCAGAAAGTAGACAAGAGTACAAGGAGATAAGGCGCAAGGTGAAGAGAGAGGTGGCAAAGACTAAAGAAAAGGCGTATCATGAGGTGTATGAGAGGATGGACACTAAGGAGGGAGAAAAGGACCTGTACAGATTGGCTAGACAGAGGGAGCGAGCTGGGAAAGATGTGAAGCAGGTTAGGGTGATAAAGGACAAAGATGGAAACATACTCACAAGTGAGGAGAGTGGGTTAAGCAGATGGAAAGAGTACATTGAGTGGCTGATGAATTAAGAGAACGAGAGAGAGAAGAGGTTGGATGATGTGGAAATAGTGAATTAGGAAGTAAAACGGATTAGCAAGGAGGAAATGAGGACAGCTATGAAGAGGATGAAGAATGGAAAAGCCGTTGGTCCAGCTGACATACCTGTGGAAGCATGGAGGTGTTTAGGAGAGATGGCAGAGGAGTTTTTAACCAGATTCTTTAATGGAATCTGGGAAAGTGAGAGGATGTCTGTGGAGTGGAGAAGAAGTGTACTGGTGCCGATATTTAAGAATAAGGGGGATGTGCAAGACTGTAGTAACTACAGGGGGATAAAATTGATGAGCCACATCATGAAGTTATGGGAAAGAGTAATGGAAGGTAGGTTAAGAAATGAGGTGATGAATAGTGAGCAGCAGTATGGTTTCATGCCAAGAAAGAGCACCACAGATGCAATGTTGGCTCTGAGGATGTTGATGGAGAAGTACTGAGAAGGCCAGAAGGAGTTGCATTGCGTCTTTGTGGACCTGGAGAAAGCATATGACAGGGTGACTCGAGAGGAATTGTGGTATTGTATGAGGAGGTCAGGTGTGGCAGAGAAGTATGTAAGAGTTGTACTGGATATGTACGAGGGAAGTGTGACCGTGGTGAGGTCTGCAGTAGGAGTGATGGATGCATTCAAGGTGGAGGTGGGATTACATCAGGGATCAGCTCTGAGCCTTTCTTATTTGCAATGGTGATGGACAGGTTGACAGACGAGATTAGACAGGAGTCCCCATGGACTATGATGTTTGCTGATGACATTGTGATCTGTAGCGATAGTACGGAACAGGTTGAGGAAACCCTGGAGAAGTGGAGATATGCTCTAGAGAGAAGAGGAATGAAGGTCAGTAGGAACAAGACAGAATACATGTGTGTAAATGAGAGGGAGGTCAGTGGAATGCTGAGGATGCAAGGAGTAAAGTTGGCGAAGGTGGATGACTTTAAATACTTGGGATCAACAGTACAGAGTAATGGAGATTGTGGAATAGAGGTGAAAAAGAGAGTACAGGAAGGGGAGAATGGGTGGAGAAGAGTATCAGGAGTGATTTGTGACAGACGGGTATCAGCAAGAGTGAAAGGGAAGGTCTACAGGACGGTAGTGAGACGAGCTATGTTATATGGGTTGGAGATGGTGGCACTGACCAGAAAGCAGGGGACAGAGCTGGAGGTAGCAGAGTTAAAGATGCTAAGATTTGCATTGAGTGTGGCAAGGATGGATAGGATTAGAAATGAGTACATTAGAGAGTCAGCTCAAGCTGGATGTTTGGGAGACAAAGTCAGAAAGGAGAGATTGCGTTGGTTTGAACATGTGCAGAGGAGAGATGCTGAGTATATAGGGAGAAGGATGCTACGGACAGAGCTGCCAGGCAAGAGAAAAAGAGGATGGCCTAAGAGAAGGTTTATGGATGTGGTGAGAGAGGACAAGCAGATGATGGGTGTAACAGAACAAGATGCAGAGGACAGAAAGATATAGAAGAAGATGATCCGCTGTGGCGACCCCTAACGGGAACAGCCAAAAGAAGAGGAAGAAGTTACTGATAGTGAATGAAACTGGATTTTCTGCACTGGTAGCACTAACGACTAAATACAGGAGTAAGCTCGATATTGAGGTAGACCTCCACCTGTACTGTAGCTTTCCTCTCTGTGGCAGCACCAGCCCCATCACTGAGTAATTCATCCATCCATCTTTCACTGGAAAATTTACATGTTGAATGTAGTATTACCAAATTAGTATCTGTTTGTGTTTTATATTGATTGATGTTGATTATTATTGGTTATTGTTGATATTGAGTGGTGTTGAGGTAAATCACTGGCCTTTTTCAGAGCAGTCACAATGGCCTCATCCATGAATAGGCCACACAAGTTTTTGTGGTCAGCCAAGAGGGCTCCGGGTTATAAAAAGTTGGGAACCCCTAGTCTAAAAAGTGTTTGTATGCTGTAACATTTACAACACCCTTTACTGCAACCCATGAGCATAGCCCAAACCCTGAAATACAGCCCCAGATCATTATCCCTTCTCCACCAAAAATTACAGTAAGCACTATGCAATCCAGAAGGTAGGGTTCTCCTAGCATCTTCTAAACTTCTATTCATCCATCAGACTGAGAGATAGCAAAGTGTTATTCATCAGTTCAGAGAACATGCTTCTGCTACTCCAGAGTGCAATGGTGGTATGCTTTACACCACCCAAGCCAATGTTTGTGCATAGTGATATTATGCAGGGTGCAGCTGCTCAGCAATGGACACCCATTTAATGGAGCTACTGATGCACAGTTCTTGTGCTGATGTTGCTTCCAAAAGCAGTTGGAAACACTTTTGTGAGTGAAGCAACAGAAGACAGGTGGTTTTTACAGACTATGGGCTTCAACACTTGGCAGCCCATCTCTGAGTTTGCGTGGCCTACCCCTTCGTGGCGGAGCTGTTGTTTCTCCTAGATGCTTCCGCTTCACAATAATATTTAACCGGGGCAGATCTAGTAGAGCAGAAATTTCATGTACTGAAAAGTGACAAAAGGGAAATCCTATGACAGGCTCACATTTAAAGTTACTGAGCTCTTTATAATGATTAATTCTGCTGTCAGTGTTTGTCAATGGTGATTGCATGGCTATGTGCTTGATTTTATGAACCTGATAACAATGTGTGCAGCTGAAACACCTGGACTGACCAATGTGGAGGAATGTTCACACACTTTTGGTCATATAGTTCCCTATGAAGGTAATTCTTCCTAAATGTTTAACTTATCACTACCTAGTGTGTTATTTTTTTAAAGTGTCTATTTCCATAAAATGCTGTGTATTCAGAATTTGATTTTTAGCCAACTAGATCTGGAGTGGGTATTGTCTGTTAACTACAGCCACCATGGTCATCCTTACTTGGTTGGGATTAATAATGTAAAGAGCTAAGAAATGGAGATGAAGGGGAGGTTTCAGATGGGGATAAGAGACTGCTGGGCAGAAGAAGTAATGACTACATTTTTTCTGACTAACCATCACTCACTGGATAATAAAGCAGATGATAGAGGGGAAGACTAACTTCATGGAGAGACATCAGAAACTGCTGCACTTTCTGTTTATCTGAAACATACTTCTGCTGTTAACAGTAATAAATATTGACAAACAAAAAAACTGATCAACAAATAAAAAAATGTGTCAGCTAATTTTCTTTTTTAATATATTGTTTCAATCAAAACCAATAAGTTATTTTTAAGATTTTGGAGTATTACATTTTTCTATGGTCTACCCTTAAATATTTAATGCCCTCTTTTTAGCAGATACCATCCTGCCAAATTTCAGCTTTTTAATTTATAATTAAACATTTTTTATAGCACCTTTACCATGCTCAAGGTGCTTCACACAGTCTCAGTAAGAACAGCATGGTATATATAACATGTATATATATAAAAGTCAATGTTTGTATGTATGTTCCAGCATCACGTCTGAACGGCTGGAGCAATTTTCATGAAACTTGGTACACATGTTCCACATTGGTCAACTAAAAATACTGTAGGGTCAAATCAGCTGTAACCCACCCCCTTCTGGGTAGGGTGGGGGGTGTCTTGTGGTCTTGTACGCATATTATCATCCAGCTGACACTCGGAACAACCACCAGAGGGTGAACTGGAGGCGACTGCCAGCATTCTTTATGTTTGAGCGCCACCGCGCCCCTGTTGTTTTTGAAATTAAATAGAGTTCTACACGTGGAAGTGTGTTTGTCTGTCTGGCCCGAAAGTGAGACGTAGAGTCGAGTTGAGGGCTCCAACTCCGAGGAAACGAAAGCAAGGCCAGCACACCGACAAAAGGAAACCACCTAAGAAAGACAGTCGCTTAGGTGCTAATGCACAAATGATGCAAGCACTTCGGCAACATGAATCCTTCTAACAGAGAAATGCCCAGAGTAGTTCTGCCGATTTAAATAATTTCTAGGATACACAGTTAGTATATACCAGGCGACTGCCAGCATTCTTTATTTTTGAGCAGCACCGCGCCCCTGTTGCTTTTGAAATTAATTAGAGTTGGCTGGTTCCAAGTGTCAACTAGATGATAACATACATAACAACACCACAAGACAAGCACATTAGTGAGTCTTTATCCATCCATCCATTAAACAAACCCACGATATCCTAACTACAGGGTCACAGGGCTCTGCTGGAGCCAATCCCAGCCAACACAGGGCGCAAGGCAGGAAACAAACCCCACGCAGGGCGCCAGCCCAACAGCAGAAAACCCACACAGACATGGGAAGAATATGCAAACTCCATGCAGGAAAAACCCGAGAAGCAAACCCAGGTTTATTGTTTGTTAATTTATTTTTATTTTTAAAGTTGTGTTTTTTTTTTAATTATGTTTTTCTCAAACAATTAAAAACAACTTTAATTTCCTCCCTGGCAACACTGGGTATTTCAGCTAGTTGGATATAAATAATAGCCACATAGAACACTAAAAACAGATAAATACAGGATATACAAAGCATTAAACAGAATAAATAACAATAAACTGAGTAAAATACTAAATTTGATATTAGAAGAAAAGCCTGAACAAATAACATAATTTAACAAGAAATAGTATTTTCATTATTGTGTGAGTAAGTGATTGATTAATATATCTGAAGGGATCTTTTATTAATAGGTCAACTAATTTATGACTAGACATAAAAAAAAAAAAAAAACGTTTAACTTGGCTATATGAAAAGCTGAACTGTATTTTAAGATATCGGAAATGAGTTTCGAGATATCTATAAATATTAATTTGACTTGCCCTATTTTATTACTTTTAATAATTTCTAGAGAGGAGCTTCCAAAATGACAACCAAGAACTTGTATAGTTTCATTTTTTTATATAGTTTCAATGTCTCCCAATGTTTATTTTTATAGTGTTATTTATTTTGAAGGACTTGTGTATCTTCTCTATATATAATCTTCATTTGGATCTTGATCTTTGTTTGTCCACGAATGAATTAGAAGAAGAAGCACTAGATGGCAGTAGAGAGACAGCTAAAACATAGGCATTGCATTAAGAATCTCCTCCAGGCTTATACTACTGAAGACTGTAGTACTCCAGTCACACCTCAAAACACAGACATTCAAACTAAACAAATTGTTGTGCTTTAACTAAAAAGATCTACATTTAGATCTTGATCTTTGTTTGTCTACGAATTCCACGCATGCGTAGACCACCTTCCAGTTTAGTACGTTGTTGTTACTCACGGTTGTCAACAATGTGCCTGAATAACGAAAGGGGTGGTGGACAGTGTTACGCTGGTTATCTCCTGAGTCCTGGTTAGAGAATGAGATTGCCGAAGATAAAAGATACGTGCCTACGTAACATATGAATGAAAGAAATACAGTGGGTAAAATGAATGACAACGTAACAGCACGTTCCAGAAATTATTATTGTTACGTTGTAGCCAGCGAGTGCTGCGCGTCTCACAGTTGTACCGTGCCTTGCTCACATGTCAGTGAAGTGATCCCTATTTATGCTTTAAAGAGCCTGGATACCTATGTGTCCCCCTTTTATAACCATTGCTCCGTGTATATTTCCTTACTCTTTGGATTGCCACAAAGCAACCTGCGAGATTGGAAACAGGTTTAGAAGACATCGTGAGAGGAAATGACAGCCTCGTGAAAACGAGACGGACTGTGAACGGACAGAAGCAGAAATGCTCCTACACCACCACATAATTACTATTCAGACAGTAATTCCGAGTAGGCCGTTCCTATCAAATCAATGTCCAAGGGTTTTCTTTTGTAATTTTGTTTCCCTTATAAAAAATCATAATGCTGTGCGACGAAGGGCCCAGTTCACGACCGGCAGCCGCGTTTAAACAGGGAGCCCTTCACAGACAACTTTAACACGCGCAACGTAGTTGGGCGCACATGGCTAATGTATATATATATTTTGTATGTTGTGATACCGTATCAGTATCATCAGGATAGTGGAATATATAGTGATCTATATTTGAGGTGATATTGTCCACGCCATGCAAGAAAACTAGTTTCTAAATCAATTTCTTTTCAAGGTTCTTCTTTTTGATTTTTATTTTGTTCCTCTTCATAAATATTGGTTGTCCTGACTACTTTCTCTCTTCTTTGTCTATCTCTCAAAAAATAATATGAACAAGGTTTTTTACCACTTATTAATACAACCTAAATGTGTCTTGTACGACCTACCATCAGGTGTTAATGGCATCTCTTTAAAAAATAGAACCTGCCTTTGCACTGATACTGGTACTCCTGAGACTCATTGTTTCTTTCTTGTGTCCTGTCAATATGAAGTAAACAGGTAAAAGGAAATGATGGCTACAACAAATTTATAATGAAAAACACTCAACTGATCCACTGTTGTAATAGGAAATGAATCGAAGAAGTGAATATTTCCACTACTGACTTATCCAAGAAGACTGGTATTTGAAGAACTGAACTAATCATATATATGCAACCATATTCAATGTAACAACTTCTTAGTACTACTTATAAGTAAAATGAAAATAAATATATATTTTTTAAGTAGTGGAGATATCCCTATCCTTCTTGCTTTTTTAATTTGTTATTTTCTCCAAGTTCCTTATTTTCTATGAAACATATTCAAAATATAAGTGCTGTATATAAAGAAAACAATACTAAAGAGGTAAAACTTTATTCAGATTATCCATATGTTTTAGTTAGCTCCAGTTCAATTTTTATAAAAGATACAACAGAGATACTTTAATAACAAAATCATTTAGACTAAAACTTAAAAACCTGCATCTTCCTCTCTGGGCAAGTTTTAAATGGGTCTACTGTTACAACAGGCTATTCTCATTCTACCCTTGGCTACAATGTAGAAATGACAAATTATTCTGTTTGGTTCTTTTTGGGCTAGAGTACAGAAGGGATTTGTCAGCATGCATCTATTCACCCTCTAGCATCAGTATACTGTCTGTCAGTTCATCATACACTCTCATTTCTTAATATGGTTTGAGAAACCCATATGCAGAAAATGCCTTTGGAGACTTGTTTAACATCTAATGCTCTGCTATGCAGATATTACAGGCATGTTGCATTTATGGCATTTTTACTGTTTTGTAGGTTATAAAGAATTTTCCTGATTTTTTTTTACCCACAGATTCCCAAAGCAAACTTGCACACTGATACATACCTATTCTATTTAGATTTTAAATAATGCTTAACATTTGGAGACTATATATATATAGTGTATAATGCACAAGAGATGTCCAGTCTATTACTAAACTGATTCATTTGTAATATGCATTACAAACACATTATTCCACAAACCAAAAAAGAAGACATCAAGTGCAGTGTGTTACAACAAAGTTTTCATAGGAGTTTAATTAGTGAAGGAAATTTGAAATGTTAGTAAATAGAATGAGGAATGTTTTCTGTTGTGGATTTGTCCTTTTGCTTTGATAATTTGATTATTTTAACTTTGGCCTGAAATAACACAATGTTTTGGTTTAGCTTTATGAATTATCAACCTATGCCACTATATTGTATATCTTAGATTTAATACTTAGTTTGTTTTTATGAATTGTTCTGTTACATTGCAGCAGCCTATGATGGAAAACGAAAGCACTGAACATCACATATATAGCAGATCCACTAACTTACAGAAAGTAATACATTTTTGTTAATAATATATCAACATACTGTTGATTTATAGTAAGCATGGTATCAGACACTTTGGGACTGATTCAACCAACACAAGTACCTCACTCTAAGAATATATATTTAGACTCAGAAATGTGTAAAACATCTAAATCTGAATCTCTGGGTACACATTTTACATCAACCCTATGGAGCATGATATTTATTATTATTTACATTTATCAATGTAAAAAATACATAAATGTACACTATAATTGTTAACCTGACTATGTATAGTATATTAGCAAAGTGCAAAATTATGGATAAAAGTAAATAGAAATATCAGAAACTGGAAATCATTATTTCACTTCATTAAAACCAAGAAGGTGCTGTATTTACTGCTTAAATCAAACAGCAGACCTAGAGGAAACACATACATAATAGTAAGTATGCAATAATTAATTTTTTGATCCCTGGAAAAGAGGACTGGAATTCTGAACATTCTTCTCTTCCTACATTACTGCAAGGTTTCTTTAAAATAATTCTACTCTTTTTCCACTACATTTTTTTGCAAGTTGTAACCATTACTCTGCTGTGCTTTGATATCCTGCTGCTATTGATTTTGATGTCACCATGTGAGATGCTACTGAGTCGTGAATATGGCTGCACATCTATCAATTTATCTTAAAATAAAGAACAGTGAAGTGGTACTACAGTAACAAGTGTAATGTAATGTGGCACAAGTTTGCAGAGAACTTCAATGTTTGGTGTCACAAAAAAGTTTGCAAAATAAATTACATTTCGCTCCGAGTGAAATTTGTGTCATGCACAATAGAAGAAAAGCATTTACATAATGCCTTGAAGTGATTATATGCATTAATTATGTATGTTTTTTCCTGTCATTTAATGTGTAAAGAACTCTATTTATAAAAAAAAAAAACATAAAATCACAGAAAGTGTGAATATCCTCAGCTAGGATAAGGCAGTTGCAAGGTAACAGCTGGGAGGAGGGTTTGACAGCTGCAACTTTCAGTGTTGTGTGTTTTCATGCACAGAAAACACAGTAATGTGCACAATTTGGCATTTTGAGGTGTCTTCATATGGAAAAAATGCAGCTTCTCACATTTTTAAAAAATGTACTGCACTCCTCTGTGTTCATGTGAATGAGAGGCATGAACATAATTGATTTTACTGGTGTCATACAAAATATACTTCACACAACTGCAGGAAACAAACATTTTTACTGATTTTCACATTTTCTTGTGCCGAACTTGCTCGCTTGTCTCTAGTGACACATTAACAAATTAACTGAGGCCATGTATTCAAATACAATGAGGACTCTCAGAAGGTGTTCTTTTGTTACACAACAATTCCTACACCTTGACAATCCTTCAAAAATTGATATGAGTAGTTAACCCAGTTAACTGTTCAGGCTTGATGCCTTCACATTTTCATCATTTGGTCATTTCAAGGATGTACTGAGAGGTCATTGATTTGCGAGTGACAAGGAGGTGAAAGATGAAAGTTCCCTGAACTAAAACACTTTTTTTCTAAAAGCATACAGGAGCTGGAATGTCATTGGGATTGAGTATGAATAAAAGCAAGGAGACTATTAAGAAGTAATTAATCATTTTTTTATTAATGTAGTAAAAATATTTATAAAACTACTTAGTTCTTTAAACCCTAGCTGTTTTGCTTTACCAGTTTTATTGGAATTCCAGTCAGGCTACATATAAAATGTCAGAAAAAGCTGAATCTGTGTGACCTTTGTTAATCTTTATCACTATTTTTTCCTTGTACTATTTTTTTCTTTGATATTTTAATGCACAAAACAAACATGCCTTTTTGTTGTCCTTTTTGATATAGTCTTTATTTTTTATTTCCATTGTAACTGTTTCTAACTGTATGTAATTAATGAATAACTTCATCTACCAATCAAAAGCTTTTTAATGTAAACTGTTTTTTATGCAGTATATTGGTGTAAATGGAGTCTTTTCTAACTGCAAACACTCCAAACTTTATTGGTCAAAATATTTCCTCTCAGCTAAAACATAACATTTAAAAACAGAAATAACATCTTTCTCTTGATGGAATATCAAAGACAATGAGGTTTATGTAGTAAAGACTAAGGTTTACATATACTGACATACTGACAGTATACAGAGGCATAAAGCAATGAGTAAAACATCTAAAATGAGTAAAACAGCTAACACACCAACATTCTTTTAATAACATTTGGAGACTATATGAGAGCCCAACATGAGTGACAGATTTGGATTTAGTTAATGCAGAATATTTCCAAAAGGAATAAAACAAAAAAGCATTGTAAAATAATAAATGTTATCATGTACATGTTAATATTGTCTTCAGCTACTGCAAGAAGGCATGACTAACTGTTGTGGCATGCGGCTGGGGGTGGTACCCAGCCTGGACGCCCAAGAGGACCAGAGGAGGGCTTGTGCCTCCTCCAGAACAAGAGGGGGCGACCGCCCTGGTTGCATTAGGGACCACGGGTGCAGAGCTTGGAAGCACAACCGCCAGGGGGCACCCTGGTGCCTGAAGAGCACTGGACCTCAGCACTTCCGCCACACCCGGAAGTGCTGGGGGGAAGAAGACTGGGGACACCCGGAGTGCTTCCAGGTGCGCAGCTGGCACTTCTGCCACACAGGGGAGTGTCCGCGGAGGAGTGTCGGGAAGCACCTGGAGCCCATCCGGGCTTGTATAAAAGGGGCCGCCTCCCTTGACTGGAGTCGGGCGAGGAGTGGACGAAGTCTTGCTGGAGAGGAGTGGAGGCGGCCTGAAGAAGGCAGGCACTTTAGAGAGATGCCTGGACTTTGGGGAATTGGTGCTGGAGGCACTGGGTTGTGCATGTGACTGTAAATATTGTTGTAAATAAATGTGTGTGTTGGGCGACCAAAAAATGTCCATCTGTCTGTGTCTGGGGCTCGTTTCACACTGTAAAACATATAGTTGAATGGTTTATTACAGGTGTACAGTACCTATAAAAGTAACTAATTCACAGCATTATCACATACAACTTGAACAAAAATATAAAGTGTTTTCCAACTGAAGGTCTCAAAGTAACTCCTTTAACAAAATATAGCCCTACCCATGGACATGTGCTCATGCTGTATCTTATAAAGTCCTCTGTTCTATTCTGCGTACTTCTGTACTAAAACTCTATATTTGCCTACTACCATAGGAAAAACATAAATTGTGTCTCACTACAAAATGGCCAGTGTGTTATGAGGCAGAGATGTCAGGCTGGCACTATACAGTATAAGGACATTCTGTGAATCTTTTTGATGTTTTGTTTTTTTTTAATTGAAAATATTTTTCAGTCATGTTTTCACTTTCTGTTAGGGCATCATTAGTGTATGTGGCACAGGCAAATAGCCAAACTGTGGTGTGCCACTTTCACTCAATCCCCTATTGGGGATGTAATCAGAACTAGTGTTTAAGCAATAAGAGATATTGAGCGTGTTATGATATGAACAAGACATTTGTGAACTTGAGGGAATTTTGTTTTTAAATAATGTTTTTTTTTCACCCGTGTAACCCAAAAACCTGCTGTGCATATAACCATCATAATGACTTCCATTATCTGTTGTAGAAAGAAGTGCATGTTTAAGTTGAATTACCATCATGTTGTTATAAATTGGTACTTTTTTCCTTTCACAAAAGTATGATATAGTTTATTGGATTTCAAAAAAAGCTCAGTCATTAATTTAATTCAAATTCATCTGTAAAAGTGCAGGAGTACTGGTTCTTGAGTGAAACTAGAAGTAATCATAAGAATGGGTTTATAGCAGATCAGGCTAGAGGTCATTTTTTAAACTTGACTTAGAAGAAGAGGAGAACTGAGGTCACGAGGGTAGAAACCAGGAATGTGTGAAAAGTCAGAGAAAGAGGAGGTGAAGCAGGAGAGTGCTTTGTTAGTCTTGAAGAGGTGGGCACATGGACAAGTCACTCCTTCACAGAAACAGGAGTCCCAACCTGTGGAGGAAGACACTGTGAAAAACTCCTTATCTTGTTTTGTCATTCTTTATGTATTCTTGAAAGAATAGTCATACTGACATATATTTTCAATTCAGATTTCAGCCACTATATTTACAGTTTGCTTTGCTTTTCTTATACTAATTAATAGAGCTCAGCTGTTGAATACTGTTAGGTAACATGTACAGAGGCTTCCTGAAATTCTCTAATGGAAAATCTATGTTATGTGAGCTCTGTGTCATGTGACTGAATGCCTGACTATCAACAATAAACAACATGTCTCAGCCCCTAAAAAACACTGCAAAATGCAGGTGCCTGAGATATACAAAATGGTGCCAAAATGATCACCATCAACACAATAAAATAATAAGCAGAAATGAGTGGTAAATTGCTAAAAAATCTTACATTAAAAATTTGAGGTACAATAATAATGATTCATCACAGTTTAAAACTTGAAAGAACACTTTATGAGAAGGACCAGAAAATTACAGTGAGCTCATCACTTTCTACATCCAGGCAGTATAGAGAAGCTGTCAAGAAGGCTAAAAGGATGTTAGGTTTAAATAAAATGATGTGTAGAGTACAAGTCAAGGGAGGCTATGCATAAACTATTTAACACACCAATGAGGCCTCACCAGGTACACCGTGAACAGTTTTAGTCTCCATATTGCAAAAAACGACATACCAGCACCAGACAAAGTCTAGAAAAGTACAACTAGGCTGATTCCAGGACTGTAGAGCATGAGCTATGTGTCATGATCTGGAGAGATCCCTCCAGATATAATATGGTGAGGCCTCCAAAAAAAGCTAGGAAACAGCCCAGATCTCAATCTGGTCTACCCAGCAGAGGCAACTTTAACTTCAGCCAGTCCCAAAGGCAACCTGTTGGCTTCAGCTGGAACAGGCCCCAATAATGGAAGGCCTGGAAAACAACTCAGTAAAGTTAACAAAAATATTACAAATGCCCTACAAGTGGAAGGGTGACCATGAACCTTTAGGTTGTTAGTAAAGGGCAAAGAAAGAATCTTTTTAAATAAGTTATGTGACAAAAAAAATTGCTCTGAAGAGCAAAAAGATCATTTACGGATATTCCCAAAGGAATAAAGCAAAGAAAGTCCCCAATCAATAGATTGAACCAATTTCCCCAGGGGGAAATTTGGCTCTTTATAGAAGCACTTTAAATAAATAAACAAATAAATAAATATACACACAAATGATGGTCTGAAGACACACCAGAATGACTTAAATGGAAGAAAATTAAAAAGAAAGAAAATTTCTGACTTGGCTGTCACCGTCACAGTGAGGCATTATGCAGCTATATTGCTGTTGGTATAAAGGAGCCCCTGTAGCGTTTCCTGACGCAGTTCTGCTGAATAATTCATTGGCTGAAAGTTCTGTGTAGGTGTATCACAGAAAGCAGATGCAGCATTGTTCATAATGGCACTCAGTTTTGTTTTAAATTTCCCCTTTGCTACTACCTCCAGGTTTTCCAGAGTGTGTCCCATTACTAAATCTGCCCTTTGAATTACTCTGTTGATTCAGTGAGCCTCTGCTGAAGTGATGTTACGAGCCCTGCTCACCACAGCATAGAAAATCACACTGGCCATCACAAACTTATAGAAGACGTGAAGGGGGTCACTACCCACATTAAAGGAATTCATTCTCCAAAGAAAAAAATAGTCTGCTCTGCCATTTCTTACATAGTTCATCTGTGTCTTTGAACCTGAGACCAGTTTAACCTGTCATTTATGTGGCCCCCCAAGTACTTGTATGAGTGCATCCTCTCAACGCCCATTCCCTGAATAGTGAACAGACATGGAGGCTATTTGGTACAGCGCAAGTCAATAACTACAGTAGTTCCTTGGTTTTGCTGATGTTAAGTTGCAGACAATTCTTGCTGCACCAAGAAACAAAGTTCTCCACCTGACTTCTATACTCTGCCTCATTCACCTTATCAATACACTCCATAAGTGCAGATTCATCTAAGAACCTCTGCAAGTTACTGGACCTGGTGTAATATTTATAGAGGTGAACAGCATGAAGAGAAATATAGACAGTAATCCGAACACGGTAGTCAAAAACAGAGGAAAAAGATCAAATTGCAGTAATCATTTAAACAAAATAAATACAAAATACAAGCGAGAACTCACCAACACCAAACTTTAACAATGTACCCAACTGAACTGTCTGTCTACACAGCCTTTATATGGCTTTATAGTTGCTAGATAGAAATGGGCAGGTGGCTGTTTCTCTTGGGGGCCACCAACAAAACACAAGCAACATAACTAAACATACTTCCACAGATAAATGAATTACACAGAACTGAAATATTATGAACATAAAATAATTACTATTAACATTTAACATACACTTTAAATTAAACAAAAAAGACATAAAAATAAACCTAAACAGAAAATACAGAAAAATCAACTGGTAAACACATAACACTATGACCTTTTCATTTTAAGAAAATAGAGATTAAGTGTTTAAATGATTAAAGTGTTTAAAATAATGAGGCAAATCAGTATATTGGATCGAAGCTGTTACTTTAAAACAAATTCTTCAACACTTTTGATGGAAAATTTTGCAAAAATCTTTGAAAGGTTTTCTTCACAAAGAGAACTATATACACATGGGAGAAGGTACCAATGACTGTGATAGACAGTGATACGTTAGACCTTCAAAATTCTACTTGATGTAATTTTAGAGAGATTAATGGAATAGGATTGGTAAATTTTGTGAGTGTAATGTCCTGGTCTCATCAAAATTGTTCTAATACTCTAAATAAAACAACAAAGAAACAAAACACAGATAAATTGTGTTATGCAGAATTATTATGCAGAATATTTATTCTAATGTACAGGCCTCTGTTATAATAATGTTCTCTGGTGCATAATCAGTGCAAATAAGGCAGATCAACAGTCCTCAAACTAATGACCAACAATCCTATCCTAGGATATTTATAGTGTGTAGTACTGCATGCTGCCATCATCGATCTTGGTGGAATACAACAATGACCTGTTACTGGATCTGTCAGTGGTGCTGATCTGCCTAATTCAAGGTATATCAGATGAGCTGATGTGTCCAGCAGGGGGTGCTTTCTCTCTGGGATCGTGTTCATTATAGAAATGCAGGACAAGCTTGAACCTGTATATATACTTCCTTTAGTAACCATAGCAGAAATAATTAGACGAGAGAAATATGGCACAAAAAGAGATATACGTAGTATATATATATATATATATATATATATAGAGAGAGAGAGAGAGAGAGAGAGACAGTCATATGAAAAAGTTTGGGAACCCCTCTTAATTCTTTGATTTTTTGTTTATACTTTGCTGAGCTTTCAAAGTAGAAACTTTCTTTTAATATATGAAATGCCTTATGGAAACAGTAGTATTTCAGCAATGACATTAAGTTTATTGGATTAACAGAAAATATGCAGCATAACAAAATTAGACAGTTGCATAAATTTGGGCACCCCAACAGAGATATTACATCAATACTTAGTTGAGCCTCCCTTTGCAAATATAACAGCCTCTAGACGCCTCCTATAGCCTTTGAAGAGTGTCTGGATTCTGGATGGAAGGTATTTTTGACCATTCTTCCATACAAAATCTCTCCAGTTCAGTTAAATTTGATGGCTACTGAGCATGGACAGCCCGCTTCAAATCATCCCATAGATTTTCGATGATATTCAAGTCAGGGGACTGTGACAGCCATTCCAGAACATTGTACTTCTCCCTCTGCATGAATTACATTGTAGATTTCGAAATGTGTTTTGGTTCATTGTCTTGTTGGAATATCCAACCCCTGCGTAACTTCAACTTTGTGACTAATGCTTAAACATTATCCTGAAGAATTTGTTGATATTGGGTGGAATTCATGTGACCCTTGACTTTAACAAGGGCTCCAGTCCCTGAAATAGCCACACAGCCCCACAGCATGATGGAACCTCCACCAAATTTGACAAGAGGTAGCAGGTGTTTTTCTTGGAATGTAGTGTTCTTCTTCCGCCTTGCAAAGCGCTTTTTGTTATGACCAAATAACTCAATTTTTGTCTCATCAGTCCAAAGCACTTTGTTCCAAAATGAATCTGGCTTGTCTAACTGAGCATTTGCATAAAACAAGCGACTCTGTTTGTGGCATGAGTGCAGAAAGGGCTTTTTTCTCATCACCCTACCATACAGATGTTCTTTGTGTAAATTGCGCTGAATTGTAGAATGATGTACAGATACACCATCTGAAGCAAGACGTTTTTGCAGGTCTTTGGAGGTGATCTGTGGGTTGTAACCATTCTCACAATCCTGTGCATATGCCAGTCCTGTCTTTTTCTTGGCCTGCCAGACCTGGGTTTAACAGCAACTGTGCCTGTGGCCTTCCATTTCCTGATTACATTCCTTATGGTTGAAACTGACAGTTTAAACCTCTGAGATAGCTTTTTGTAGCCTTCCTCTAAACCATGATACTGAACAATCTTTGTTTTCAGATCTTTTGAGAATTACTTTGAGGATCCCATGCCGTCATCCTTCAAAGGGGAGTCAAAGGGAAGCACAACTTGCAATTTACCTTCTTAAATACATTTTCTCATGATTTGAAACACCTGTCTATGAAATTCAAGGCTTAACGAGCTAATCCAACCAATTTGCTGTTGCAAGTAATTAGAATTGAGCAGTTACTGTATATGCATTTAAATCAGCAAAATTACAAGGGTACCCAAATTTTTGCACAGCTAGTTTTTCATATTTGATTTCATTTTATACAACTAAATACTGCTTCACTAAACACCCAGAACTCAGATGTTCCTAGGAAATGAAAGACATACCACTGTAGCGGTCAGAAGCTGCTAAGATTCACACCGTCGAGCGTGACGGTGATTTATTTATTTTATATGAGGATTACCAGGGACAACCCCAGCCTTGGCACGACACACACATACACACACTACAGAGACAAAAAAAAACGCGCTGGGAACTTAAATGATATAAAGTATAATGAAATTAAATTAAATAAATGAAAACAATAATACCACCCCTGATCCCTTCGACGGTATTACAATTAACAAATAAACACGACAAACACGCAGTAAAGTCCATGTATGAAATGATCAGCGGTGAAGTTATGTCCAGTGATTTGAATGATGCGAGGGAAATGGAAAAAACACAGTCCTACCGGTAGTTGCTGAAGTAGGTTGACAGATGAATGGTTCAGGAGCGCTCCTTCTTCCATGAAAGCCAATGAATCCAGACAACGACCTCAGTAGCAGTAACAGGTAGACAAATGATATCCAGACCCCAACACACAATATAATCCAGGACACGAAGATGTAGAGCAGAAAAACAGCAGGCAGTTCAATAGATATATACAGGTACTAAACAAACAAAACAAAACTTTTTTTCCTCTTCGACACCTGCCCTCCTTTTAAACCCCTCTGGCCACCTTTGACCCCAACAGCCCCTGCAGGGACTGCTGGGAGATGCAGTTCTAACTAATGGTAGCACCGCTACAATCCCCCCCCCCAGGCCGTGGTGTACGGCCGAACCAAGGCTTGAGGTTAGCGATGTTAACAGTGTCTATTTTCTTAGTCCCCAGCAATCCCCACTCTACCGCATAGGTCACTGGTCCCTTCTTTTGGACTATAGTTGCCGGGCCGAACCACTTCGGAGCCAGTTTAGCTGTAAATTTATTGGAGGCTTTGGAGAGGGGATGAGTCCTGATCCAGACTTTCTCCCCAACTGAGAATTGCACAGGCCTATGTCTCCGGTTGTACGATTGAGATTGTCTGGACTGGGACCTCACCATCCTCTCCTTTACCCGTTGTGTGATAAGTTGAAGTGTTTGCAAATGATCATGTATTGTGGTGTCTGGATTGGGTGGTTTATGATTAATTATCCTCTCTAGTGGACCGTTTAGCTGTCTGCCTAAAGCTAACAATGCAGGGGTCTCACCCGTAACCTCGTGCACCGCCGTGTTCAATGCGAACCGCAGCTCAGGCAGCCACTTTGTCCAATCCTGATGATGGTCTCCGACGAAGGATGCAATCATTGTCTTCAGGGTCCGGTTCACCCGCTCAGTGCGATTAGATTGGGGATGGTATGCTGTTGTCTTCAGGTGAACCACCCCCCATTTCTTCCAAAATTCTTCGGCCTCTGAGCTGGTAAACTGCGGGCCCCGGTCTGAGATGATGTTCTTCGGCACCCCCCATCGGGTAAAGATCTCATCCTTCAGGGTGGAACATATCTTCTTGGCTGTGGCATTAGCCATAGGGAATAGCTCCACCCATCTGGTAAAATAGTCCACAACCACCATCAGGTAGGTCTTCCGGTCCTTACTATTGGGTAATGGTCCCATTAGGTCCACGCCTAGGCTCTCCCCCGGGGTAGTGATGGTTACTGGCTGGAGCTGTCCTGAGGGGAGACCAGGTGGGGTCTTGTATTGCTGACAGGTGGTACAAGTCTGGACATGGGACCAGACGTCTTTGCGTATTGTCGGCCACCATGCCACCTCCAAGATTTTAAACAGTGTTTTAGTACGTCCAAGGTGACTACCGATCGGGCTGTCATGGTAATACTGTAGGAACTTGGGCACGTATGTCTCAGGCACTACCAACTGATAATGGTAACCCCGGTCTTTTGTTGGAACACAGCGATAGAGTGCCCCTTGTAGTTCCCTATAATGTATGCGGTCAGGCCTCCCCCCTAAGCCCTCTCTCAACCCCTGACATACAGGACTGGCTGCTTGAGATTGAACGATTTCCTGCATGTTCAGGGGAAGATCAGGCCAAGGGTTAGAGACCGATACTGCACATACCATCGGTGCGGGCTCGTGCACCCGGGATAAGGCATCGGGCACCACATTAGCACAACCCTTCCGATAGCACACCCTGAACATGAACTGTTGGAGGCGCAAAACCCACCTTGTTAGCCTAGACGTGGTCTTCGGGCAATTGAATGCCCAGGTCAGAGCCCTATGGTCGGTGTAGACTTCAAAGGATGTCCCCTCCAGGTAGTGACACCACTTTTCCACGGCCCACATGACAGCGAGGCATTCCTTCTCGGTGGTGGAATAATTATACTCGGCGCCCTTCAGTGACCGTGAAGCATAGGCCACCACTCTCTCTTCTCCTTGATAAGTTTGAGCAAGAACGGCACCGAGCCCGAGGTCACTTGCGTCTGTGTGGACCTGAAAGGTTAATTTGGGATCAGGCTGTGCCAGGACTGGAGGCGATATCAATGCCTGTTTAAGTCTTTCAAAGGAGCCCTGGCACGTTGGTGACCACTTCCAGGGGGATCCCTTCCTCAGCAGCTGGAACAAAGGGGCAGCGATGTCGGCAAACCCATGCACAAATTTGTGGAACCACCCAGCCATCCCCAGGAAGCGCTGGAGACTTTTTACCTCCTGTGGTGCGGGGTAGTCCAAGATGGACTTAATTTTCTTTGGGTCTACCTGGACCCCGTCTGCCGACACCACATGGCCGAGGAAGTTCAGATGGTCCTGTAGAAATCTACACTTCGCGGTGTTGAGTGTCAGATGAGCCTTCTGCAGTCGCTGGAAGATGTGATCAAGGTCCTTCAGATGTTGTGAGACAGATGGGGAGAATACGATGATGTCATCTATGTACACAAAACAGGTCTTCCCAATAAGTCCCCGGAGGACCTGCTCCATTAGCCGTTGGAATGACGCCCCAGCGTTTTTAAGTCCAAAGGGCATCACCCGAAACTGGAACAACCCCTCCGGGGTGATGACGGCGGTCTTCTCCATACTACTCTTCCCCATCCTCACCTGCCAATACCCGGACTTCAGATCAAGGGAGCTGAAAACCGCTGCCCCATGCAAAGACTCCAAGATGTCATGAATGAGGGGCATGGGGTAAGCATCATCTAAGGTCTTCTTGTTCAGCTCCCGATAGTCCACACAGAATCGGTAGGTCCCGTCGGCCTTCTGAACGAGCACCGCAGGGCTAGCCCATGGCGAGGTGGAAGGCTCAATGACCCCATCCGCCAACATCTGGTCGACCCACTCCTTGATTATTCCTCTTTTCAGAGGCGACACTCTGTAGGCTCTGTGCCGAACAGGGACAGGGTCGACTGTGTGAATGTGGTGACACACCACCTCAGTCCGACCCAATTTGTCCGTCCACACAGAGTGCCACCTCCTAAGCAGCGGCTGAACGAGCTCCGGCTGTTCAAGAATAGCCTTCTCTACTGGGCTGGGCTCGTCCACCAACTGCGCGAGGTAATAACACAAGTTAGGCCAAACCAGATTACTTTGAGCCTTCGTCCCAAACCGATGGACTCCACCCCCCGGCAACTCATACTCCAGCCGCGACAGATGGATGGTAAGACCTACCGACACCAGAGAGTCCATTCCCAGTAACAAGGGCATTGACAGGTGGTCATCTTCCAGGATGTAAACTTCTGTCTCCCAGTGTGTCTCATGTAAGCAGAACCTCATGGGAACCCTGCCCTTTGCCCCGTGCGCCCTTCCATCCGCAAGAAAGAATTTTACTTTTGCACTTTCCCTTAACTGCTCATGAGGCACTTTAAGCTTTTCCCACAAGCTGTATTTCATAAGGGTATAAGTGCTCCCTGTATCTACGACTGCCTCTCCAGTGACACCCCGCACTTGTACGGGCACCACTAAGAGGGGCAAGGTGGCTTGCACCAGGGTGAGATCGGCCCGGGGATCCACTGGAGCTTTCCCTCGTGGTTTCGGACAGGGGACATCTCGAGATGCGGGACCCTTGCGAGACCCACTAAGCCCGATAGCCGCCCAATCCTTTTCCACTCGGGACCCCACTTTCACCAACTCATCGACCGATTTCACGACCCCCCTCAGAGTAGCAGCCACCCGAGGGTCACATGCATCAAGGACACGTCGCAATATCTCTTCCTCACGCATGTCAGATCGCCACTTCAGACACAACGCACGGAATTCAAAGACACAGTCCCGGAGGCTCTGCGATGGTTTTTGCACAAAGGTCCGGAGCTTTTCTTCCAACAGCGCCTGGTATTCGTCAGAGAGGAACGCATTCAGGAAAGCAGCGCGAAACTCCGCCCAGGAGTTGTACTTGTGCCGCTCAGCAAACCACCAAGAGCGTGCCGGCCCGCTGAGTGCCGTGTTCAGGAATCCCCGCAGCTCGGCTCCACTCAGAGGATGCAACTCCACAAACATGTCGACCTCCTCTACAAAGTCGACAATGCCCGTGGGTGCACACTGAGGGGCCAGCTTTGGAAACTCC
This sequence comes from Polypterus bichir lapradei, assembly GCA_026402145.1. Taxonomy (NCBI): domain Eukaryota; kingdom Metazoa; phylum Chordata; class Cladistia; order Polypteriformes; family Polypteridae; genus Polypterus; species Polypterus bichir. The sequence continues at coordinate 11,965,301 of JANRMT010062836.1, forward strand.
ATTCGCGGCACCGCAACGGACAAGGACGACTGTCCCCAGTCGTTCCTCACTCCCGCTACAGAAGTCGACTGCCCCAGTGGCTGCGTGACGGCACGCCAGCTCTCTTGCACCTGCCTCCTGATCTCCTCTCTCATATTGGCTTCCAGGCGCTGCACACACTTCGCGAAGGACTGCTCCAGACACTGCACCCTCACAACCGCCTCTCCGGAAACTCGGGCGGCTGTGGCATCGATAAGGTCATGGACAGTTTCATCTCGATTCAGAAAACTGCGGGCGATGTCATCAACCCACGTCTCTAGCTGTTCTAGGCGCAGCGTCAGGTCTTGCAGAAGCTGTCCCTCGCCGATTTCGGGCTGCTCCGGACTGGAGACACACAGGGTATCCAGCAGGCTCAACTCCTCCTCGAGAGGGGCTCTGACCGTAACGTGACGCGGCCTAGGCAGCGGACGCACATCAACCAGCGGTCCACTCAGTTTAAGTTCCTCACCCTGCACTGCGCTTACAACAGACATGCTTCTGAAAGGGTGTTAGTGAAGTCGCACTAGAAGGTGTCGTAAATAACCCTGGCTCCTACCCGGCTCGCCAAAATCTGTAGCGTTCAGAAGCCGCTAAGATTCACACCGTCAAGCGTGACGGTGATTTATTTATTTTATATGAGGATTACCAGGGACAA
>JANRMT010062836.1:12000973-12016797 GCA_026402145.1 Polypterus bichir lapradei
GTTAAGGACTGCTAGCAGACTATAATCTTTCTGTCTTGTAGCTGCATGTCTCAAAATTATAATACACTAGCAAAATACCCGCGCTTCAAAGTGGAGAAGTAGTGTGTTAAAGAAGTAATGAAAAAGAAAAGGAAACATTTTGAAAATAACGTTAACATGATTGTCAATGTAATTGTTTTGTCACTGTTATGAGTGTTGATGTGATATATTATACATATATATATATACACATGCATACATCCACATATACATATATATACATATACTGTACATATATATATAAATATATATACATACATATCTACATATATACACACATACATATACACACACACACACACACACACACATATATATATATATACCCTTTGGGGTGCGAGCAGCTGTTGCTGGGGGTGCCAGAATCCATCGAGGAAGAAAAATGAAAAACATTTGTACAAAATCTTAATTTATCTATCCATTCCTAAATAATTAAATGGGCAGGCTATTTTGTATCAGTGCAATACGCTGCTTGTTAAAACGGATGACTCCTGCTCTTACGTGCACTTAGTGCTGCGTGAGTATTATGAACTATCGTATCTGTTCAAGTTCTATTTAAATTTTAAATGTAAGTGATTTTTATTTAGTCAACAGAAATATGTTTGGTAGGAATGTAAGTTAAATTTAGTCATCATTGCATAAATTTTTCTTCACCATAGAAATTTAAAGACTAAATTCAACTTCCATTCCTAACAAAGATATTTCTCTGGACTAAATAGAACCTACTTATATCCAAATAGAACTTAAAAAGATATATTTTTTTGAATGTGATCGCACATTTTAGATCGACTTGACGCGCACTACATCGAGCCTGCGAGCTATTGAGCTCTCGCCTGCCTGCCTCAATAAGTGACCCTCGCTTTTTTCATACTTCTTCTCAAACCAAGGGGGTGCAAGGGTAAAATGAATCAGGAAGCACTGATATATATATATATATATATATATAGAATATATTGAAATAGTTTTACTGTCAATTAATGCAAACAGTACGCAGCACGTGTTTCGCCCTAATTCTGGGCTCATCAGGTGTACACACTCACTGCACTCCCTCTCGGGAATCGAACCTCGGACATCAGTGCTAGAGGCGAAGCCTCTTGTGTTGCGCCACGGTGTGTGGTTCGTTTATTTGACAGTATGTAGATCGGGGTATATATATATTGTGGTGGATTGCCGGCATTTTACTCCGGCCTTCACCCCCAGGCCGCCAGGAGGAGCTCTCCCGACAGCATGAACATGCCCCGAGTTCCAGCAGGGCATCATGGACTATGTAGTGTTTGTACACAGCCTGGATACCTTGGGGGCCACCAGGCGTCGCTGTAGGGGGGCTCGTAGGCCCTTATGTGCCCTATGACCCAGGAGTACGTCACGGTCACGTGACAGGAAGAAACGACGTGCTCCCGGGTTGAAGAAAAGGACTATTTACCCTGCCCCGGAAGGAATAAGGACTTGTGGATTGTTGGGCAGAAACACCTCCGGGTCAGGGAGTATAAAAGGACCATGGGAACTCCCAGACAATGAGCTGAGCTGGATGGTAGGAGGGCAACGCGTCTAGGAGTGGAGGATTGTTTATTGTTATTACTATTGGTATTGTTTATGAGTAGTGAGGAGTGGAGGGTGCTTAGTGCACGTTATTATTATAATAAAAGAATTATTGCACTTTTACCTAGTGTTTTGGCGTGGTACCTGAGGGTTCAAGGGAGCACTACTGCCCCCAGCTGCGACACTGGCGTAGCCGGCAGGATTCTCTGGCCGTCTGTTGGCAGAGGACCTGAATTCAAAACAAATATTGTGTACGCAGACGACCCCAAGAAGGTCCTGCTTCAGTACACGAAGGTGCAAACACCTCTCATCATACAGAGTGCTGCAGCTGTGAGCCTGTTTAAACCTCAGAGCACGATGGGGAAGAAATCCAAAAGGAAGAATGAACAAGCTCAACCAATACAGAAACTCGCAGAAATGTGGCCTCCGGAGGACGCCGCAACGCTGTGGTCTTACCTGACGGGTCCTGCGGAAACCAGGGGCGAAATCGTCGCTGTGAGAGAGCACTGGCTAAGGCAACAGCAAAGCAGGGAAAGGATGACTGTGCTGGAGCCTGAAGCAATCCCTCATACGTCGGAGGTATGTGTCGCGACCGTATCCGAGGCGCAGGAAACTGTATATTCTTGTTTTGCAGAGGCCGAGCGGTTCGGGAAATTGTTTTATAAAGACACATGCCTCATACCTGGGAAAGATGGCCGCGATGACGAGGAGTCTGTAGATGGACAGCTGGGGAGTTTATTCGTTGACGACGATCACATGGACCATCCTGGTGCAGGCTGGGAACGACGTGGGGTAAACACGAAGTCACCTGATCAGGAAGGGGCCTGTTTATTCGCTGACACGCGTCGAGTGACTTCACGAGATGGATGCCGGGATATGGAAGGTCAGTTGTGGTCTACCAGTGAGGTCGTCTTGCCCCTGACGACTCCGGACTCCCTGAAGAAGAAGGGGGAGGCAGGCGAAGCAGCGCCAGCTTTAAATAAAAGTAATGAGGGACGGGACGTGACTGAACGGTCCGCCAATAAAATAGAAAAGGCGGATCGCAGTCGGCCACTGGTGCCACCCCGGCCCTCTAAACAAAGAAACTCCAAATCCCAAGAGCCTTTGCAAGACCCAGCAGAACTCGTGCCCGGAGAGGACGTGCTTATTGGCTCCCGGCCGGCAGGTAAGGAGAAGGCGGAAGCAAAATTATCTCTGGCCGAATTAAACAATATAATAGAACTGCGGGATCTCGAGAAACTGCTCGAGTCCGTATATGCTTTGTTACAGACTTTAACGAACATCAAGAAACAGGTAGAAGAGTTGGGAGTGACGGCCGAAGCACCGCTGAAAAGGGTAAAGGACTACCTACAGCGTTTTGGTCGGGAGGTTTCAGTGATGATTGATGCGGGAATACAGGTGAGTCCAGCCCGTATCGTACAGTATAAAGGGACACAGTGCGAACCGGCACCGCGGTTAATAAGTAGTGGGTGTCAAAGCACAGTGTGCCCGACAAGAGATTGTTGCGTGATGACCGAAGGAGGGGAGGAAGCGCCGATCGGAACTGAGCAGCTGAAAAGTGCTGTCTCTCGCGACGATGCAGTGCTAAAGACGCCACCTCTGGCAATAAATAAATTAAAGGGCAAGAAAGCAGTGAAAGGGGTCTCTCTTTCCCATAGAGAGACTCAAACTGCAGATAAGCCCAAGAATAAAAAGGAGATCCCTAAAATAAAACGGGGGTCTCCTGACAAGATGGGAAAACGGGTCGAGAGCTGCGAGGCAGCCGTAAAACCCTCCTTAGTGGGGGAAAGGGTGGAGTTGACCGAAGTCCTGAGATGTTTCAGGTCTCGGGAAGAGAGGCAACCAGGAGGACGTCCGTGGTGCTACAACTGTCGGCAACCAGGAAACGTGTGGCGAGATTGTTCCCGGAGGACAGGGGAGCAGTGGGATAGAAGATACACCTTTCCCCCAAGGTTCGCTGGGAGGTTTAGACAACGCAGCCAAGGACCAGATGACGCGTCCTCCTGGAGGAGGACGTCCCTCGCGGGTATCGACGCTTCCGCCCCAGTTGTCGTCGCTAAGGGGGGGGAACTGTGGTGGATTGCCGGCATTGTACTCCGGCCCTCACCCCCAGGCCGCCAGGAGGAGCTCTCCCGACAGCATGAACATGCCCCAAGTTCCAGCAGGGCATCATGGACTATGTAGTGTTTGTACACAGCCCTGCTGGATACCTTGGGGGCCACTAGGCGTCGCTGTAGGGGGGCTCGTAGGCCCTTACGTGCCCTATGACCCAGGAGTACGTCACGGTCACATGAAAAGAAGAAACGACGTGCTCCCGGGTTGAAGAAAAGGACTATTTACCCTGACCTGGAAGGAATAAGGACTTGTGGACTGTTGGGCAGAAACACCTCCGGGTCAGGGAGTATAAAAGGACCATGGGAACTCCCAGACAATGAGCTGAGCTGGGTGGTAGGAGGGCAACGTGTCTGGGAGTGGAGGATTGTTTATTATTATTATTGGTATTGTTTATGAGTAGTGAGGAGTGGAGGGTGCTTAGTGCATGTTATTATTATAATAAAAGAATTATTGCACTTTTACCTAGTGTTTAAAAAATAAACCAAGGGTGAACAAGTTCCTTTCTGCTGCAGCCACAGCCCCGACACACATAAAAAACATCAATAATAACTCATAAACTTGCAATATTATTTAGGAAAAGCGCAACATTTTACTCACCAAAAATTCAGATTATTTTTAAACAAAATCCATCCTCCTCTCTTTACTCAAAAACAGTTCAATTACTCTGTCGTACGGATTATCCGTGCACTTTAGTTCCATCAAAACGTTCCTTTCTATCACCATCGAAGCTAATGCTGAAAGGCGAACCCACCCTATGGTATTTCTGGCATAAGTTTGAATTCGCTCTAGGGCTGAAAATGTCCGCTCGACAGAAGCAGTGTACACGGGAATGCTCACTGCCAAATATACCAATGTGAACAGCTGCCCCATGCTCTCATTCAGATTTTTCTGATGAAGGAAGTCAAGGAGATCAGTGGGAGATTTTCCTGCAAAATCATCCATGGCATACATTTCAGTCAGTTCTGTTTTTAGCCGAGACAGATCAAAAAGCGCTCCATGGCTCTTGTGTTAAAGTGGAGAAGGCTGCATGCGTGAAATTTTTCTTGTATTCCAAAAACTTCTGGGGCTCGAGGAGCGTGGCAAACATCAGGTTTTCGTGGTCTTGAAATTTGGTCTGTGTCTGGCAAATAATATTGTCCAGAATCCTGCCATGGAGTTGGCCGTAGTGCGCGCGACGATCTTTCGCTCAGAGCATTTGCGGTGCGTTCAGTGGCCTCGGAGAGTTCCTCATATTGGCTTCTATCCAATCAATGGGTCTGAATAGAGTGACGTTGCCGTACGCCTGCTAGAGGGCCCTACTGACACCAACTCAAAATCTGATTGGTTGAAGCAACAGGTTAATCGACATTTATTCTGTGTTAGAGTGCCTGCACAACGGATTGTGAAAGCCTCTCTGCCTGGCAACAAATGATGGCTGAAATGTGATTGGTTAAATGCTTTAATACGAAACTCCGCCTCCCACAGCTATCGAGCTGCAGTCTATTCTCTCTGCCTGGCAACAAATGATGGCTGAAATGTGATTGGTTAAATGCTTTAATACGAAACTCCGCCTCCCACGGCTATCGAGCTGCAGTCTATTACAGTATATGGACGAAAATATGTTCCAGTTATGACCATTACGCATAGAATTTCGAAATGAAACCTGCCCAACTTTTGTAAGTAAGCTATAAGGATTGAGCCTGCCAAATTTCAGCCTTCTACCTACACGGGAAGTTGGGGAATTAGTGATGAGTGAGTCAGTGAGTGAGTGAGTGAGTCAGTCAGTCAGTCAGTCAGTGAGGGCTTTGCCTTTTATTAGTATAGATATCATAAGACAGTATGTTTTAAATATACACAGCACCATTCATATCGAGCAGGGGGAGAGGGAGACTAAAAAATGATGTCTGGGGAGGTAGATAAAACTCCATTCTGACAAGGTGATGAAGACAGTCAATAAAATATAAAGGCCAGAACAAAAAAATATACTTTCAAGTGATCAGAGAGATACCATATGGCAAGGACATTCAAGGCTCTCCTTATCAGTGTTCAATACAAAATGTAAAAAGTGCACTGTGTAAGAAGAATAAAACAGCTGTAGTTAATTAAGTTATAGTATATGTTGTTGAAATATGTATTTTGTAAGAGACTAATGTTTTTTTTGGAATGCATGTTATCCATCTGTTCGCAAAGCTGTAATTTTAGAATTGGGCATTGCAAACTGGTTGTTAAATTATAATTGCTGTTTTATTCTTCATTTCTTATTTAAACCGAGTTGTGAAGATCTTTATAACTAAGAAAAGTAGCTTTCTTTTACAACTCCTGTATACCTTGTACAAACATTGTTTTCTTAAAGATACTTTGTAGTATTGTCATGCAAAGTGCAAATGATAATTTTGTTAAGTCCATATTAGTAATTGTCATCATTTTCTTTTTTTTTCATAATTCATTATGCTGCATTACTGCCAGAACACTATAAGATTCCCGCATTCCCAGATTTTACCTTCATTGGCACGTATGTATTCTGCGTGTCATTTGATGAGAGAAGCTAGAGTCATTAACAGAGGGTCCAATTTAGTAAAATGGGTGACTGGAGAAAACAAAGGCATTTTAGGCATGCTATGTTCAGTGCAAGAATTGAATAAATACAGGAACCAATTTAGAACTCAAGCAAAGTAAAAGTCAGGGACCGAAAATTTGAAAAAAGGAAGAAATTATAAAAATCAAAAAAGAAAAACAGTTCACTCAATTAATGATTAAAAAATGAGTGAAAAGAAGCTACTCAACGATGCCACAAAGAAGGCTGAATTGTTTCATTAAATATTTGTCTGAGCAAGTCACATTTTAGGGCGTGCTCAAATGAGAGACATGAAAATAGCTTTCTAAATGGAACAGGTCAAGGAGGACCATTCTTTTCTTAAGGATGTTCTCATTTTTGATTGTTTATGCTTTTGTATATACAAAAGTAGTGAATGTCTTATTTTATAAGCTATGTCACTTGACAGGGTATTTCATCATTGTGACTGAAAAGATAACATACTCTGACATTCAGACACATTGAAAAATACACCATGTTTTCAGTGCTACAATAGTTATTATGAAAAATGGGCAATTTTCACCATCACATGTACCTGTAAAAGTAAAACTTTTGAGATAATGACAAACTTCCTATGACATTAGGCTTTATTTGAAAATATTTGGGAGAATACTTAAAAGAAAAGGCTTACCACTGAAATAAAAGAAAATAAATGGAATGTTTTAGCCACATTTTTAATTGCAGTTTCACAAAAAAATATGTAGGGCTCTGAGGGAGCAGATTATAACCTAGCCCTATTTGTCAATAATGGATCAATGATTAGTTAAATACAATGGGTTCAGAGTTCAAATATACTTTGGTATATTTTATATCAGTGGGTGATCACTGGTGCACGTGTTTAATGGCTAGTATCACCAAATATATGAGGCGCAAAATGAAAAGCACATGAGCTGGATCAGCTTAAAAAGATTCCCAAACTGACTAGTTATTTTGGTGTGCCAGACATTGATCCCAAGTTTATGACTAACATTGCAGCCAGTGCTACTACAACAGCAGTTGATAGATTAGCTCTTACCTGAGCATTGATACCCACATCAGCTCTGATCATGACTACTAGCCATCTCCAAAGGCTAAATAAGATTATAGATGTAAAGTATTGACTGATCTGAGTCTAAGTGCTATAGAGAGTTGAACTGAGCTTATTTCAGTTTTTGTTAGGTGAAGTGTTTCCTGAGACTCTAATACTTTCTTGTAGAATATGTAAAACTGCTTTGCTTTATTTTCCTGTTTTGACCAAGGAGCAGCAGCTTGTCAGTTAGCTGATTAGTTATCTCAGAATCCTACAACCCTCTGTATAGTTTTAAAGGGGTGGTGTTGTCTTAATTCATGCAAATATGTCTGTTAATAGTATACGCTCATCATCCATAATGATTTGTCCTTTACTCGGCTGAGACTATTATGTGCACCAGTGGAAGAAGTATTACGCAGAGGAATGGTACAATGCTGAATTTAGCTATAGCAGCCTTTTGAAAAATTACATCTCAGCCTTTCTGTTGTGCTGTATTGGAATTCCGGTAAGGCATTTTTCATGGAAAGGAGTTTATTGTTGGAGCTGACTCTGCCCGATTCAGTGGAGTAGCCCCAGTATCATTTGATTAAATGGAAATTTGGGTTTTGTGTGAGTGCAGGATATATCTTATTCTCCTTTCTAAAAGTGCTACTCTTTCACCATCCAACCCAATATGCTGTTTATTTCCATTCTAGAAGATACTTGCCCTGTTATTCTATAGGTAACAGGATGTAGACGTGTGTGCGAAACTTGTGGTTTAGAGCTGGGGCTAAAAGAAATTAGTACTGTAGAATGTGTAAAGATGTGTATTGATGTAAAAATGTCTAATTACTGTTTTTGGAGACTCTTCTATTTATATTTCTCATGGTAAATTACTGTGCTGGACTTACTTTTTCCTTGATGGACCCAGATACTTAAATAGGGGTTCTAGATATTGTGAAGAACTTGTGCAGATCTATCTAATAAGTTAAAATTTTATCCACTGTTAGACGTATTTTATAAACGCAGCCAATTATGTAATGCACGTTTGATAATCAAGTGATGGAATGAGACAAATATCATGCATTACAGCAAAACATTGCACACTGAAAAACATAATTTTTTTCTGTTCTGGAGGCAGAACATTAAAGTCTGAATGAAGATTCCACAGTGGGAATGAAAAGCTTTCCTGGAATTAAAAAGACTGGATTACGGACTCAACAAAAATGGATATACAACATATAAACCTCTGATAAGCAGCTGGGAATTGCAATAAATATGAAAAGAAAAATGGCAAATGTCTGAGGAGTTTTTAGTTTTAAGGTCCGGTTAGTGGAGGGGAAGAGTGCTCATGACAGATTGGAGCTAACTTTATCTCATTTATCTCTGTCAAGGGATATGGCAATTAATTTAGAAAGCTAGGAAATGCTCAGAATACTGTAAAGCTTTGCCAAGTCACGTCAACGCAACAAGAAAATGTCTTTTAACATCTTGAAAATGTAGCGATGTAAAAAATAAGAATTCAAACAGTATTTTTTAGTAGAAATTCTAAATTGGCCCCATGTGTATATAACTTGTATGTATTTGTCGGCTTTATAGAGGACTAGCAACTCATCTACAGTGGTTTCAACCTTGTGCTCAACCCTGCTTGAATAAGTTTAAGCAAGTTTGAGAAAGTTATATTATTTTTACAAGAACAGGAAAAGTAATAGTGCATATGAGACATACTACCAGATTCATACACATAAAAGGTGACTGGCAGTAGCCAAACATGTTAAGGTTATCCAAAGGGTAGGAATATAGCTAGGGAGAATTGAAAAATATGTTTCTTGCAGACACCAACTACTAGTGATGAGACATCATATATTAATGTCAACATGTTTAAAAGCATAATGGTATCAAGCTCATTACTTTTGTATTGCTGATCTTGCTTACATGGTGCTGATAATTACCTAAAAAGGCAGAAGAGAAGGCCACCTTTTCCAGTGCAGGCAAGGCTTTACAATATAAATTGTCTAACTTTGAAGAGCTTTAACAATGGTCAGATGCCTGTTGCCTTTACTTCTTAAACCACATAACATGTTACATGAACGATGTACTAAATCAGAGCACCCATGCATAGTCTGAGAGAAGATGCATTTGGAACTAGCTACAGAAAATGAATACTTAGGACAAGTGAGGTTACGACTCCTGAATTCAAGATTGAAAGGCTATTTATAAAACATGGTAGCAATAGGGTGAAAGCAAAAAATGTTTGTCTGGAAGCTTTCAATAATTATCAGTTAACAACATTTTTAGTTGTTATAGGAGACTCCAGATCCAATATAAAGACATTTTAAAACATAACTGCATTATTCAGAAGTTTGGCATAGTTTCCCAATAGAGTGGATGCTTAAATATATTTCAAAATGCTATGCAGCTGATCTGCTCTGTCCTAAATCTAAAAATTCTTTGGATGTGTTTTCCGAGATGGACTGCCCACTTAACAAATCACAGCTAAGGGGGAAGGTGTGAAGCATTTTAAAGCAATATATCATTGATGATCATTATAGTCTGAGACTGTTAAGCATTTTTTATCTGTCAGATGAAGCATGTCTCCAGGTAAATAAATTACAAATCCAGTATAGCAGACATGAAGGCAGAATTATATGACAGAAAAGCAATCAGAACAAACTAATCAGGAGCACTACAAGAGAAGACTAGTAAGAGGTTGTCTCACAAATATGCAGGTGTAAGAGGGCAGTAATTTATGTTTTATTTACTAGACATATAAAATGAAAATTTAAAAGTGCCAAAAAAGAAAAAATGTACATCATCCTCAGAACTATCTTAAAGATACAAAAGCAATATTAAAAAACAGTATTAAACCGGTAAACATTCAAATGATAGCCTTAGGTCAGTGGTGGACCTAGCCCATTGTTAAAGATGTGTGAATGACAGTAATTATAATAGTATTCAAGCATAAATAAAGAACTTGTCTAACTTAATATACAGAGTAGCAAGTAAAACTGAGTGTTGCTAAGCAAGGCAACCAAAATAGAGATTGACAAACAAAATCGAATGAGTGAAGCTCATTCAGGAAGGTGTCAAATTTCCAGAAAAGAAGACAATATTGAAAGATTAAATAATATGATAAAGAGCTAATACTGGAATTTTGTATTAGTTAAGGAATCAGGTCATTTCATTATTTTATTGAATACTATAGAAGATGAAATAGTTAAAAGAAAGTGGTGCAGTTATATCACTCCTGTCTTATGGATCCAAGATTCCAGGTGTGAGTTCCATGCTTGGTCACTATTTTTGTGGATTTTTGCACACTTTCCCATTTTCTGCATGCATTTTCTTCAAGGAATGCCATTTTTCATTCTTAAACCCTAAGACATTGAATTTATGTTCATTAGAGATTTCAGATTGTCCCTAAGGGTGTGTTGAGTTAGTATGCTTGGTGATAAATCAGTGTCAAGTTTGGGGTTGGTTCCTACCTTGTACACAGAACCTCCAGGATAGGCTTCTGCTAACCACAATCCTGAATTAGATGAAGCTGCCTTGAGAATATTACAGACACTTATCTTACAGTCATGCAAAAGTTTATGAAAATAGGCCAGATACTCTAAAAACTGCATATTAAGTAAAAAGTAGTGCCATCCAGCAATTAATATTTTGAATTATACTTAATTGAAAAATGTCACTCACTTAATCTTGATTAATCTCATGTTTAATCAAGGAACTTCAGCGATGTTCAGTAGTCTCCTGTGAATTCCACTGCTGTACAACTTTTGAGTTGCTCAAACTGTGAAGACATGTGCCTTTCAAATACAGTAAATGTCTGATATATGATAGAATTGATGTGTAAGAATCATCCTCAACCATATTTAGAGGTTTATAGTTTGTTGTGATCAATTTTGCAATAAACAGCAGTAATTAATTCCTTAGATTTAGTTTCATTTGTGGACGTAAGTCGAGTTGTACATTCATGAATTGAAGTCTGCTGCAGGCTAATGTTTTTAACTATGGTATCACGAATGTCTTGCTGTTAATTGAAAATCCAAGGATGTTGTACTTCTGTAATATTTACATTTTCCCACAATAACTTTACAAGTATAGACATTTTTTTCGTATGAAAAAATCAGCCATCTTTAATTGAATAGGTTAGATCAAAGATTCACAAACTTTAAGTCAGGGTCCCCCAAAATATTGTACCATTTGGACAGGGCTCCCATTAATATAAAGCCAATAATGTGAAGCAGAACATGATCTTGGATCTCAGTTGCTGCTCACAGTAGTCGCTCTGTGTGATTTTGTATAATAGTAGACTTATTAATCAAAGTAGATGCTTAACTACAGCAGTCTGTTAATGACAACAACAATAACAACAATATTTAGTTATATAGCACATTTTCATACAAATTGCATAGCTCAAAGCGTTTTACAAGATGAAGAAAGAAAAAAGAAAAATATAAAAATAAGATTAGGCAATACTAAGTAACAAAGAATAAAGAAAGGTCTGATGTCCAGGAGGACAGAAAAAAAAAAAAAACTCCAGAGTGCCTGAGAAAAAAAACAAAATATGCAGGGGTTCCGAGGCCATGAGACCACCCAGCCCCCACTGAGCATTCTGCCTAACATAAATTATCTCAATCAGTCCTCATGGTTTTCAGGCGTCACATGGAAGAATTAGATTATGATGGTCATGTGGACATCTGGCCTTCAATCCATCAATGACTGCATGGTTCCATGATCAGGTGGTGGTGGTGCAGATCGCCACCACAGAAAACCAGAAAAAGAACAGCAGAGAAAGTAGGGATTAGTACGGATCGCAGAGCCATGATAAAAATGATAATTCAATGCATATACAGAATATCAGGGTTAAACTAAAATGAAGCTATGAGAAAGCAGTGTTATTAAAATAATGAGTTTTTAGCAGTTTTTTTAAAATGCTCCACTGTATTAGCCTGGTGAATTTCTATTGGTAAGCTATTCCAGATTTTAAGTGCATAACAGCAGAATGTTGCCTCACCACTTCATTTAAGTTTAGCTCTTGGAATTATAAGCAGACACTCATTTGAAGATCTAAGGTTATGATTTGGAGTGTAAGGTGAGAGGCATTCTGAAATATAGGATGGGGCAAGATTATTTAAGGCTTTGTAAACCATAAGCAATAAAGTCAGTTCTAAATGGCACAGGTAACCAGTGTAGTGACATCAAAATGGGAGAGGTGTTCTCGGAATTAAGCATAATGGATCAAGTTTATTTCTAAAATCATCATTATATTCATTTTTGTCAATCACTAAGATTTCTATTTTCTCGTTATTTAGTTTGAGAGAATTACTATTCATCCACTCAGAAACACAAGTAAGACTTTGGGTAAGTGAACCAAGAGCAGTTGGGGTTATTAGGTGCTATTGATAAATACAGTTGTGTGTCATCAGCATAGCTGTGGTAGCTCACGTTATGCCTTTAGATAATCTGACCTAATGGAAGCATGTAGATTGAAAAGAGAAGTGGACCCAGGATAGATCCTTGTGGAACACCATATAGAATATCATGTGTCTTCGAAGTATAATTACCACAACTAACAAAGAATTTTCTACCTGTTAAGTAAGACTCAAACCAATTTAAGACTTTACCAGAGAGGCCCACCCACTGACTAAGGTGATTTATAAGAATATTGTGATCGATGGTATCAAATGCCACACTCAGAACTAGGAGGATGAGAACAGATAAACGGCCTCTGTCTGCATTTACTACTTTAACAAATACAGTTTCTGTACTGTGATTTGTTCTAAAACCTGACTGAAACTTGTCAAGGATAGAATGTTTATTCAAGTGATCATTTAGCTACGTAATGACTGCCTTTTCTAGGATTTTACTTAAGAAAGGCAGGTTAGAAATAGGTCTAAAATTTTAAAAAACAGAGGCGTCGAGATTATTTTTCTTGAGTAGGGGTTTAACAACAACAGTCTTCAGACAGCCTGAAAGACCCATATCTAATAATGAATTTACTATGTCAAGGACACTATCAAATAGCATGCCGGATACTTCTTTGAATAAACTTGTTGGTATTGGGTCAAGGATACTGGTGGAGGGTCTCAGTTGAGAAATTATTCTATATAGATCGGGTAAATCTATCCTGGTGAAAGAATTTAATTAGCTTAAAATGGAATACCAGGGGTTAATAGGATTAGTTTTGGGTGGATGTACTGTATTATTTCTAATATCATTCATTTTATGATTAAAAAATATAGTAAAAGCCTCACAAGTTACTCGGGAAGTTTTTTGCAGGCATTCCATTGAGTGACCTGGGTATAGCAAACGATCAATTGTAGAGGATAAAACACTCAGATTACTAGCGTTGTTATTTATAATTTTAGAGAAATAGCACCGCCTCTCAAGATTGACTGTGTTGTTGTATTCTGTTATTTTAGCCTTCAATATTTTATAGTGGACGATCAAATTAGTTTTTCTCCATTTACGCTCACCTCTCCTGCATGTTTTCTTTAAATCAGACACTGTTTGGGTCTTCCATGGTGTATCAGTGCTGGAGAATTTTTTAACTGTCTTTTCAGGAGTGACTATGTCAGTGGTAGCTTTCTCTTTAACATTAAAATTTACCACCTTACTATTTACATTATTTTCACTATTGTAGTAAGCACTACAAACGGATTGGTTGTTTAAAATGTTTGTAAACTTTGAAGCTGAAGATAAATCAAAGAAGCATTTTTTAACAATGCTCTTCTCATTAATTTTATCTATCAGTATTTCTATATTAAAATAGTAAGAGAAAATGGTCAGATAAACCGATATCCACGATCTGCCTAACATCAACTTTTAATCCTTTAGTAATCATTAAATCCAGCGTGTGCCCCCCTTTGTGTGTTCGCTGACCAACGTGCTTGCTCAGATTATAAGGGTGCAGGAGGTTCATGAATTCTTTTGTTTTCGGGTCACACACGGTTCGCTAACAATTAGGAACCTGTCATATTTAGTTATGATTATTGACTTTAAGACTGAAAACTTCTCAAAGAAAGACGCATTATATTCAGGAGGTCTTTTCGTGGACAATACTAGAGACTGAGGAACTCCTTGAAAAACAACGGCCAAATACTCAAAAGACACAAATGTTCCAAAGCTCACATCTTTACACTTTAGCCGACTCAAATAAATATTTGCTAAACTGCTGCCTTTCTTACCTTAGCGAACAGCATGAGTAAAGTTATAATTCGGAGGTGCAGATTCGATTAATACAGCCACACAATCAGAGCTAAGCCACGTTTCAATTAATTTAATAAAGTTGATTTTTCTATCACTAATAAGATCACTGATGGAAAATGTCTTGTTGGTTAACCCTGTAACATTTAATAAGGCCATATTTAAGGTCTAAGAAGAGCAGAACTGAATTGGTGTTGATACATATGTAACTGAGATTTCCCTACTCCCATCCATACCCCTTAACAAGTGATTAATGTGAGTTTTTTGTGTGGTTGTGTATGTCTTTTAGTTTTTCTTATGTACATCAAACATTCTTTACTGAATTATTTTTTTGATGTATGAAAAATAGCATAAGATAAGGAATAAAAATTAGAAAGCCTAAAATTTCCATATTATACAGTTACATATGAATGCACATCGAATGAAGCAGAAAAATAGCTCAAGCTACATCTGTCCTTGCTTCAATCAAGAGAGAAATAACAGTCAATTGTGAAGGATGAGTGTGTTTATGCCTTATTGGGTCATAATTGTCAATGGTCGCATTCCAGTTTTGATTACTTTAAGCCCAGTTCTTCTTCTAACTTAGGCCTAGCCCTGTATTTATTTTAAAAGGAAGCAAGAAGATTACCAAATATTGGCACTCTGTCTGAAACAATGGCTTCTATTGTTTATTAATATTAATACTAAAATGTTAGACCCATGTATTTTATTAAGAATTGTTAAAATTCATCTTTTTTCTTCATTGTATGTTCTTCTACCTTAGCCTGCCAATTTTTAAAACACTTCTAAAAATGATGGTACACCAAACAAGTTCACCAAAACTAAAAATCTAGTAATGTTTGAGGATCGGACCTCAAAAAAAACAGAGACAGACAGACACAGTGCAGGTATAGGGAGTGAAAAAGAGAGCACTAACCTGGCACGGTCTCTTTCTCAAAAATCCATCAATCATGGTTTGTGCTTACAGAGCGATCTGCATCCTTGTATGCATCAGCTCAAAGAGGTATAGAAGCGAAAGGAAGTATTTCTCTTCAAACTAATGTGAGATATTAGATTTACCATTTTATTTTTGAGTTGGCACACTATTTTTTAGCTCTGTTGCTATACTCATCCCAGGATTCCTTGGGGCATGTCCCCAGAATTTGGGATCAACATCATCACTGGTGCGGCAATATACAGTGGGATGCAAAAGTTTGGGCAACCTTGTTAATAGTCATTATTTTCCTGTATAAATCGTTGGTTGTTACGATAAAAAATGTCAGTTAAATATATCATATAGGAGACACACACAGTGATATTTGAGAAGTGAAATGAAGTTTATTGGATTTACAGAAAGTGTGCAATAATTGTTCAAACAAAATC
>JANRMT010062836.1:12021797-12062345 GCA_026402145.1 Polypterus bichir lapradei
TTGATATCCGGAGGAACATTGTGTCTTATGTATTGAATGACTGGGACAGGTTCAAGGTGTGGACTGATGATGGTACAGGAGATAATTATACTACACAGGAGCACTAGAAGAGTGAAATGCTTAAGTGTACCGAAATGGCCAAATATTTTACACCTTTGGACAACCGCCAATGCCTCTTAAACATCTTAGCTTCACAGGTGACGATTTCAGTAGTGGACACTTTGATGTTTAGAAATGTTTAAACTCTCAAAAGCTGGATGTGAGGTTATCAATGAAACTGGTTGTATACTTACAACGCTTGACAGATGCCGAATGTCTCTTCAACACAAGTCCTACAAATACTGTCGTAACTGAAACAAACCATGAAACTCAAACCGATTATGACAGCAGCAATCCAAGCTGTGAGATTTGAAACAAGATTACTGTTCACATGGCCAACTGTATGTTGCATGCTCAAGAGTAAGCTCAGTGCACAGCTACAGCTTGGTCATATTGCAACTGGAGGGCCGAACTGACAACGTGGCATACAAAGAGATCCTTAACAAATAATTATTGGTATATTTTCCCTCAGTTTAAAAAGGTTTAATTTTCTTCTTAATAAAAATTTTAAGGCAGTACTTCACCGCTGCGAAGCGCTGGTATTTTGCTAGTTTATATATATATAGAAAGAATCGCAACACGTATACAGGAACACCGCAACGCCGTCAGAAGAAAAGACTCACTATCATTGATCTATACGCATACTAAATCAACAGGACATACATTTAATTGGGACGATGTACAAGTAAAATTTAAAGCCAATAATAAAAGTGCCAGAGAGCTGGCTGAATCCTGGTTATCAAATGAGAACGCCATCAACAGACATTTGGACATAAATCCAGCATATACAAACTTAAGAAGAACTTATTCATAATAAACAAGACTTTACACCCAATAACCCCACCCCCCCACACCCCATAAGTTACTGCTATATATTGCCTTTGATTCTTGTAAGTCTAAGCATTATCCTCTGATGAAGACCCCTGGTAGGGGTTGAAAGCTCAGGAATAAAAACTACTTTATGATACGTGATTAATTTTCTCCCTTTGTGGATCTCCAGCTGCAAGTATGCAAACCGTATCACAGACCTTCTCTTCCATATATATATATATATACAGTTCATCCAGAAAGTATTCACAGCGCATCACTTTTTCCACATTTTGTTATGTTACAGCCTTATTCCAAAATGGATTAAATTCATTTTTTTCCTCAGAATTCTACACACAACACCCCATAATGACAACGTGAAAAAAGTTTACTTGAGATTTTTGCAAATTTATTACAAATAAAAAAAATGTGGAAAAATTGATGCGCTGTGAATACTTTCTG
The DNA here is from genome assembly GCA_026402145.1 of Polypterus bichir lapradei. Lineage (NCBI taxonomy): Eukaryota > Metazoa > Chordata > Cladistia > Polypteriformes > Polypteridae > Polypterus > Polypterus bichir. Next base: position 12,023,166 of record JANRMT010062836.1, read on the forward strand.
GATGCACTATGTATATATATATATATATATATATATATATATATATATATATATATATATATATATATGTGTGTGTGTTAATTAACATTGATGATACAGTATATTCATAGCCTCGCAGTAAGGAGACCTGGGTTCGCTTTCCGGGTCCTCCTTGCATGAAGTTTGCATGTTCTACCCGTGTCCTCCAGGTACTCCGGTTTCCTCCCACAGTCCAAAGACATGCAGGTGCATTGTCACAAGTGTGTGCTTGGTGTGTGTGTGTGTATGTGTGTGCCCTGCGGTGGACTGGCTCCCTGCCCAGGATTTGTTTCCTATCTTGCGCCCTGTGTTGGCTGGGATTAGCTCCAGCGGACCCCCGTGACCCTGTAGTTAGGATATGGCGAGTTGGATAATGGATGGGTGGATGGATATATTCATATTTTATACATGAAAATAGAGGCATATTACTCATGTAAAGAAAGTACTGACTAGACTGCGACAGAATAACTCTGTATAAAACTGGAAAGGTATGAATTCCATAAATCATCTGTACTTTTTGTGTTATGAAATTTCAAAGTCTGGGATTAGTATGGATACTAGTAAAGTCTCTACAATCTTTGACTGAAAGCCTCCAGAGAATCTTAAGCAGGTGCAAAAAAAATGTAAGCACAGTTATTTCCTCAATTCCATCTTAGATGTAAAAGTCGAACAAAAAGTTTGTATGGTCTCCTGGGCCTCAGCTAGCTTTTGTAAAACTGAAGGACTTATTTAACCAAGCACCCAATTTATGCAATCCTGATCCTAATATGCAGTTTTTAGTAGAAGTAGAAACATCCAGCCTTTGGGTGGGAGCTATCCTTTCTCAAGTTATTTCCTGATGCAGGCAAAAAACAACCGTGTGCCTCTTACTCGAAAAATGCCTGTGATTTAGGTGATAGAGAATTACTTGCTATTAAACTGGCTTTGAAGAAATTGTATCATTGTTTGCTGAGTGTTAAATTTCCATTTTAAGTTTTACAGATCATAAAAATTTGGTTTACCTAAAACGGTTAAAAGATTAATCACTACACCAGCTTGTTGGACACTACTTTTAGTCATTCTAGTTTCAAAATCTCTTATCCACCAGAAGATAAAAATGGAACTCAGATTCCCATTTGCAGATTCATGAGTTACAGGAGATCCTGCTATCCCCCCAGATATCTTTATATGATAAGATTAACACTACAAGATTAAAACTGACTCCCAGATGAGACTATATGCTGCTCTCTCACTCCATACACATGTTCTCCAGTGGAATTATGGCTCTCAGATTTTTGCCAATCCAGTCATTTCTTATGCTGAAGAATTAATTGGCAGGTATTTTTGGCGGGACAATATGTCTCAGAATATTCACAATATTTATTTTTATAGCATATTTTTATACAGAGAATGGAGCTCAATGTGCTTTACGTGATTGCAGAGGAAATTAGAAAGAGATAAGAATAAAAATGAATACATGGTATACCAAAAATAATAATAAGAATAAATTAATACCCCCTTGCATAACACACATACTGTATAAAAGTAATAGATAAACCAGAGTCCTTAGTTATAGATTAGTTTTTATTTCTGTAATGATACTTCTGATGCTATTGTCAGATGGCTGAGGAGGACAAAAAAAAACAAAATTCGCAGGGGTTCCAAGGCAAAAAGACCAACCTGTCCCTGATTTTTTTATTTATTACCATGTGTTTATTCTGTTATTTTTTGTACAATACTTTGTTGATTTTGTTAGTGAATACTATATATGTCTACTTATATTTGTATATGTACCTCTTTTTCATTGTGTTTTCTAGTTTCTATGTTATTCAGTAATTATCTTTTCTTGTTTTTGTTTTTTATCCCACCTTTTCCCTTTCCTCATTTTCTGTTGAACCTAGGGTGGCACAGCTAATGACACTAGGAACAGAGTTTTATTTAAGAGCCCCGCATCCCCCAAGTAGGCTACTGAGGCATTAACTTTCCTGATGAAACTTTGTCTCCCTTTTTTTTTTGGTTTATAGACTGTTGCCTGTCTTTCTTATTTTTGATGATTGGAGTTTTCATTTTGATCAATTTTACTTAGACAATTTTTATTTCAGTGTTTTTATGCATATTTTGTGTTTTGAGTTGTTAAAAATTTTGAATACATTTTGCTTATTTTTTTTAAAAAAAACTAACATTTTTCTTTATTTTAGTTTATTGGGCCAGCGTTTTTTATGATTCTCCTTTCCTTTAAGTATAGATCTCTGGTCTTCATAATGTTTTAGGCTTTGGCCTGCTTAAAGGATTCAGACTTTTTACAGTTTTTAGGCCCCTAATCACAATATACAGTATACATTTTTCCACTTTGATTTTCAGGGTGTCTTTGAATTTTAGCCCTCTGTAGGTTGATAATTTTCATTTCCATCAAACGATATGGCATCCTTTCATTCTGAACACATTACCCAGTTCATATTAGTATAGATATCCAGCAATGATACCAAACATATATATGTAAGTTATAAAATAAGCCCGATTTAAAGCGTGACAAAAAACGTGACAAAAAGTCACATAAAATCATTGCACTTTTAGGCTTAGGATTTTATATATATAGAGTAGATATACAGTATATGTATGTATGTATGCATTACAATTATAAATATAAAAATCAAACATTTTTCTAAAGATTTAATAAAACTTGTTAAACTATTTTAAATATTATCAATTTCACTTTCAGAAATCAAGACAAAGTTTTAAATAATGTTTTAAAAGAAGTTATTGATCATTATAGGATATAATAATTTTTACATATTTGTAAACTGGTTTTGACTCATTTTTTTCAAACATCTACTTTTAAACTTTTTATACTGTACATATTTGTATTTTTTAGAGTAATTTTTCAATATCTTTGGGTCAATAAGCCTACATTTGACAACATTTAACAATGCCAACACAGTAATCAATCACACTCATCTGTAAACCAGTGTCTGTCAAAAGAACTCTGTTTGTCATGTGTACTTAAGTAAAGAACAGCTGCTCCTTTGTGTGGGTTCACAAATACATTGTACATTTGTCTTTTATCCGGAGGTAGTTGTCTACCTATATTAACTTAGAGGATCCAAGAGAAGGTCAAATTCAAAGTTTTCTTTTCTATGGCTTATATGAGTCTCTCTCAGCCATCTGGAAATTAAATGTCATGAAAATATTGTTTTTATCATAATGTTACAGTTTTAATGAATAAAGCAAAAGTCACAAGATCTTGTGTTTCTTGGATAAATAAGAAAAATAAAACAGAAAAATTACAATTTACAAGTATTATACAAATGAATTGTGTTTCTCAGTTGGCATCTATGAAATATTTACAATGAATATTTTAATTGAAAGGTTGCCATGAGTTAAAAAGGGTTATAGCTCAAACTCCAATGGGGGAGTTTATATTATATGTCAGCTGCCTCTTTTCACATCTTTATTAGAGACAAATAGGCAACTAAAGGGTTATCTCTGCATTTGTGGCTATATGTAATTTAATATTTGTGTAGTTTCTGTTGCAACAACTTAATAACTTCTTTTGATATGGCTGTGTAAGGATTTGTGAAGCTGATTGTCTTGTATTACATTTTCCAACCATTTTACTTTCAGCATTTGGGTGCAGTAAGTGTTGTGAGCTTGTCCTTACTAAAAATTAGGGAGGAAGAAGGAACTGACATAACTTAAGTACCTTCAAGGATAAATTTCTCGATCATTGGAAATGTAAATTTATTAACCTGTGAAAAGCAAAGGAAACATTTTTTTCTTACTTTCCACAGCCTTCTACATGACACATACATTCTTCTTGGGTGTAATTAGATAGCAATGCAAAGGGGGCTAATAACAGACACTGATATTACGAAATCCGAATAATTAGTGTTTGTAAAGTAAAACTCATGAATCAATTAAACATATTCAAAATATTCAGTGCTGTACTGAGGAATAATTTGAATTGTGTTAGGTACAGAGAGTGGTTTTACTTTCCTTTCATTTGTGGCTGGCATTGCCATGGTCTAACTATTTAAATAATTAGTACCTTTTTTTCTTTCTTGTTGTTTAGTAGCAAAGACTGACTTCATAAGCTTTGTAGAAAACATTTTTTCTGAAGTCATTGCCAAAATAATCTTTTCTGCATAAGCAATAGAATTTAACAATCGCATTGTCATCAGAACTATCCTGAATCTACATTTTTGTGTATATACTATAAATATTTATATTATATACATACTCACACACACATCTGTGTCTGGTATGATACATTCCAACTCCTGTAACATACTGTAGCAGCAACATTTACTTGCCAAATCCCTCAATGCTTCTCAAAGACATCAGTACCCAATATGTCACCATACACAGAATAGAAAAATGCTAAATAAATAATATGCATTTCATAATAGAATATGATAGAAATGGCACAAAATAATTTTCAAAGGATATCTTTAACACATTAGGTCAAGTACCAGACGGGAGTCGTAAATACCAGAAAGACAGTGAAAGCGTAATTGTAAAAGTCAGAAATGGAAAACACCAAAAACTGTAGTCAAAAATTATTTATAGCAAAAGGTCCTAACATCATCTTGTATATTTTCTTGTAACTATCACTAACATTTTAGTTTTATTTGGAATCCAAAACTTGATCTCCATAAAATTCTGATGATAAATAAAGCTAGCATAGGGAGTAGAGTCTTTGACTGCAGAACACCAACATTCTGGAATAATCTAGCTACCAATATGTAGAGAAGCTCCACCCACTTCACTTGTTGTCACACATATCATTACTGCTGACATTGTTTCATATTACTAGCTTCTGTTGTCTATTAATTACTGTAATTGTTTGTGTTTGGGTCTTACTAATGTATTCCATTTTCATTGTTTGTGATGGTAATTGCTGTGCTTTGAGTAGATGCATTATTACATATGATGGATTTGTTTTCAGACATTTGTATTCAAATTAAATTGGTGTCAGCTAAATACATAATAATAATAATAACCTCTGTCAGCACCTGAACTGGCTTCTGTGCTGTAGTCAGTGCATGCTTAGCAAAACTGACTTGTTTTCAGAAAGATGGTGGTATCAAGCCCACTCCACCAGTTCGTTCAGCACATTGTCCTCCAAAGCTGCACAGCCTGTCCTTCCATATTCTAACCATTCTTATGAGGAATTATTAGTAAAGAGGCATGGTATTCTAACAAATGGATAACATAAACACCACCTCTAGCTCAGCCTGTCAAAGACAAAACCCCTTGTTATGCTGTCCAGTCCATTTATTTAACACCCTATCTTTGTAAAACTTGGCCCCTACCATGTTAGGTGTAGAGATGACAATCGATGACCAACTATCCTTTGATGACCACGTTGCAATTGTCTCCTGTCGCTGCAAATTTATTATGTAATATATCCATAAGACCAGGCTGTTTCTGGAGTATGTAGCACAACGTCCGGTTTCGGCATTAGCCTTGTCTTGTCTTGAAATATTCTCCAAGTGGAATTAGTTTAAACTGTAAAAATTATTATTGATTAGTGTAAATCTTTCTAATTTCCACAATTTTGTTATTCCACATATTTTCAAAAAAAATATTTTCAAACATATACTTTGTGTATAATTTTTGCTATTTTTTTTTTGTTAGACCTTGTTTTTTTTAATGATTTTCTTTATTACGTAAATTATAACTACTTTGCTTTAACATGTTGTATGTATCTGTTTTGCAGAAGTTTCTGTCTGATTTTGCAGAAGGTTTAGTGTGATTTTTGGAAACATGCATGCAGATGATAAAGTTAAAGCAGCAAGTAAAGTAATTTGGATAATCATATGACAGACATTGTCCTAACAAAGCTTTATCACATCCATAACAATCTTGCTTATCCACTGAATTATAAATAACTTCTTTAGTAATTTGACATAGTGTAAGTATTCTGCTCTCTATATAAGTCAGTTTCTGTCCATGCTATTAATGGTCGTATTCAGTGTTAACAGCTGTGATCCTCCATTTACTGTAAAATATTTTGTAATGAATATAGCAATAAAATGTACTTCATTTTTCTTTCCAACAGATGGCATCCTTTAGCTCTACTGTTGAGAATCTTGTGGGAAATGTCAAATGGTTGAGGTTAAGGATAAACTTACACTATAACTTAATAAAGGAAATCTGAATTGAAAATAATATACAAAATAGAAAAGGAATGATAGAAGGAGTACTAATCTCACTTGAGCCCATTAAACATTCTGGTGATTTGCCATAATAAATGTAACAAAAAATAAGTAGAAGAATGAATAATGCAAATAAATATAAAATTTCATTAACGGCTATAAAGAAGGTACACTGGTTTCTAAAGACCTGACTTTGAGATCCCTTTGGTCAAACCTGTTGTGATGTGCAGTTTTCACAATGGAGAAATTGGTGTGAGTCCTTCAGAAGTCTTCATAAGCCAGGTCAGGCCTTCTTTGCCTGCTTAAATTAGGCCTCATCCCAATGGACTTAATCTCAGCTTCAGTAGCCTATTTTAGACTATGCAGGCCCAAAAAGGATTTAAGCCTCAAAAAATAAACTTAAATGTTCAAATAATAAAACTAAAGTCTCCCAAAAAGAGGAGTGATTGTAAACCATTGGCTTGTATAGAAAAGGGTAAACAGGAATCTTTATAAATCAAATATTTATTTACAGAAATAGCAAAGAAAAAAGCTCAGCGCCACAGAAGAAATAGAACACAATACTCACACGAAACCCCAATTTAAATGCTTCTGAACCTTCTCAGCTCACAGAGGGGACTAGGCAGTCTAATGGTCTGGAATCCCTACAGATTTTATTTTTTTCTCCAGCCGTCTGGAGTTTTTTTTTGTTTTTTCTGTCCACCCTGGCCATTGGACCTTACTCTTATTCTATGTTAATTAATGTTGACTTATTTTATTTTCTTACTGTGTCTTTTATTTTTGTATTCTTCATTATGTAAAGCACTTTGAGCTACTTTTTGTATGAAAATGTGCTATATAAGTAAATGTTGTTGTTGTTGTTAAATAGCATGAGTGAGGGCTCTGGAACAGTGATGACAGGGTGGCCCTGCCTCCTGGGGTTCCATCCACAAACAACAAGGAACAGCAGAATATTTAAAGAGACAGTGCATAATTATAGAATTACAAATGATAACAATAAAAATATCAATAATACATGCAAAATATTGCTCAAAATTATTGAAAACAACCATAAAACATAAAATACACCATAACATAACAATACTATCAGCTGCTTTCCTCTGTGTGACAGTCAACAGGCTCCAATGGGAATAACACTTCCTCTACCAGCCTTTTCTTCTACACATTTTTTTCTGATTAAATTTTCATTTACTGTTATAGTATGTGTTGTATATGCCATCTATTTGATGGAAAAGTGCAGTACATTTTAGTACACATAACAAACACCCTGGAATGAGCTTGTGGAGAATGACGCCCTTAATTGAATGTGTTGTGAGTGTCGTTGGTATTATGGTCTGCGGTTCCATTTTGTTTAAATTAATTTCAATTAGATGACAATTATGCACTTATGCAAATCCTAAAACAACAGTCGATGGGGACAGCTAGTGCAGAATAAAAACAATGTGATATAAGGGATTACTTGTGCCTCAGCAAATGTGATAAACATTAGAAAAAAAATATATATATATATGTATAACATCCATTTTATATAATGCAAATAAAGTGGGTTTCACACATATTATGTATAAGTAATTTTTCTTTTAGTCATTCTGTATAATTTTTTTTTGACTGGTATTTTACGGTATTCAGCTGTAACCCATATAAAAAACTGAATTTCCTATTCAAGACATGAATTTGTGTTCACTATAATATATTGATTGAATATTTGGTGACATTTATCACCATGACAAACAAAAGACAAGAAAAACAAAATAATCACAGTTTTTCATGCTTATAATGCCATGATTTGGGGTTTACTTGCCCTGTACCATTCCCCTCAGAAGAAAATTTACTGATCACAACCTGAGCTTCTCAATGTTATGAATATGTAGTATACATTTTTTGCAGAACAATGCAATTTAAATAAAATTTTTGCCACTTAAAAATGTTTATCCTTCATCTAAGAAAAACAATTTTGCATTGTTCTTAAAATAGCTTAAAATTGTTAATAGCTATGGGATGGCTGAACTGATATATACCTCTTGTATTACACTTTTCTATATTTGGGAAATGCTATGGAATATTGTTAATTTTTGGCAGCAGCCCAGAATGTATCAGCAATTTTCTATACAGGTGCCTTGTTTGCATTTCAGATCAATTCCCAGGTTCAGTCCATAAGTAAAAATAAAGCATTAAGAAAGAAAATTGGCCAAGCTTCTATAAAATCTTCAGGCAACTAAACACATGCTGAGATGTAGTAACATTTAACAGTGGTCAGGCACAAGGAATAGACAGATTGATGAACAGATTGATGCCCCAAATCCTTAATGATTTCTTAGATGTTGTGTTTTCTGGTTCTCCAGTTTAAGAAAGTGAAAGAACTGTCTATAATAAAAATTTTAAAAATACATTTTTAGTTAGTGTTTAACTCTACATGTATCATGTATGCTCTCACAAATCTAATGCGATACTTGATAAAAATTAAATTAGCATTGAACATTTAAAGATTATTTATAGTTTTCCATTTTTTATGTTTTTCATGTCATTGTACAATGGTACGACAAGGTTAGCTTCTTTCCCTAAAAATGATTAAACCTCTGCCTCAAAAGAAAGCTTGCATATCTTCTTGCCTCCTTGGGAGCTGGGAATAATCTGAGCCTATAAGGTTTTTATTATGTCAGATTGTCAAAGAAATAGTGACAAGTGTAACCCTGGAGGGCACGCACAAGACAAACACAACACAGAATTACACCAGGAAGCCCAGCTGATATGAAGAGGAGTGATTTATTTATAAAGACAAATACTGTAAATATATAAGGGTAGGAGCAAGGGAAGGAGTAAGAGGGTATACAATTGTGATAAAATCACAAATCCTAAAGACCTTTTGGACCAAATACAAGTAAATGTCCCTAACTACAGTATGGTTTAGCTGGTCAACTCTCCCACTCCACGACCTAAAAAATGTTCCTTCTAACCTTTTTATCAAACACCACTGACCTCTCTTACTCTCACCAGATAAAATTTTGCCTCTCATCACTCTTCCAGTTCCAAATTCGTCACACTCACAGTGTAGCACCAGAAATAGTTGTAGGGTCACATATAACACCATCTATAACCTTATAAAACTTGTGGAGTCATCTATGCAAAACAGTGTTAGCCTCTTGGCTCATTCATGATAAAAGGGCAGGACCACTTGTCCTGCATTCTTCACTATTCTTCCAATATTACTTTATCCTTGGAAAAACTAACTTGTTGTTTACGACCTCTTTTGGCTACCTAACTAGTAGAGGTTGGTGCAGGCCTCAGTAGAGTGTAATTAAAGGCTATAATACCAATGAGGTCAGTCAAGTAGTGCCCACAACATAAGTCACGAAATACCCATCAAATGCCTGGTTACACTATGGATAAGGTTAGGGTTGTGGGAGGGCCATCAAATTTAGAAGGCACTTCATGACTGATTTTGTGAGAGTTCCATGTTGTTATGAGCATTATAACACCTGCGTCATACCTGTTGCGGTCTACAGTTAGACCCATTTCCCTGGCCTCAGTTCCAAGATGACCTCTGCTCTGTGCTAGTACAGGCCCTGGCCACTGGTAATTTCTCAAACAGATTGTTAGGGAAACTTTTCCTTTTCATCAAATACATCAATAGGAAACCATGTTAACTACATCTTCCACCTCTCAGATCATGTGTCTGTATTTATTAATTAATTTATGTGGCAATCACAGAGTAATCATATATCAGTACTTAGTACAAATCTTGTTATCGTTTTAGCATTCTTCCTTTTTTTGGGAAATGAGTATCAGATTCTTACAATAATAATAATCAGGCATGGATCCCCTAAGGTGCCTGTCAGGCCCATGTCCGTAGGCCCAAGGGTCAGGAGGGTCTTAAGAAAATTAACTAACTGAGACTCAAAACCTGAATATTGAATTGGTCGTAAGGATTTTAGGCCCCCTGGGTAATATTGTAATTCTCACAGTCTCTCAGGGTCCTTGTGAACTCTGGGCACCTTGAACCTTACAGAGCTTTTCCCTCTTTATAATGGCACTAATTCACCCCTTTTCTTTTGAATGAACCACTATCTAAGTGGCTGTGTTCAGTATTGTCTTTTGCTGAGGTGGTCCAATTATGTCTTTTATTTGGGCTGGAACTGCTTAGTCCAAGCAGATGAGGTTTCACAATGTCTGTGATCACATTACAAGATCCAGGACACACAGTTCCTTTCAGCAGAATCCATCAATATGCATACTGCCATTGAAGGGATTGAGTTTACTTGTAGAACACAGACATTGTCACTGCCATCCTCAGTTACAGCAGACAAAACATGACCTTGGGTATTTAGTTCTTCTACTGTGGTTGTTGGGCTATACAAACTTCAGGAGACAAAGCATCAGTAATAGCATTTCTTCTCCTCATAATTTACTTGTAAGTTATTGCATTCATGACAAATATGTTCTGAGATTATTCAGGTAAGGATGTTAAATTTCAAGTTAAACTAGGTACTGCTACCTGAGAGTGGTGACATGTTGACTAGAACGTGCAAGTAATAATTTCACTGTACTCAGCACAAATTATAATAAGGACCACATAAACTTGTAAACCTGTACACTGAATTTTTCACAATGACACAAATTATGAAAAGGGTACCTGCAATACAGTGTTTTATGAACATAAACATCTAAGGAATGGCCAATGGAAATAATCTGTGTTTTGGGCATCAACAACATCCATTACCCCTTTAAACCTTCAGTGCTGTCTCCTTCCCAAGGCTGTGGAAAATAAAGCTTAAAGAATCAAGCTTAAAAAAACAGTAGCAGGCATGGGCAACTGTACAGGGTTGCAGGTATTCACAATAAAAGATATATCTCTAAGCTACCATGGAGCAAAAGCAAATCCAAAATCTGTAAAAGACGAAGTATTTTCTGTTTATTTATAAATTATAATGATGAACATTTGAAGTTAGCTGGAGACCAAGCTAATGTAAATATCAAAGCACAACATTTACTAGCAAATGCTGATGAGGAGAAACAGGGTAAAAGTCAACCTTATAAATCTTCACCACCAGCTGCAAAGTTAACACTGAGAGTACAAGGCTAACAGTTCTTGGTGTTTGAGCACAACTTTGCAGACATTATGGAGAGGTACTAAAGATGAAAAGGCGAGAAGCATTTCACGATTGGTGGTTAGACTTCTCACCATTAGTGACGAATGCTAGCCTTGGCGATAAGCACCAAATCTTAAGACAACTGATTTGTTAATTATTATTATATATTTCTTCTCTAGTTGTGTTTCCTACTGTATTTAGACCTGGTGATAGGTGCTGGCCTGTATTGATTGTTTGTGTTAGAATATAAAACAGAGATATTATCAGTATCTATGAAGATGTTTGTGGAGATTCTACAGAATAGCAGTGTGGGATGTTCAGAGAGCCGCTTGTGACCACCAAACCACTGCATTTGGTTTTTTATCAAAGACTGTTTTAGTTTAAGCAAACTAGTGGCTGTGATTTTCATGATCATTAGTGGGGAAGGAAAGCAGCCAAGTGATAATCAAGTTGTTTCCCTTTTCTTGCAAAAGTGAAATGTGTGATCACAGGATTTTTACTTGTTTTATCATTGAATGCAAAACGTGTATTGTGTTTCTTCCAAGTTGGTGGCTTGTTTTTTCCATGTAATGTATGGTAACCCTAATATAAATTATTGTTATTTAAATTATGTGGTATGTACTATCTATTCACCTCCTAAATGAACTCATTAGATTGTGCTTGATGTTCTAGAAATACAAATAAACACTGCCATTTGGTTGAATAATGCATGCTTTTGGACATGTCTATGGTTTGGTTCTGGCCAGCCGCAGGTTTGGGTGTTGGTGACCTGACATCTTGGATAGACCTGGGGCCCGCGGACTTGGGATCTATTCCTGAAGTTAATGATAGTGAATTTAACAAGTAACTCAAATAAAGTATACTGAAATAAGTAATATAAACGTATAATGAAATAGAAAGATCTGGAATGGAGTCCTAAGGGGACTGTTTATTAATCCACATGGACTTTCATTAATAAAGAGACTAACAGCTATAAATTGGGGAAATTATTTGCAAAGACATTACAAAAAATGAAAAAAATGTGTTCTCTTCTTGAAAGCCTTCCTTCCTAAAGAAATCTTTGAAATATACAACAATAAATAATACTCTGTTAAAGGTAGCTTCTGTCTTCATTTGCAGAATTAATAACAACAGTCTCAGTTAGGAAATTCTTCCAATCTTTGGCTGCCATTCAGATATGGTCCTTGTGGATTTCACATACTGCATTTGATGACAGGAGAATAACAGGAATATCCAAAAATCTGGAGTTTGCTTTACAAGCACTTAGGTCAAATAGTGAAATATACATTTTTGTTAGATGGAAAATTTAGCAGAATTATAAAATTTGAATGGCTGTCCAGTATTCTTTTATCGTCAACAAAGTGTCTCAAAAGCTTTAAAAAAGGTTTGGTTTTCCTTGATCCAACAAACACATATGATGAGCACCAAGATGGAAATAACAGGTATACTGCACATAATGAGCTTTTCAGTCCTTTAATGAATGGCCATATTTGTGTAACTCATCGCATGCAATCACATAACTGTAATGCACCCAAGCAATTTTCTCTACTGATAAAATCTATTGGGGACATCTTCCGAACAACAAACAGACATCAAGGCATGGTCATCTCCTTGCCCCATGTAGGTCAATCATGCTAACACTTGCTTGCACACCAGCACATGTGTTACCAAATCCTCACAATCCTCTCTTCCAGCACATGGTTTCTCCTTGTTCACAACACACTTGTCATTTCTTGAACTTCTCATCTGCACACAGACTCTCCCAGTATCCTAGAGCTGTTCAGTTTCCTTTTGATCTATACCTCCTACCACTAGAATGTCAGACCAATTGGTAGTTTACGTGATTTTATTTAAATCCCTTAACCAGAACACTGTAAAAAGGTCATAACATTTAAAAAGAGAAAGATCCTATTACAGTATCTACATTCCATTATGAGAACTGTATTAGGGAATGCAAGAAGGTCCTTAGTGTTTTTTGGATTACCTCACAGTACAGAACTGTTTAGTTAACTAAAATACACACATCAAAGTAGTGTACAGTAATCCCTCCTTGATCGCGGGGGTTGCGTTCCAGAACCCCTTGCGATAGATGAAAATCCGCGAAGTAGAAACCATATGTTTGTATGGTTATTTTTATATAATTTAAGCCCTTATAAACTCTCCCACACTGTTGACATTATTAGAGTCCTCTAGACATGAAATAACACCCTTTAGTCAAAAATTTAGACTGTGCTCCATGACAAGACAGAGATGACAGTTCTTTCTCACAATTAAAAGAATGCAAACATATCTTCTCTTCAAAGGAGTGCGTGCATCAGGAGCAGAGAATTTCAGAGAGAGAGAGTGCTCGCTAAGAAAAGCAAACAATCAAAAAATCAATACGTGCTTCTGTGCTTTTAAGTATGCCGAAGCACCGCGATAAAGCAGCATTTTTTAGAGGAGTGTCCGTATCTTCTAAGCAAACAGCCTCTGTGCAAACAGCCCCTCTGCTCACACCCCCTCCGTCAGGCAGAGAGAATGAGAGAGACATAGAAAAGCAAACAATCAAGCACCGCGCGGGAAGCACATCTTATATCATTGAGGAGTTTTAGTTAATACGTAATACATGCTCTGATTGGGTAGGTTCTAAGCCATCCGCCAATAGCGTCCCTTGTATGAAATCAACTGGGCAAACAAACTGAGGAAGCATGTACCATAGATTAAAAGACCCATTGTCCGCAGAAATCCGCGAACCAGCGAAAAATCCGTGATATATATTTAGATATGCTTACATTTAAAATCCGTGATAGAGTGAATCCGCAAAAGTCGAAGCGCGATATAGCGAGGGATTACTGTACACACAGACTATTTCAAAAATAAAAAATGTTTCATACAAGAATAGAAATGTGTTACATTTTTGGAGACGAGACAAAAGAGCAGTCAAAAACATTCAAGGGTCTGAATGCTAAAAGAACAAAAACACCAAAAAGTAAACCAAAAACATATCAAAAGTCATTTGCAACAGAAAGAGTAGAATTCCTAATGAAGAGTTAAAAGCAAATCCCTAACAAACGCTAACATTAATGAATATTTTAACAGTGTTATTCATAAGTCCAAGAGCTTGGACACTTGGAAATGTGTACTTCCATCTGTGATGAACTCATGCGTATTAGGGGTGCTTGACCACATGACATACATTGCAATGATAAACAGTATTATAAATAAAAACAAAATACTGACATCTATGACAGAACACAAGGTGCCAAAATGATGTTATGAATTTAATTTTTAAGTAAAACATTAACATTAAATTTAATAATATTTTATATAGTAAATGATACAAAATTAAACTAGACATTTCCAAACTAATACACACGATCTGTAAATGCTTTGTCTGTTAGTTGCTACACCACTCTTCATGTTTACACACTGAGGCACACAATCTGAAGAACTTGTTGGTAGCTTACTTTGTCCATAATGTTGTAGCGCGCCCCCAACTTCTAGCAAGTGTGGAGATTGCAACCAGATTTACGTAGCAAAGAAGCCGCTACACTTTTAAAATGAGGGACGGATAGAATCAGGCCAACACCTAAACCCTACTGTGTTTCCCCCTTGGTACCTAAATATTAACAACACCCCAGGAAAATGCCCATACATATTTTTTTTTATCTTTTATTGAATTTATTAAAAATATGTAACATTCTGTACAATCAAGTCAAAACTTAACAAAACTAAATTGAAATTACCCCCCAGCCAATGCCCATACTGATTAAACACACCCAACACTCAAATATATAAATATTCCTTATTTACTAAAATAAATAATTACAAACATGGCAAAGCAAAATAATGGCAAAAGTACTAAACAAACACCACAAAAGAAACCCCCACATGATGGTATTTACAGTCCTGGAAAAAAGTCCTTACTCCAGGTGATAGAAGTGGTTCTGGAAACATAAACTATGGTAAGTAAAGATGGAAAGATGTGAGGAACACTCCCTTTTAATAAACTGCTTCCCGGATAGTAAAATACTGCCCTACCACCAGAATCCAGAAGAATAGTCTTCAGGGGTGTGGTACTTCTCAAAGAGTATTGGTGGACTGGATTGGAAGGAAAAAGAACCCACCGCTGTCCTTAAATCCAGTGGCCGAACATCCTCCTTCTCCGCTACGAATGGCAAGTTAATGAAAGGTTCAGGAGCAGCTGATGATGAAGTTGATTAGAAAATGATACAATCAAAAAGTCCCACCACATACTTATCTTCCAGTTTTATCAGTACAGTACATGCAAACCACAAACTACAAATCTCACAAGCCCCTTCGCATCAGTGCAAACCTGTTTAAAGGCCCTGAGCCTAATTTACAAACAGGAATCCATACAAAACAGTTTTGTTATTCACATTTAAAAATCACTCAACAGAAAATACATACACACAAATAAAACCCCCTATGTGGTCCCACCACAACATATTACTTTAAAAAAATGTCTATGACGTGTCCATCTTCTTTTAGAAGTGGGTTCAGATTTTGTAAATTTCAAAATGTCATCTATAGATCTCATCTATCCAGGTCTTCGTTTAGATGAGATAGTTGCAGTGTTTTATGATTTTATTTTTTTAGCTTCTTTTTTTGTTCATTGAGGCCCTCCCATTCTTGAATGTTATGATGAATCTGACCACAGGTTTGTGATGTAATGAAATGGTAATCAACTTGGGCCCCTTGAAGCAATTAGACCCCCTGGTGGACTTGTGATGTCATTTTTGCATGGTCTTGACTCTTGACAATAAATCGTTGGGCACTATATAATATAACTTGTGTGGCGGACGGGCCGGGACACCACTTTGCCATTGGGACTGGGGGAGCAGCCATGGGATGGCACACTGCGTCCCCATGAACGTGTGGTGGCAGCCCTCCTGGGTTACATCGGGGCCACAGATGTGGGACTTCAGGGCTTAGACCTGTTGGTCTCCGTGGCCACCACCTGGAAGAGCAGCATAGCCTAACGAGCCTGTGTGGGCTGGAATGCAGCCACACCCGGAAGTGCAGCCAGGCTACAAAAGGAGCCTGCAGCCACTACTCAGGGCGCCAGAGTCTGGAGGACGACGACGCTGCCTGGGAGGAGTAGTGGAGGAAGAAGAATGTGTTGTGGTGACTTTCTTTTGGGTTTTTTTGGGACTGTGTTGGGCCTGTGGGACATGGGGAAGACATGCCCCACGGCTGAAGAAAAAATAAAAATCTTTTTGTTTATTTTTATACTTGCCTCTGCTGTCAGTCTGTGTCGCGTCAATGCCTATATAGCTCCTCTGCCACACTTGAAAAGATTATAAGATTTACCAGCTCTTCTGGTCTATTTCGAGAAACCAGACTCTATCATTTAGATATTCTGTTACTTAAGTGGTTTGTGTAGTGTGCATTTGCATATTTTTTTCTTGTATTTTTCAGCTTATTTGCAGTTAAGCTCTTCTTTTTTCTTTGCTTGTGTATGTGTGTTATCTTTCCAGTATTTGTTCAGCACCCTGGTGCTTTCATTTTTATTTAGAAGCAAATTAAGCAGGCATGTGTCCACACCTACTGTCTGTGTGATACACTCAAGAGGTAAAGCAAGGTCCTGCTACCTTTATGTGGTACTACTGTTTCTGTCCTATTTTTCACTTTAGTGATAGGGCCTTTCAGGGTTTTGTACCATGTGCTGTTTCTTTATCTTTTTTCCTCCCTGTCTCTGCCCACAACCAGATTATTCAGTTTGCATATTTGTAAATATTTTTATATTGATGTGCCGTGTTGAAATGTAAGGCATTTAATTCATTTGTATGATTGTAAGATGGTGCTAAATGAATTGTCAAAGGATGTGTTGATTGTTTTCCAACTGCTGGTAGCTCTCCACTTAACTATACATAATAACAAGTCAAAGTGTTCCGTCATGGTTGTTAAATAACCATTCAGTTGTGTGACCATTAGATATAGAACAAATGTGGTCTTTGTTCCTAGGGCGACAGCATTTCTAGATATTTTGTCTTTTACCCACCAGCATTGAAAGAGCATAGAAAAAATGCCTTAAGACTTATCAACTGCTCAAAATAAGATGAATTAGTAGAAAAAATTTTGTTTTATGTTAGAACATTCACATGATAAAACATTTTCATATGCCTGCTTTTGTATAAGTTTCAATTTCAGGATTTAACAGTTTTACATTCTCAAATAAAATGCTGTAGATATGAATGGTCTGTTCCACGGCTTTCTACAATGTGCTATAATTTGTCATCACTAGAAACACGATTTGACTTGACTCAATTTATCCATCACAACAGGTGCAGTCAAAATATTCAACACATAATGCCTTGCATGATCTGACACTTCATCAGAAATGACAGCAGCTGTCTTCTTATCCAGCACTTCCTTCAGTTTCTGCATACATTTTGAGGTAAACATCCTTCAGTTGGAAACCACTTGGGATTACGTCACCATGTTTACTTGTTTATTTGGAAAGTCTTTACTTAGAGGATGGTCTGTGTAGACACTGCAATATTTGCCCCTACATTCATTTTATCTCATGCTTCAGGAAAAATAAAATAACCATACCTCATATTCCACTGTTATTGCCTGAATACTGAGGTTAATGTTTTGCAATTGTTGCTTTTGGACTACTTAAACTAATGGACCACTATTGGCCTGTGATACTTACTGGTCTTAATGCCTTTTAAAATAGCACTGGACTGATTTTTGCATGCAGCCAATTAGTTTCTTGCAAACAGTTCAATGCAGTTTAATCCCATTTACTTTGATTTTATCAGAATTCGTCTTGGTTTTCTTTACCAGAACTGTAAACACTAAGGGCACAATCTCTGCTTTGTTAAGAAAAATCTTTATACCCGTTCTTGCATTGGTGTCTCCTTGTGAATATTTTCATTAGTAAGCCCAATTGTATTTTTTATTGGGCTACATCCCTCCTAGGCACAAAATCAGAAAATAAGACAGAGTGCCTAGATGATGGGCTTGCCAAGGGTAAGAGCACCATGTACGTGGCACAGAGGAGGAAAATTCTCATTGAAAGCCAGTGTCAAATAATTTTGCACCTGGGGGCAGTAAACGTTATTTAAAGACAAGTGTCTAAGATGCAAAAGTTAGAAGACACAAGAGAGAGGCTGTGGTGGGATGGCAAGATGTTATCTTTATTCCAGGACAGCTGATGCAGACTTCTTCTTCAAAAGAAAAATGGAGCTGTCTTGGCCTGGCAGCAAACAATCAGAGAGTATGGCTCCTTTAGGAAGACAAAAGAAGAGTGTTTCCAACTGCGACACTTTGTTTTTTTTCATTTCCCTGTTATAGATCACTAGCCATGCCCCGCGGCTTCACCCGCATATTAGTGAAACAGGACAGAGCCCCGCCTAGCTCTCTAATTCTGATATCACTCTTCCCCGTCCCCTCGGACTGCAGCCTCTATCTCAGATTAGTGCGAATATATCGCTCCTGCAAGAGAATTATGATTCTTACCACAATGAGAGTAGTCACAAAATCAACATGGAATGTTCAAGCAAATTATAGAAAAAAAAGATCTAAATCCATTAAGTAGTTCTCTCGTTTGCTAACTAAGCGAAGTTAAGGTTACACCCCTAGGCAGACACGTGAGTAAGGAGGGCCCCGCCTCCCTCCCTGCAGCCCGATGAGTCTCTCTCGGATTTACATTAATAAATCGGTACCACAAATGAACTATGATACTTAGCACAATGAGAAAGTCGCAAAATCAACGAAATGTTCATGAAAATTATAGAATAAAACCTGATCTAAATCCATTAATTACTTCTCTTGTGAAAATCGGACAGATAAGGTCTAACAATCTGTAAGAAATTTTGCGCTTGGACCATGAAATTTTTTAAACCATTTCTCAGCAAGCACCAATGGGCCAAGGGTAACCTACTTTCCAAATTTCAAGTCCCAAGTCTTCATGAGTGGTATTTGGCTTTTATATATATAGATTTAGAGAAAAGCCAAGCAAAATGACACCTGAAGAAGGGGCCTGAGTTTCCTCGAAAGCTTGCATATTGTAATCTTTTTACTCAGTATGGTGTCTGAGATTATGGACTAAATCTTTGAATGGTCGAAAAGCCAAAAAACGGTGCAGCAGGGTCTCCACTTCCTTTGGCGAATGAGGAAGGCAAGATTACCTCCCCGCCATTCTAACCACATTCTACAGGGTCACCATTGAGGGTGTCCTAACCAGCTGTATCATTGTCTAGTTTGTGGACTCCAATGTCTCTGAGGTCCTAAAATAGATATTACACACAAAAGAAATGATCATTAGGATCTCTCTGTCCTAGATTAAAGATATCTTTACTAAGCATTGCATCCGTTAAGCCTGCAGAAATGTGGAGAACCATTCCCACCCTTCCCATGGCCTCTTTGTCCCACTTCAATCTGTCAGAAGGTACCATACTATCCAAATCACTTCTACCAGGTTCTGCAACAGTTTGTACCCCTTAGCTTTCCGACTCAGAACTCCGTGCTGCCCCCACCTCCCCACAGATCTGCTCATAGTAGTTTATTTCTAAGCATTATATTTGGTACTGCTGTTGTTTGTATCATTAGTTGTTATTATTTATTGAATTATTTATTACTATCTGTTTATTACCTATTATTTATGTATTTGTTTATCTGATATCTATATAAATACAGTATATTATAGCTTACTTGTCTTACACTTGCCCTTTGTTTATGTATATGTTGCGCCACGGTTCTGGGGAACATTACCATACCACTGTATGTTGCCATACAATGTATGGATGGTACAAAAATAAAACCAAAAAAGCTTTGTGGTTAACAGCTCACAGTATTCCCTTTCTCAGCTTGGCTTACCTTTTAAGTTCTTGGTTTTGGTGACAACTCATCCTTTGGTTAATGGCTTCTGACAATTCTCATTCAGAATTCAATTCATGGTGTTACTTTCTGGTTGCAGACAATGCCATTTCCGAATTTTAGATACTGGGTCCTGTATCAGTCTGTCGATTACATGTTCATTTCCCGGACTGCTTAACATCATCCTCAGAGCTGCTCACTAACTCTGTTGTTAGAACGCACCTAAAAATCAGATGGACCTGCTCCATGCTGTGGTCCAGCCAAACCAATTACTCACGTTTGGAATAATAGAGTTAATTTGAGAACAATGCCTTTTAAGATGATATTGTGAGCTTTTCAGCACAAGGATACCAATAGCAGGTAAAATGAGCTTGTCTGTAGCCAAGGTAGTGAGGTAAAATGTCTGTAGCCAAGTAGGGCTGCCTCTTAGCCCAGAATAGATTCCAAAGTTTAGCCCAGATGTAACCATGGGATGGAGTTTAAAGCTTCTTCTTGGCAAAAAAAACACAAGCATGGAATTGGGAGGAAATCTGAGGCAAAGGATCACAAACTTGAGCAAAAGAACATATTTGAGAAAGACTGTGTTGTACGTGGGTGACAGAAATATTACCTGTGATGGCACAGCTTTTTTGTTTTTATTCTATTTCCTTAATATGAGGACACTTTCTATTACAAAAGACTACCTTTAATTGAGCCATGGTGCTAAATGATTTTATTTTAATATTTATATGCAGTGCTCTTAGACATTGTGCTGTTTTTGAAATTCATTGGATTGTTATGGCTTTGTACAAATGTGTTAACTTTTTTTTCACTTGGTTTCTTTATTTCCCATGTGGAAGGGATATACTGATATAGCCATTTCACATAACAGTGAACAATTCTTCAAAGTTTATGTGCTAATTTATGAGTGACACAAATTTAAAATTAATTGACCCTTTATTTTTCAACAGGCAGTGTCTGATTAATTTTTCGTTACCATGTTAATTATTTGTTAGGCTGCTCAGCAATGAACCACCATATTTCATTGGCTGCTGGTCTAGACAATGTTATACCTGTTAATATTTATTTTTATGCTGTATGTTTCCCCATTTTTTCTGCTGGACTATATTGAATTATGTCCACTAAATTAAAATTACAGTACAGATTGATAGTCACTTTGTTGACTATTCATCAACAAGTTTGAAAATTTTATGTACTTACTATGTGTAAAAAGCAAAGAACTAATTTTTTTTCAACTAATACTGACAAATACTCCATTGGTATAAAAAATTCATAAAGCAATCTTTTGTTGTGATGATTTATTTATTGATACTTAGCTAGGGCACATCATCATCATATTACCATTGAGTGTTCTGGATCTTTCAAACATCAGACACTCTTACCCACATTACCCAGCAGCTTATACCTTAGCATCAATTTCCCATAGATGTCCTCATTCAATCCAGAGCCACATGGCGGTGTCTCTGCAACCCCTGTGCCATTGTAGATGGCTCTTCTCCTTCTTTCTTCTATGATACCAGGTGCAGAGTATGCCATGCAGAGAGACTGCCCTGTAAAACCTCTGCCACCTGTCTCCACGGGGATACACCTCACCTTCAGGAGGTGCTGAATAGGCCTCCATATGCTCCTTCCATGGCACAGTAAGCTCCAGCATGGACTTCCTAATGCTAGGAGTATGTGTTCTTAGCAATATGCTGTGGAACTTAAACTGCCTGACCATGTCTACCCACAGCTGCCAGACCTGTGCTCTGTTTAGCAGACCTTATGGTATTTTTTTTTTTTTTTGCCGTGGCTTTTCTCCAGGTCTAATGAAGTGGATGAATGGCCTTGGTTGTTTAGATCTTCAAAATGTAGTGATGGTCTTCAAGATGGCCTTAAGTACCTGATCATGCCACTAAGGATATCAACCTTCCCCCAAAGCCTTTGGACAGCAGGTCACTATATCATGGCAGAAAAGGTAATCTAGATTCTACACCAAACCCCAGAAGTGCAGCTGGACATAGTGTTGGGAAGACATGACATCATACACTGTCTGGACCAAGAACTTGATGCGATGTTGTTCTGCCCTTCAGAGGTCAGTCCACAAGATCTTTCTCTCCACAATGTATTCTAATCTGGTCCAGGCACCTTGCTGCCTCATCCCTACTGCTCTGATAGATCCCTCCTCCTCAACTGCTGCACTCACCTTCTCCTGGACCAGTTGCTGCTGCACCTATCCTTGTGACTTGTCATAAAGAGGAGTTGAAAGGATTCCAAGACCCGCTCTTCTTCTGGTCAGTGTTCCCATCAAGTTCCCATGCCATAGTCGTGACTCTGCCTGTGCCACTGTTGTCTCCGCTCTCCACTTCCCCCTGGTCTTAACTGCTAACCTGGGGCCTCATGCATACCGGCGTGCATAGAATTCGCACTATAACATGATGTAAGCACAAAAGACGAAATGTGCTTACGCACAGAAAAATCCAGATGCAGGAATCTGTGCGTACTCCAACTTCCGCTCCATAAATCCCAGTCAGCGTGAAAAGTAATGCTCGTGCACGCGCCTTCTGTTCCGCCCCAACTCCTCCCAGAATTACGCCTCTTTGAATATGCAAATCAATATAAATCGCCCTTAAGCTCAGCCTTCTGTGAAAAGACAATGGGAAAAGCACAGGGGAAAATATAAGAATTTCAGCGAATACCAAGTGGAGGCAAAGGAAAAACATACCATTTGTTTATTTAAACCGTGGTATAATCAACAAAAGGAAGTTGATCGAGTGACATAGCGAGTTGGAGAAACTTGAAAGCTCACGTTCACAAAGTCACACAGTGCCGGAAATAAAAAAAAGTTGTCAGATATCAAAGTCGCCGTGAAAAGGCGAGTTGTAGCCCACCGTCTGAGTGTCATATGAAAGCTTATTAGGGTACAGAGAAAAAAAAGGCACACAGTGGGGAAAAAGCACGAAATGTCAACTTCAATCTTGAAGTTTCCACTTTAATCACGTAGTTTATTTTGTCATTAAAGTAGAATATCATAAACGTCATCTTAAAATCGTTTAATTAACCAGTTTCTCAAATCACATTGTAATTAAAGTAGCACGTTAAATGATTTGTTTTGTATGTGATCTTCTCTGTCCTCTATGTGTGTGAATCACTACTTGCTTCTTAAACCGGCTCTCTTCCTCCGACTGGACACAGAATCTATTACATTCGTGATATTACAGCTCTCTGAATAACTAAAATACTGAGATGTATACGTGATATCATTTTCATGATGATAGGAGTTAAAGCACGTTATTAAACATGGGTTTCACGGCGCAGTGATTGTGCGCGACCTTCGATGAAATTATTTATTGCAGCAGTACTCATGGGAGGCTCTAGGCTTGTGGCGGCCCTGGGCAGAGAAAGAATCGGTGGCCCCTTCACTCGCCAATGTCAATATGGTATCTTATGTACGGTGGATGGCCACGTCCGTTGTGGACACTGCATAGCCGCCTCGTGCTCATGACACAAGTGTTTAACTTTTGTCGAAATTTGCCGCTGCGTTTTTAGCTGTGTCGTTATTTTCTCTTTCTGTTTTATATTCAATATATATTGGCGTGGCCGCCCCTGCAGTCCTTGCTTTTCTTTCTCCAAGTAACCGATCGCCACACAATCAGCTCTGTAGTAGACGTTAAGCCATCTGTAAGCTTAGAGCGCCGATTCTTCAAAACGTTTAAGGAACATTGAAATATATTTTCGTAGTACATGTTTAATTATTTTATTCTTTACGCCAGTCCCAGTGAAGAATATAGATTATTTAAATGAAGATAAAGTTTTATCTCTATAATATAGTAGACACTTTGCTGCATTTCATCTTAAAAATGATATCGTCATCATATGTAAATACGCGCTTTATAAAGTGGCTCAGGTTGTGCAATATTATAACTATAGTGCAAGTTTACAGTGAGGTAATTCTACTTATAAGTACAAACAGTTCTACACGGAGCAATTGATTGAGTGCGTTTAAAGTTCTTGAGATGAAACTGTTTCTGAACCGCGAGGTCCGTACAGGAAAGGTTTTAAAACGTTTTGCCGTGGCTGAGACAGCGTGTGCTTGATGTTGTATACCGATAATTCTTCTTTCTGATCAGCTGCTGCTCTGATTCCTCACTCAGATACAGTGATATAAATACTCCGAGTGGTGCAGTGAGAGTAATATGGAAAAGGATGATCCGCTGTGGCAACCCCAAACGGGAGCAGCTGAAAGAAGAAAAAGAAGAAGAAGATGGTGCAGTTAGAGTAACAACGCTAAAGCAGTTATGGTATTTGGAATACTATGGCTATTCCCTGGATCATTATATTGTTACAAGTTAGTTACAATCAGATGCATTACACTAATAAACAATATGTGGTTGATTTCAGTGTATTTATAAAGCCGCGTCAGGAAAATAAAGAGTATCCACACAGGAACAATAGCACTGCTTTGACGCTGGGTGCCGCCAGTCTGCAAAACTGAGCGGAGAACTTGCGTACGACAAAGTATGAGGTACCGTGGAAAAGTGCGTAGCTTTACACCAAGTGTAGGTTTTATAGATCGCGATTTGAACTTGGAAATGTTCTTACGCAACATTTCTGTGCGTACGCACCGTTTATGCATGAGGCCCCTGCCCCCTTAGACTTGTATTTGAGTATTCAATTTGTAACTCAGATGATCTTTCACAGAATTATTTTGGACAAGGTACTATTAATTTAACCAAAAAAGTAAGCCTTTTTTTGTCAAAAAAACTAAAATGTCTTATCTGGAGTAAAAAGCACATCTGGCAATGCTACACTAAAGCACAAGTGACAAAAGACAAGCAATATTTTCTGATTCATCTGAAAACTGAAAAGAGAGCTTTCATGCTTGTGAGACACTGTAGTTCAAATAAGCTGCAGTAATTGTTTTTAACAATAATTATTTATGTCACTCAATTTAAAGTCTATCAAGAGGCAACAGAAAATATAGAGGTAATCTCTTCCCAATTATACAGGTATGTTTCCCTCCAAGGTGTCTATTTTGTTGGGCACAAGCAAACACAGTTCTTTATTGATGCATTGTAAAATCAACTGACCTACTAAAATGTATGGAAAAGAGCAACTCATCTTGAAGAGGAAGTGTATTGATTTAAACGGACCACCTAAAGAAGTTATTCAAAACACTGATTTGTTCAGGGATTGTGCATAACAAGCTCTGGAAATGAGGAATTCACTTCCAAATTATATAAACATTTCTCACAATTTGGAGTCATGCTCCTGGCCAATCTTGGGAAAGCATAGGAGAAATTATATAGGAAAGGACTAAGACATTCAGATGCCCGTTTTTCTTTCCCCTTAGGAAGGAACCTGAAATCTCAAGCCTAGGACACATCTTAAAGGAAACACCAGAAGCATTTAAGATTTAACCCAACCTGAAAGGACCACCTTTTTTGGTTACACCTTTGCCAGGCTGTGTAAAATGAAATGGCTGCTTAGGGAGTTAATGTCATGATTAACCACAGAATGGATATGAACTTTGATGAAGAGGCTCTTCTAGGCTCCATTGAAGAGAGCACTGACACTGTCGATTATATTAGAAACCCTATACAAAGACGGTTTGATTATTATGTGATTACTTAATTATAGGGATCACTGGTAATCATGGTGTCCAGACATTGATTCACTGAGTTAAAGCTTATTTCAGATGGCTTTTGAATCAAGGTTTGACCCTGGGGCACAAGGTGCCAGGTAAGATGAACATTATTTATATTGTACTGTCTGGGGTAAGAACAGGAAAAGGCACAAAACTGAATTTCAATGTATTTTGGAAATGTACAGTTTGTTTACACAGTAATATATGCAGATTACATTTCTAAAAGGCAATCTGGAATATGATTCATAATTCTAATATTCTTCTTTGTCATTTCTTTTGTTTCCCCTGCAGCTCCCTCTGGCTACAAGGCAACACAGCATTTGGAGACATGTCAGTTAATTTTGTTCATTTTGATGCTTCATCATAGCTTCTGTAAGCCATACTTGATTTAGCAACCAATTCTGTGACCTCCTCCAAGCAAAAGAAATCCCTCAAAGCCAGAGCACAACTAATACTGGACTAATCTGCAACAAATCATCTGAGATCCTGCTGTCATAAGCTTAACCTTGACAAATGCTGAATTCTGAAGTTCATTTTTTTCTGAAATTTCAACCACATGGACTTAATCTCTTGTGTTTTCTGTTCAAAATAAATTGCGTCAGACCAACAGCTTGAGGAGCTCAGCAAAAGCAATTAGACTGAAAAAGCCCTAATCTCACAATTTATTATGCTGCCTTTCTAAAATGATAAAATAAACATTCAGACAACAGTTTGAAAAACTCTTTGAAAACCCAGGAGAAAAAGTTATGTGTTTTCTACAGTGGTAAAGCAAATCACTAAGAATGTTGGGGACTAAATTTAAAGTTATCGAAAGAAGATTAACAAAGAGTATTTTCCCAGCAAAAATGCACTGTTAAGCCATAGGAAAATAAAAAAATAAACAAAATTGGCATTGACATCCATATCATTGTTCCATTTGAATATACATACATTTTGGAAAAATGTTCGCAATGCATCTGTTCAGAAACCTGGAGTCTACTGCATCTCAATGGTCTTTTAATATTTGCACTGTCACTTTCGTTCAGGGCAATGATGTGCACAGTCACTTGCACAGATTGCCCTCACAAGGCCATGCAAGTTGTGTCTAACAGGGGTCAATAACTCAAGAAAATTATTTTGCACTCATTTGTTACATCAAGGTTACTTGTCCCTGGGAAAATTGCTCCTTTTGTAGAATGAGAGAAAAAATCAACAATAATTAAAGAATACAGTAACTTACTGGTATGTTATTTATACAAATGCAGATCTGAAAAGTTCACATTGTTTATGACAAGAAGTGTTAATGTAGTTAAAAATTAAATGTCATCATTAGCAGATATTAGAATGATGACCCTGTTCAGGCAGACCTGTAGCAACTGCAAAAAAGCACTTTCATTTATTTATTTTTTTTGTAGGCAACAATGTTATTATTATAGATTGTTTCAGTTCTTTATTGGATTTTTTTTTGTATTCCTTTCTAGATTATTATAATGCAAGTTATGTATTTAATTATAGCTTGCATTTGTGACATAAAGCTTTAATCAATGTACACACTTTGAATAATTTAATTATATTTCTACTTGTACAACTATACATATATATATATCTATTTAAGGGTATTTTATAAGAGATTTTTCAAATATATAAAAGGATATTTTATTACTACAGAGCAGGAATAGCAAAAGAGCTGACTGAAAGTTGATTACTGTAACACGAAGCATAGCCCGTATTCCATTATTATAAAAAAAAAAAACAAAACAAAAAAATTATCAATTGCGGTTTTAATATTGCTCATTGTAAGAGAAGCATTTCCTTTATTTTTAATTCTGAAAATTAAGAAGGTTTCGTGTTAGTTATATTTTTCAATTCAATTAAAGCTGTGATTATGCATTTGTGGTATATGAAAGGCAATTTAATCATAATGCATTACATGCTTATTATTGCAGTTGAAATTTTCATTATTGCATTTTGTTTGAACCAGTGTGCTTGATATTAATATGTATTTCAATGTACAGTTGCAGTTTTTTCTAATGATAACATTCCTCATTATATTAATTGACTTTTGATAATCAAAATGAAACTTGTGTCTGATGCCTTAAAATCCCCTTTCCCTATCAGGCACAGCCCTGTAACTAAAAGCAAATAATAACAAGAAGTATAATAAATGCTGTTGGCATCATATATTAATTTTATGATACTTTTAATTTCTATAATAAAAAAAACTTACATCTAATGATGTGGGATTTAATGCTTAAAAGCCTAGTTAACTTAACGCTGTCCTTGGTGTTTTGCTTAATTACTAGTGCTTATCTTTCAAAGCTGTCTCTTTCCACGCATCAGAAAGATAAGAAGAATTACTTTTTTTTTGCATTGATACATTTATTAACCCAGCACAATAGCAAGCATGAGTATCTTTTTCAAACTAGTGAATTTTCAATTGCCCACTAGTTTTCTTGAGTTGACTGTAGCCGAATGTTATTCTTGCATCACAAATCAATGTTACCACTGTAACTACATGTTCAAATATTGTCCTCTTTGTCTTTATCATTTGTTGTTTTATTATTTTATAGCTCCATAATCTTTCTTGTATTTTTAATACATTAAAGCTGTTTTTTATTCCAAAACCAGTTCATGATTGCTGCTTATTTGACTTTCATAACATATCTTACAGCAACTGAAATTTCAAACTATTTTACACTAATGTGTACCTTTCTGTGCAATGAAATCACTGATGTATGTCTATCCAAAATATTCATTTGAAGAGTTAAGAGCTCCAGCTATTTTGTATATCTACCTTATGAAGCCACGTCTACTGTAAGCCGTAATCGTTCTTTTCAAGCAACACTATCCACAGGAGGAGAACCTCAGTCTATCACAGGGCACATTAACTCAATGTGAAGTACCAGATTTAGATTTAGGTGGATATCCATGAGAATGTGTGAAGAAATGTTAAATATCTGGATAAAACACACATTACCATAAGGAGTGTGAATTCACAAAGACAGAGCCCAAGCAAAAAAAACAAACTCTTGTTCTTTAATATCCGTGGCACTAGTCAGTAGACCACCTTGAGTTGTTTTATTTACTACTAAACATATACTATGTTGATAGGTTAATTTACCATTCAGAGTTATTTCTGCTTTTTCCATGATACTGCTGGGTTAGACTCCAGCCTTGTAACCTTAAAATTCAATCATCTATGGTAGTTTACTAAATCGATGGATAGACAAGTTCAGGCAATGAATGAATTAAAAGGTTGCTGAGTGACAGTCTGAGTCTGTGGGGAATAAATTAAAGAGAACCAATGATCAGGTTAAAAGAGGGACCACAGAAGTCATCTATCTGTCAGTCTACAGTACTTCATAATTTGGAAGTTGCTGACATGGAGGAATAACAATGACCCCAACCTAACTCTGCCCATTCCGGTCTAAACTAATATAACAACCTGATAGGTGAAGGACTCTGTGCTTCAGTTTCAAGGGAGAAATGCATTACTTGTGATGTGCTTATTTATCTACCTGTATAGTACGCCAAGCTTCACCAGCGTCAAAAAACTGTTTTTATCTCGTCTTCGTCAATCACTATACATTTTTCAATAGATAAATATATACTACCTTCTTTCCCTTCCTATATTACCTTGCATGTGTCTTGGTTGAAAAATTTGGACAAACTTGAACATTATATTGAAAAAACAATATAAAATGCTGTCCTAATAATAATTTTAATTTGTCAGTTAATAAATGGCAATACACTCTGCATTATGTTCAGTACATCAACACTGGGCTTTTCCTTAAATCAGTTCTTTTATGGATAGGCCGAAAAGCATTCTATCCTTAGACCATCTGACCATGCAATGGAAATGAAATCAATAAAAATGTGGAATGTCAACCTCTAGGGGCCAATCCCATTAAATATTTGCAATAAATTTTGATGAGTTGGACAATCCACAAAATGACTAGAACTGACAGTTTTAATCAAATTTAGTGGAAGGCTACAGAAAATCTGGATTCAATATGTCTTGACCACTGGATTGTAATTAGATGTTCACAAATGTATAGCAGCAAAAGGCACCTTGGAATGCTTCTGTAAAGGATGGCAGCCCATATTTAGGGCTTTAAATTGAAATATCTATGAGCCCTTAAAAGAGTCTTGCACGTTTTACAATGCAGACAGTTTGTCCCCATCTATACAATACTGAATGTATTTTTGCTAAAATGAAATTTGAGCAAACTGAATACTGATACTAAAGGTCATATAACTGGTTATGGTCGTTTTGCCTCTTTCTCTTTGGCTATAAATTCAATGGGAACTGAATACTGAGTCAAAACACTATGGATTGTGGTCAAGAGTTCAATGCGTCTTTCACTTTGGATGCTCCAAATTCATTGTGAACACAACAGGGACGCTAATGGTTTACAAGACAGATCTGTGAAATTATTCAAATACAAAATGTGTGCTCTGTATGTGTAGAGAATACTGTTAAGGAAGACAAAGTCGCATTTACAAAAATAAGCACATCTGAAATTGTTGGGAAGAAGACTGACGTATGATTTGGAGATAAGCAACAACAACAATTCATTTTTTGCCTATCCCAAAATTGCACAAAGAATTCCTTGGTGAGCTTCTGCAGGCCCTGTTCCTTGACAGCCCCCCAGCCTTGACTCCCTAAGAAGACAAGAAAAAACTTTCAGAGAGAGACCCCGCTCCAGGTAGGTTAAACGTGCAACAGATATCAAAGAATGGGGTAAATACAATACACAAAACAGAACACAAGTAATCCACTTCACAGAGCTAGATGGTCAGTCTATCATTACCACCCCAGAAATATAGTACAGAAGTACAATAGTAATAATGCAAAGTACAAAGCAAAATGCAAGCATAGATGATATCACATGTAAGGAATCGGATTTATTCAGAGTCCTATAGACCTCCCCCAAAAAGCTGCCTCCCCCCTACTGGGCCAACCAATCTGATGAAAGGACCCTTCTACCCAATGATTCCAGTAATCCTTTATCAGAGATGACTTTTCCATAGGCAGGTAAACAACTTGGCAGTAGAGCAGTGGCACCAAGTAGAGAAACCAAGTAAGTGAGTGTTAGTAATAAATTATAAATATCATATTAATATTGTTTTAGTACTAATTACTAAAAACAAATATGTGGTATGCACAGCTAATCAGCAGCTCTAGTCTGAGTATATTAAACTAAAGTAGTGAGTCTTCAGCCAGGATTGAAAAGCTCAGACTAAAGGGGCATCTCTTATATTAGTAGCCAGATCATTCCAAAGCTTTAGGACCCTGTAACTAAAGGTTCAACCTCCCACTGTTATTTTATTAATGCTCGGAATCATAAGCAGGATGTGATCTTGAGATCTTAATGTGCGCTCAGATATGCAAGTAATGATAAGTTCACATAATTAAGCCGGACCTTGGTCATTTAAAGCTTTATACATTAAAGGAAGGATTTTGAAATCTGCCCTAAACTTAACCGGGACCAGTATAGGGATTTAAGAACTGATGTTATGTGTTCATATTTTCTTTTCTTGTAAAAATTCTTGCAGCAGCTTTTTCAATTAACTGAAAGCTATATAAAGCAAAATTTAAACATCCAGTGAACATAGCAGTAGTCAGTTCTAGTAGAAATAAATGCATTAATTAATTTTTCAGTATCAAGCATATTTAGAAAACATCTTAATTTTCCAACATTTTTAAGATTGAAAAAATATGTTTGGTATATTTTGTAATGTACTCTTTAAATAACATGCTATTGTTAAAGATAACACATAGATTGAGGGCTGAATCAGTAAAATTAATGGTGATTCTAACTAAGTCAAATAATGAGAAAATATTGTTGTGATCAGAATTGTTCCCTCCAATAATTAACATCTCTGTTTTATCAGTGTTTAAAGACAAGTAGTTCTCATCCATCTATTCATTTAATTCACTAACACATCTAATTAAGGACAACATTGGAGAAGCTAAAAGAGAGGTATAACTGGGTGTCATCTTCATAATAACATAATGTTTTTTAAGGATAGATCCCAGTGGAAGCATGTAAAGTGAAAACAGTAAAGGTGCCAATACTGAGCCATGTGGGACACCATATTTCACTTCTGTGTAGAATGATAGAGTACTGTCAGCACATTTCTAGAATCAATTTGATAAATAAGAACTAAACCAGGCAAGGGCATTCTTTGTAAGTGTAATGCCACTTTATTCCACCAAAAAATCTGCCCACCGCAAAATGGATTTTCATACATATTTGTTGAAGAATGTACTCACCTACCTATTATTCCAGAAGTTATACTTTCAGACTGTGGACCTCAATTTTTATCTTGCTTTTAAAGATACATTTACCATATATACTCGTGGATAAGTTCTCCCACGGATAAGTCGGGACTTGATTTTATCGTATAATTTCTGGTATTTTATAATGTTGGTCATATAAGTCCAATGCAGAAAACTCACACTATTGGTCCATGAGATTATGATTTGCTAACACCCACCTGAGAGAATAACCACGGAGCACACTGCCTTTTTTTCTATGTGGGTGCGGCAATGCACTGTATCGGCCATGCTCTTAACCTCTCTCTCTGTGCATATATATATATATACACAGTACAGGCCAAAAGTTTGGACACACCTCCTCATTCAATGTGTTTTCTTTATTTTCATGACTGAAGACATCGAAACTATGAATGAACACATGTGGAGTTATGTACTTAACAAAAAAAGGTGAAATAACTGAAAACATGTTTTATATTCTAGTTTCTTCAAAATGGCCACCCTTTGCTCTGATTACTGCTTTGCACACTCTTGGCATTCTCTCGATGAGCTTCAACAGGTAGTCACCTGAAATGGTTTTTACTTCACAGGTGTGCCTTATCAGGGTTATTTAGTGGAATTTCTTGCTTTATCAATGGGGTTGGGACCAGCAGTTGTGTTGTGCAGAAGTCAGGTTAGTTGGACGATCATTTATTTTTCAACAGGACAATGACCCCAAACACACCTCCAGGCTGTGTAAGGGCTATTTGACCAAGAAGGAGAGTGATGGAGTGCTGTAAATGGTCATGAAAATAAAGAAAACACATTGAATGAGGATGTGTGTCCAAACTTTTGGCCTGTACTGTATATATATATAATATTCATGGCATTTATAGTCTGAATCACAATTTGATTGTATGGGTAGTTACCTACCAGGTAACGCTTGTGGTTGGTCTGCAAGTCGGCAAACATCTGCCACGGTGCCCTCTTTCAGTTGCGAGAAGCAGATCATAGAATGTTTGAGTAGTTCACTGTCAAATAATGCAGAGTACACGACACATGTTTCACCATAATTCTGGGCTCATCAGGCGTACACACTCACTGCAACCCCTCTCAGGGACTGAACCTCGGATGTCAGCGTCAGAGGCAAAGCCTCTTTACGTTGTGCCATGGCGTGTGGTTCATTTATTTGACATCATGTAGATCGGGGTAATTACATTCATGGCATTCATAGTCTGAATCACAATCTGATTGTATGTGTGGTAACCTACCCGGTAACGCTTGTGGTTGGTTTGCAAGTTGGCAAACATCCGCCACAGTGCCCTCTTTCAGATCATAGAATGGTTGAATATATATACAATATATATATATTGTGCCTACGTGACCACACGGTAATACCCAAACTATTCCAAAACAACATTTGCACTGATTTGTGTTTTTTGTATCTCACACCCTCATACACCTTTATTATAAGATCATCCCTTATCTGCAATGGAGCGTTCGATCAGAAAAAAATGTGAAGTTGGTTTTAAATTAAATGTCGTTAAAGTAGCGAAAGAAATTGGTAACTGCGCTGCTGCAACAAAATTCGATGCGTCTGAGAAACTGATGCAAGATTGGAGGGGGCAAGAAGATGTAAAACAAAATGTAAGTGTCGCATTTTTGAATGGATGTATAAGTTGGGTTCTGATTTTATGATTGATTTTTCAGGTTTCAAGACCCAACTTGTAACTGTCTGAACACACCATTGTGACTAATGCCACAAGCATGTCCCCTTTTGAATGAGTATAAGAATTTCACCTGAATATAATTTCTGAATACAGAATACCACCATAAGCTTAAAACCAAGTGGTCTTAATCAGGGAGAACCTGCAGACATCTGAAGCTTCTGCAAAAATTTCACCAACCACAAAATAAGTAAGTGATGAATTTTTGACTGGGGTACAAAGTTTGGCTTTCACCATGCAGCTAGTCCACCACCTCCTGTAGAGATTGGCAGTGATTTTGAATATAAAGTTAAATCTATTCTGGATTGAAAATGTAAGAGAGCTCAAGTTCATTATCTTGTTTATAGGCTTTGTCACACATATAGGAGGAAGCTGTATGGACCAAGTGAGAGTAATTCCATGCCAGGCCAGGGGGTGGAGGGGTGCGCTAAACATTCTTCTGTTATCTCTGCAGACCAAACACGGGAAAACCTGTCTGATTCATCCCTGAAGATGTCACTTCCGGTCCTGCTGCTCAGAAGCACATCACATCCGGTTCCATGACATCACTTCCAGACTTAACATTTAAAGCCGGCATCTTAACAACAGTTATTCAGTTCTTGTTTGGACTCCATCAAAGACACATCTGTGTTCATTTTCAGAGCCCATTGCAGCCAGGTATATTATACGGGTGGCTGCCTCAAACCTTTTTAAGTGTGTCGAGTCTGATCATTTCACAGCTTGTATGTGATATCCTGGATCCCAGGGTTCACTGGCAGACAACCTGTCTCATGTTAACAGATGAAAAAAAAAAAAAAAAACTCAAATAACAGAATTAAATTTAAAATAATTAATCATAATTACAAAATATTAACCTCAAAATAGTAAGAAAGTAGAAAAACTACAAACATTTTAAAAGAAATCCTAATTAACAATGTCAAATTCCACATACAGCAGCCGACATTCAAAAAAGCTGAATTCCTGCATGAAGTGGTCAGGCACCATACAGCTAAACTAAAAAAGGAGGCCAAAGGGAGCCAAACACTTAGCCAAAAGCTAATGCTACTGCAACAGTGCAGTGTCTGAAAGAACCCATAACAGTCCCTAGGTACTATAGGGAAACTTAGCACCTGGGGCCTGTTTCTTAATTAAGGTTTTTGTTCCTTCACTATCAATGTTTTTACTAAACTCTTTAGAACACATAAGACAAATAATACAAACTTAGGGCAAGAAAAACAGCAGACACAATGATTACTACCAGTTTTTCAGTTCATGTTTTGTCACTGTTCATGTACATGCAGCTTTGCTTTATGCCTACAGCTTCAGTTTCAGATCTGTAGTGTCACACACATGCGCATGGGAGGCAGCTAAAGGGCCTGAACGAGAGAAATTCAATGCCAGACCAGGGGGTGGCAGAGTACACTCACTCTTTATCTCACTTCTCTGCAGACCAGTTATGGGAAATTCCACCTGGCCCTGATGATGTCACTTCTGGTCCCAGTCCTGATGACACCACTTCTGGTTCCAGCCCCATTGATGACATCATTTCCTCTGCTGGCCTTTAAAGCCCCCATCTTTTTGCTATCAAGTCAGTTCTGTTTTGGACTCTGATCTGTACACATCAGTACAATTATTATATCTATTGTGCAGCCTGGAAATAATATACAAGAGGCTGCCCCAAAACTTTCTGTGGCTTTTTGTCGATTTTTGCAACAGTGGCTATACCTTATAAATCAATGTTCCAGTGGTCTAGTTCTGGTTTTCCAAGTTCTGCATTGAATGACCACAGTAGCAAACAGATTTTTGTTCCAGCCTAATTGATTAATTAGAAATTTCAATAATAGAACTTGCTTTCTAATTGTATGGCTTCTTAGTGTTTTCATTCTCCCAAATCATTGACTTTTTTTTTTTCTCTTTGATTTCTTTCCAAATATTTTATCAAAACACAAAATTCATGACAATGACACACAGATGTAAATGGGACAGAGTTAGATGGTGAATTGCAAGCTCCTTTGTCATTTGCACCTCATTGTTTATTTGTAGTTGGTCAATAAATCTAACTATTTTGGTAGCAATAATTAGTTTCCAATTAAGACATTTTTCAGGAAAAAAAACTGCAAACACAGAGGCCACCCAAGAATGAATCCGGGAATCTTTGGTCTATACTAGTGGCTTTTATGTTTATCAATCTTTTTTTTTCTTGTGACAAATTCTTCCTTTTGTGTATCTTTGAGACCCATAATCCAGTGGGCATTGTTCCCCTTGGGGAATCAGCAACGCAGGTCATAGCGCAACAGTGCCGTTTGCTTATAATACCCACGGCAGCCCATCAAAAGACACTAACGAAACCACGCACAACCATTTTACATTGATTATAATTGTGTATCACCACTCTGTGCAATGATAAATCAGACAACATAGTTTAAGATCCTATGGTCTGGACCCTTGTGATTGCTCAAGTTGCTGTCACTTTTATTGTCCTATGTGCTGCCAACTTATACTACAGTCATTCTTTTATGCCTACAGCTAAAAAAGAT
This sequence comes from Polypterus bichir lapradei, assembly GCA_026402145.1. Taxonomy (NCBI): domain Eukaryota; kingdom Metazoa; phylum Chordata; class Cladistia; order Polypteriformes; family Polypteridae; genus Polypterus; species Polypterus bichir. Next base: position 12,059,347 of record JANRMT010062836.1, read on the forward strand.
TGCCGGAATGGTAGCTAAAGGTTTAAGTGGTCAGAGATTGACATTATAAAAGAAACATGAAGAACAGGAAAAAGGTTTAGGTTTCTAAGAGACATCCTTCAGTTGAAAATAAAAGGAGACAAATGCAAGCAAAGTTGTTGTGACATCTTTTATCTATAACTAAAAAGTTCCTTCTGAAGGTGGAGCTGAATCTTCCTCAGAAGCAGGCCCCAAAATGAACACAGATATCTGTGAATGAGGTGGTTTATATACCCTACATGCTAGTAAAGATAGGGCTTGCATCTCCAAGCTGGTGTCTTATGAGACATTCTCCTTCATGCTAAAGGACATGGGTTGTGTCTGTCTTTCAATCTTCCCCTCTGTGTTTCTCCATACCAATACTCATGATACACTCTCCAGGGTCACAGGTATAACAACACATAGACTCCTTTGAATGTTCTCCCGTTTCCTACACTTTGATAAATAAAAAAAGTGCCTGATATGCCTGATAAAGATGTCTCAAAAGATTATTATAATGTTCACAAAAAAAAAAATCGATCTATGTCAGTGTATGCATAATGTTGTAATCACCGTGATGAATCCCTACAGATAGCTGGCAAGACTGTCACTCTGTTCCAAGATGGGCATGTTAGGCTCATAAGTGAGTCTGCATTGGTCTTGTGTGAGTGTGCCCTGCCTGGCATCCCACAACTTTAAAAACAGGATAAAGAGAGACAGTATATTAATAGACAAATTTTCATTTAATGGCATAGGGGATGCAATGGTTATTCCTGTTGCCTCACCACTCCAGAGCACCAGGTTCAAATTCTTGGCCTGGTTATTGCCTATTTCAATAATGGATTTCCTGCCACACATCAGATGGAATAAAGTACCAAGTAATATGGTAAAGAGAAGGTCTTTTGGGAGCTGCAAAACTCAGCTTAATACTATTTTGGAGAAATTAGATTGATGGGACTAGAAACCTTTGTTGGGATGAAAGCCTGTTCTCGTTGGGTAATGGCAACTCTAAAATGAATTAATGTTTTGTGTGTGTGTGTGAGTGTGAGTGTGCCCTCCAAAGGACTAAAGCTCAGAACTCCGCTGGCAGTCTGAAAAGAGAAGCTTCAATTCTGCTCTGACCCTGGCTTCAATTAAAACAGTTCAGGAATGATTCATATTTTTAAATGGATGACTGACGGTTTGTCTGCTCAGCTTTTTTTTTTGAAAGAGTATTAAAATGGAGTGCATTTGAACTCACACAAGTACTTGGACAATCCATTTATTTATAGATCATTTTACTAACCCTGCTTATACTATTAATGCATCAAAAGGTCTATCAGCATTGTGCATAAGACAGGAGTGGGCACATTCAATAAAAACCAAAACAAATACTGGAATGTGCAAACTCTACATAGTTTTACATTGCAGGAAGTTAGCATTACAGAAGATCTCTCTTGATCTACTAATAACTACGTACTTTAACACTGGAGCACATCAGGGAACTGTCCTGCCTCCCTTCATGTTTACTTTCTGCCCCACAGACTTCCAGCACAATACCAGAGCTTGCCTTCTGCAGATATTTTCAGATGACTCCTACATCATAGGTTGTATTAATAATGGAGAGGACTCTGAGTACAGGAAGGTTGTAGAGGACTTTGTCTTGTGGTGTAGAGTGAACCATCTGTGACTCAACATCAGTAAGACAAATTAGCTGGTGGTTGACTTCCAGGATTTCAAATTGCCTCTGAGACCAGTCACTATTCAGGGGAAGACCAAACTGGACAGCTCTGACAACAAAGTGGCTCTGTACAAGGAGGGCCAGAGCAGACTGTACTTCCTAAGGAGACTCAGGTCTTTTGATGTATACAACACGCTGCTGGAAATGTTCTATAAGTCCGTAGTAGCCAGTGTGTCATTCTACACTGCAGTCTCTTGGGGAAGCAACTTGAGCTCAAAAATATGCACAATGCCTGAACAAACTTATCAGGAAAGCCTGATCCATCACAGGAGGGAACCCTAAACACATTGGAAGCATGTTGTGGGAAAAAGGATGGTGGCAAAATTACATGCCATCATAAAAAATCCCCTCCAGGAAGTGCTTGCTTGGAGTACTTTTACCCACAGTCTCATTCTACCATGGTGTGCCAAGAAACACCTCTGGGAATCTTTTCTGACTGTTGCTATCAGGCAGCTCAACGCTTCTCCTAATGTACTCTTTAAATTCATTTTGAAATTTCGGCACAATATACATTTATTTATTTGTTGATCAGTTGGCTAATTATTTTTCCTGTTATCTGTATTCTTGTTTTTTTTTAATGTTCTTTTATGTTGTGCTACCACATCCATCAGAATTTCCCCTTGGGATTAATAAAGGTTATCTAATCTACTCTAGCACCTCTATTATGATAAGAAAAACACAAATGACTTTACTATTTGAGGCAGCTAAGGATAGTAAACCTGCCCCAGAAGCTGCTGGTCAACTTTTACAGGTGTACTATACTATAGAAAGCTTATTAACGTACTGTATCATAGCTTGATATGGCAGTTGCACCAAAGTTGAACAGGATTATTATAACAGCACAGAAGATCATAGTAACACAGCTTCCAGCAATTGAAGACATTTATAGATCACGTTGCTTGGAGAAGGTATTTAATATTATTAAAGATCCTTTTACTCCTAGTAACCATCTGTGTGATCTTCTGCCATTTAATAGGCATTACAGAACAATTCATGCCTGCACAAACAAGGACAGAAACAGTTTCTATCCAAGGGCCATCTTTCAATTGAATTCTAAATCTAAGTCAGTCATAATTTAAATAGTTGTGCAATAATGAATTTCAATTTATTTGAGTAACATAAAGTTTAAATGTTTTAAGTGCAATAACAATAAATATGGAATATATGTGCAATATTTGAGTAAAAATTATACAATGTAGAAGTATTTATTGCAATTTATGTTATATTCCATTATTGTATATTTTCATATATATATATATATATATACAGTACATATATATAT
>JANRMT010062836.1:12062445-12074887 GCA_026402145.1 Polypterus bichir lapradei
TATATATATATATATATATATATATATATATATATATATTGTGGACTGGGACCCGGACACAGGCAGACGGACAACATGGTTCCACCACACACCGTTTATTTACACTATTATATACAAGTTTTTGTGCACTCACACACCCCAGTGCCTCCAGCACCGATTCCCCCAATATCCAGGCCACACTCTTCTAGTGCCTTTCTCTTGGCCGCCTCCCGTCCTCTCTCCAGCTCTGTCCTCTTCCACCCAACATCCACTAATGACTGGAGGGAGGCGGCCCCTTATATGGGAACCCGGATGGGCTCCAGCTGCTTCCCGGCAATTAGTCCTAGCCACAACCCAGTGTGGCGGAAGTGCCGGCTGTGCACCCGGAAGCTGTCCGGGTGTCCCCTGTCGTCTTCCCCCCAGCACTTCCTGGTGTGGTGGAAGTGCTGGGCTCCAGGGCTATGCAGGCATTGCCACGGGTCCCTACAGGGCAGGGCTTCCAAGCCCTTTACCCGAGGCCCCCTACATAACCAGGACGGATACCCCCTCACGGTCTGGAGGAGGCACAAGCCCTCCTCCGGTCCTCCTGGGCGTCCCGGCCGGGCACCAACCCCAACCGGGTCCCACACGGGATATTCCGACATTGGGGCGCCGCCTGGCAGTTGCCACGGGTCCCTACAGGGCAGGGCTTCGATGCCCTGTACCCGAGGCCCCCAACATAACCAGGACGGACGCCCCCTCACGGTCTGGAGGAGGCACAAGTCCTCCTCTGGTATATATATATATAGTGACAGATAGGGGGCGCTATTGCTCCCTTGAACCCTCAGACAATACGTTAGACACCAGATAAAAGTCCAGATTATGAATTTATTTGAACAATACCGTGCACAAAGCATCCTCCTTTCCACAATACTCATATAAATCACCACAATAATCAATAATACAATTCCTCCACTCTCCTAGACACGTTGCCACCCTGCCACCTAGCTCAGCTCGTCCGTCTGGGATATCACAGAGTCCTTTATAGTCCTTGACCCGGAAGTGTTTTTGATCCTCTCAGTCCATGTGATTTTTATCACTTCCGGGTCAGATCAAAACTCTTCTTTTTCATCCCGGAAGTACACCATTTCCTCTGTTGCTGTGACTAAGACGTACTTCCGGGTTATACATAAGAGTCTCTGGGCCTCCTTGCAGCGTCCCCTTTTGGCCCCCATGGTATCCAGCAGGGCTTTGAAGGAAAACTCCAATATCCATGATGCTCTGCTGGAATTCGGGGCGCCTTCATGCTGCCAGAAGGGCTCCATCTAGCGGCGTGGGGGTATTGGCCGGGATGAACAGCTGGCCATAGTCCACAATATATATTCAAACCCAATTCCAAAAAAGTTGAGATGCTGTGTAAAATGTAAATAAAAACAGAATTGAATAATTTGCAAAACTCATAATCCCATATTTTATTCACAATAGAACAAAGAAAACACATGAGTTCTTTAAACTGAGAAAATATACCATTTTAAGAAAAGAATAAGGTTATTTTGAATTTGATGGCAGGAACACATCTCAAAAAGTTGAGATAGGGCCACATTTACCACTTTGTAGCATCCCCTCTTCTTTAACAACAGTCTGTAAACGTCAGGGAACTGAGGAATTTTGTCTTCTTCTAGACTGATATAGGATTCTAGCTGCTCAATCGCCCTGGGTCTTCTATGTCGTATTTTTCATTTCATAATGAGCTAAATGTTTTCAATTGGTGAAAAGTCTGGACTGCAGGCAGGCCAGTTCAGCACGCAGTCTCTTCTACAATGAAGCCATGTAGTTGTAATAGATGCAGTATGCAGTTAGTATAGTATATATATATATAGTATATATAGTATAGTTAGTAGGCTGGTAAATGCAAGGACTTCCCTGAAAAAGACGTCATCTGGATGGAGTATATGTTGCTCTAAAACCTGTATACCGTAGATCTCGGAATACAAGCCGACACGGTATATTAGCCAATCCCCTTCTCTACCGACTAAATTACATGTATTTGCCGATGACCGGTATTTAAGCCGACCCCCTTCTCCAAGCAAACTTTTCTAAATTTCCTTAAAAGTGTCTCTTCGGGTATATTTATAATGTTTATCGGCGAGAATTTGAGACTGCCGGCATTTTTGATGGAAACTAGGAAGTGATTGCGGAGAAGTTTGGTAAATTGGAACCTTTGTGTTGAAACTATATACACAAATACGGTACATCGGCGGGTGGATTTCCGGAGACTTGTTATAAATTTGATTAACTTAAATACGCAATACTGTGGACCCTTGACTTACGAACTTAATTCGTTCGCAAAGGCTAACCCATAATGCGTTCCAAGCCTCCCACTACAACACTTACTTAACCTTTTCATAATAAAAAACAGCAATATTTTTTCTAATGTACTAACCAAAAAGTTATAAAAAGTGCCTAGCCTACTTCGATTAGGCTAGGAGCATGGCGGCACGCAGCGGCTCAGGGCTCTCCTTTTCAGTGCACTTTTTTGTTGTTTTTGTACTTTTTTTTGTCCTTGTTTGTGCACGATTGGTTCGGCGAACATCCGCTACACCATTCAGAACCTTATAGACATCAGTGTCCAGAGCCAGACATCTGTTTTGAATGTTTTTCATCACACGCACAACATCCCAGACAACATAGCGAGACCAGCGGGCTCTCCATGGTTTGTTGTCGGGTCTAGGAGACGACACAGACGGTGGAGGGAAAGAAAGCAGAAGCGGGGCCGCAGATACGGCGTTATGCTAAGGCTAATAAACAACCATACAAGCCCTATACAGAACTTTTTTCTGCACTGAAGGAGCTGCTTTTAATCTCATTGTAGATGCGTATAGTGACAGTAAAAGGCATTCTATTCTAGAAACAATTTCATACTGTACTCACCATTTAATTTGACATCTTTGGGCTGCAGGAAGGGAGGAGGAGGAGATATTTCCACACAATGTCCATCTTCGTTTCGAAATTACATCCACAAACACATGTATCTGGGCTCCGACTGACGCTACTAACGCTCTCGGTTGTTTGTTTACAATCGCGCGACCGGATACACGTGACCGCATCCTTTTCGTGACGCAAGATGTGGATCGTGAATCAAAATAAATTTTATTTTAAACTTCCCGATAATTTATTATAAATGTTATTAATAAAATCAACAACTAAAACACTTTTTTGAATAAATTCTTTATTTAATTTAAAGTACCGGCATGCAAAGTTACTTCTTCATCTGAAAGATGGCTCTGTGGTTTCGTCATTATTTACTTCCGTATTCATCGGCAAAACCGGCATTGCGCTGGAAATCTGGAATCTGAAATGATACTCATTGTATAAACCGAACCCCAAACTCCAAGCCAAAAATCTAGGACGAAATTCTCGGCTTGTATTCCGGGATCTACGGTATACCTTTCAGCATTGATGGTGCCTTTCTAGATGTGCAAGATGCCAATTTCATAGGCACTAATGCACCTCACACAATCAGAGATGCAGGGTTTTGAACTCAGCCCTGATAACTGGTTCATCATCACCTTAGACTGGAGGACACAGTATCCATGTTTTCCAAAAAGAATTTCAAATCTCTGTTTGTCTGAAGAGAGAGAAAAGTGGCATTTCTGGATAATGTTCACATATGGCATTTTTGTATGGCTGAGCTTTTATCTGTATTTCTGAATGGCATAGTGAACTGTGTTCATAGATTTCTGGCAGTGTTGAGCCCATGCAGGGATTTCCATTACAGAATCAGGCCTGTTTTTAATGTAGTGCCGCTTCAGGGCGTGCATCCAATATTGTTTTACAGCATTCTCCCTTGTGCACAGAGATTTCTCCAGATTCTCTGAATCTTTTAATGATATTATGTACTGTAGATAATGAGATCTATTCAAAGTCTTCACAATTTTACATTGAGGAACACTATTCTGAAATTGTTCCACAATTTGTAGATGCAGGTTTTTTGCAGATTGGTGAACCTTTGCCCATCTTTACTTCTGATAGACAGCTTATCCCGGCTGACACATCCAAGACGCTAGTTGGTGTCTTCCCTGCAGCCTAGAGGTGCCCCGGATTCCCGCAGGGCATCATGGAAGATGGAGTTCAGCTTTACAGCCCTGCTGGGTGCCGTGGGTGCCGCCGTGTGATGCTGCAGGGAGACAAGGGTATTGTTGTTTCCCGCATAGCCCGGAAGTACTCCCAAGTCACGGGGACGGAAGAACAGAAGTACTTCCAGGCTGAAGAAAAATATAACTCTTTATCTGAGTCAAGGACTATATAAAGGACTATGAGAGACCCAGCAAGCTGAGCCAGAGTTGGGAGGGAGAGTGACGGAGCTGCTGGGAGTGGGGGATTGGTTTATTGCAGTGTATTGAATTGTATTATTGACTAGCAAAATACCCGCACTTCGCAGCAGCGAAGCACTGCCTTAAAATTTTTATTAAGAAGAAAATTAAACCTTTTTAAACTGAGGGAAAATATACCAATAATTATTTGTTAAGGATCTCTTTGTATACCACGTTGTCAGTTCAGCCCTCCGGTTGTAATATGACCAAGCTGTGCGCTGAGCTTACTTTTGAGCATGCAACGTACAGTTGGCCATGTGAAAAGTAATCTTATCTCAAATCTCATAGCTTGGATTGCTGCTGTCATAATCGGTTTGAATTTCATGGTTTGTTTCAATTACGACAGTATTTGCAGGACTTGTGTTGAAGTGACATTCGGCATCTGTCAAGCGTTGTAAGCATACAACCGGTTTCATCGATAAGTTCGCATCCAGCTTTTGAGAGTTTAAACATTCATAAACATCAAAGTGTCCACTACTGAAATCGTCACCTGTGAATCTAAGATGTTTAAGAGGCATTGGCAGTTGTCTAAAGGTGTAAAATATTTGGCCATTTCGGTACACTTGAAAGTGACAACTGAACAATTCAGCGGCAGCCATCAACTCACATGCCGAAGCATAGGTGAAGGGCTTAAGCATTTCACTCTTATAGTGCTCCTGTGTAGTATAATTATCTCCTGTACCGTCATCATTCCACACCTTGAACCTGTCCCAGTCATTCAATACATAAGACACAATGTTCCTCTGGATATCAAGAGTGAGCCTGATATGGCCGTGCAATATATAACAAAGAGAATGGAAAAGGCAGGTGCCATCTCCGGGTATGGAAACCACTCGGTAAGTGACAGTTCTTTGATCGATGGTGATCACCACAATAGACATGTTAATGGGGGTATGGTTGGAACGATAAAGGAAATGGGTACCTGAACAATGTAAAGTAAGTCTAAAATACCTACACAATAACTATAATCGTAATAGATGAACAATAAAACAGCGGAGAAGCCGTGGATTAAATAAAATGGCTGTAGTTATCAGCAGGGAGACGTGAATCCCATGGCGAAGCAAGGAAGGGAATGTAGAGACCGGAGCAACGGACGGCCTTATATAGGTAGGCAGCCAATAACGTGGGAGGTGTTGGGATGGGGGACCCAACGCCGCCTCACACGGTGACCGAGCTGCAGGCTATGGACGTATATATGTATGTAAGTAGGATTCAGTTAGCGTTGGGAACCCGCGTACCAAATTTCTTGAAGATGGGCCCAAGTAACAAAGACCGTTGGAAAGTTCAATATGGTGGCCGACAGTGGCGTCATACCACCGAAATAACTACGTACATTGGTTTCGGTTAGCGCAGGGAAGCCGCCTACCAAATTTCGTGAAGATGGGGCCATAAATAAGAAAGTTCAACATGGCGGACGTTGTCGACCGTTATGACCGTTACGCATAGAATTTCGAAATGAAGCCTGCTTAACTTTTGTAAGTAAGCTGTAAGAAATGAGCCTGCCAAATTTCAGCCTTCTACCTACACGGGAAGTTGGAGAATTAGTGACGTTGGAAAGTTCTATATGGCGGCCGACAGTGGTGTCATACCATGGAAATAAGTACGTACATTGGTTTCGGTTAGCGCAGGGAAGCCACCTACCAAATTTCGTAAAGATGGGGCCATGAATAAGAAAGTTCAACATGGCGGACGTCGTCGACCGTTATGACCATTATGTGTAGAATTTCGAAATGAAACCTGCTTAACTTTTGTAAGTAAGCTCTAAGGAATAAGCCTGCCAAATTTCAGCCTTCTACCTACACGGGAAGTTGGAGAATTAGTGATGAGTCAGTGAGTGAGTGAGTGAGTTAGTCAGTGAGGGCTTTGCCTTTTATTAGTATAGATTATTTGTGTATTGTGGTGGATGTGGTGCTTTAGAGGAACTATATTGAAGAAAATTAAAATACTTCTTGGTGCTTTTTAACCAGCGTCTGCATCTGTCCGTTGTGTTTCACGGGGCAACAGTAACCCCTATCGCCCACACATTGACACTCTTTAAGATGCTCTTTTTATACCCAATCATGCTATTTCTTTTTAGTACTACTTACTTTTCTTTTTAGTACTACTTACTTTTCCAGCCTTTTCTTGCCCCCGTTCCATGTTTTTGAGACATGTTGCTGCCATCAAATTTAAAATTAGCTACAATTTTTCATGAAATAGTAAAATGTCTCACTTTCAATATTTGATATGTCTTCTATGTTCTATTGAATAAAATATGAGTTTATAAGATTTGCAAATCATTACATTCTGTTTTATTTATATTTTACAAAGCATCTCAACGTTTATGCTACAAAAACCCTACAAGATAAAATACATTTCTTTACCACACAAGAAAGGGTGTACAAAAAGATGTTTTCACCATGTTTTAAATATGATGCCATCAGTAGTGATACCCTCTTCAAGACTATTTCTGAACGCTCACATGAATTGTTTGGTTATTTCGAGGGGAATAGCGCCGATTTTGTGGCAAATAGCGTCCTTGAGGGCTTCAAGGTTTTGAGGTTGGTGTGTGTATAACTTCAACTTGAGATAGCCCCACAAGAAGAAATCGCATGAAGTGAGATCAGATGAACAAGAAGGCCACCCAGTATCACCATGCAAGGAGATTAGATTCCCCAGAAAAATCAGAAAGCAAAACTTTCACGGATCTCCATGCCGTATGAGATGTTGATCCATCCTGTTGAAACCAGGCATCTAACGCAGCCATTTTTTCCAGTTGGGGCGAGAAAAAGTTCTCTACCATTTCAACATAACGTTCTGAGGTGACAGTGACCACTGCTCCCCCTCCTCAAAACAGTAAGGGCCTACAATACCAAATCCTGCAATGGTTCACCAAACTGTAACACGGTCAGTGTGCAGAAGTCTCTGATGAAGTTCATGAGGATTGTTTTCAGCCCAATAGTGAAAGTTTTACTTATTTACGCAACCATTCAAATGGAAGTGTGCCTCATCATTGTACATGACGATAGCATCTCGATGAACGGTTTGCAGAATTTTTGCGCACAGCTCTCTACGACTCTCTTAGTCTCTCTCAGTGAGTTCCTGCACTAACATCATTTTGTAGGGACTGCAGTTAAGGTCCTCATACAAAATCCTCCTCAAAGACGTGTTGGAAATGCCTAAGGCAGAAGCATGTTTGTGTGCTGAACGTCTAGAAGACTGCTCGGATATTTTAAGGCGTTCGTACAGTCCGAGGATGGCCTGGAGATTTTCTCTTCAATGTTGTACCCGTCTGTCTAAATTTAGCCACCCACTGAAGAATTGTTTTCTGATTTGGGATGTCACCGTTAGGAGGAATGCTGAAGTGCGTTCGGAAGGTGCATTGCGTAGTGATGATGGATTTGTTATTTTTGAAGAATGCTTTGACAGCGAAAACATGGTGTGCACTGGACCAAGGCATGTTGCTGACTGAAAACTACAAGAGATCGCCTACCAAAGGACTCCCACCCCAACCCACTCAGCTGCCTCTACCTCGTGCAATGACCTTGAGAAATGTGGTACTTCGTTTTGGCGCACCCTATATATATATATACATATATACAGTATATATAAAAAAGGAAGATATACAATAACAGAATATAACAAATTATAACAGATTAATTTCTACTCAAATATTGGACACACATTCCATATTTATTGTTATATATGTGTATGTGTGTGTGTGTGTGTGTTTATTTGACGTGAAATTGAGTTGTTACTGATGTTACTTTGTTGTGAAAAAGCTCAATGACAATGGACTCTAAACACTGATTTGAATCTCTGGCAGTGCCTCTGCTGAGTGGCTGTGCTAACAACTGTGCCACATTTTCACCTGAGCTGAAATTTTATAAAAATAAATATTAAAATTCAGTTAACAAACACAATTATAAATTAATTCGGCAATATGTATATTTTTACAGGAATAAGAGGTACAAAATTTGGAAAGCTGAGCATACAAGTCAACAACAAAGTTTTACTGATTATAAAAAGAAAGAATAACTTTAAGAACTGATTCGCAATAAAAATAGGTCTTCTTAAACAAACTAATGAAAGAATCAATCAATACTTTTAATCTTCAACAATTGTGACTCACATCATGACACACTGAAAGATTTTTTTTCTCTAAATCAGATACTTAACCAGCAGCCACACTATTTTTTTCCTGGCAAAGGCAAGAAGATTTTTTTTATACACATAACATTCTCCAATCCACTTAATTCAATTCATACACTCTGAACAAAACTGCAAACCAAATTATTGCTGACTATAATAGTACTAAGAAAAAACATCAGATACAGCATGAAAGACAGCAAAGACACACATAGGCCCAAACTAAATAAATATAATAATTAAGATGTCTGGTTGACCTAAATGTTCAAATAAATAATGCAGCTGTTTGGCTGCATTTGAAAACAGCTAAGTTGCTCCCTCCACTCTTCAGGAAATGCACACGTTTGTTTCACGCTATAATAACGAAACAAAGTGTGCAGAAGGTGGATACAATGTGACACTTTCTTTTCATTCTGCTCTATTATACAGCACTGTGACAAGAATGTCATAGGTGCAGCAAAATGATACTCTTTGTTGATTCTTATTTTGTTGATCATTTACGTAGATTAAGTAGTGCATTCTTCAGATTCATAGTATATATCATTATGCATTACTTTCAGCCTAAATGCTTTGTAAATATTCCAAATTACTGTTAAAACAAGTGAAGACTTGTAAAATGGTAATGAAACAAAAGAGCATACACTTAAGGCTGCTCTCTGCCCAAAGACCAGGGAAACGAAAAATAAACAAAAGCCAGAAAGATAAAAAAGAAGAAAACAAAATAAAACAACATTCCTGAAAAAAAACTAAGATATTCCGAGCTTGCAGTGGAGGCAGGACAGCAAGGATGGAATGTAAAAATCCACCCAGTGAAGGTTGGCTGCAGGTGCTTTGTTGCAACATCCACTGTAAGGCTGATGAGGGACTTTGGCATTAGTGGGCATGCCCTACGCTGTGCCATTAAGGAAATATCTACGGTAGCAGAATGGAGCAGCCAGTGGCTGTGGATATAAAGAAAAGACCCTATCTGGTCTCCCAAATAAGAAGGCTGGGAAAATGCAGAGGGGGGTGGTTCTGGGATGCCAAATACCACTGCTGAGGCTACTGGAGACGTCATGGGCCTAGTCAGCGAAACGTTGATGAAAGTAGGAGCCCACTTGACAACCCCAGTGATATGGCTGTCTGGCCTCCTTGAAACATAGTGTGATTCCTTCCTTTAGGTATGCAGTCAGGTGTAAGCTTGGCTCAGGGAAGAGGACGCCCCTGCCTTGCATAGTCCCCAGGCACTATGGATGTTAAACATCTCATCCTGTGCATTTGAAATCCTGAACCAGTCTTTAATCCAAACCCAGTTGGGATGGTTTACACATTTGAACTTATTTACAAGTTCTCCCTTCTTCACCTTCACTCTGTGTCTCTAACTTATGTATCAGCCTTCATCTCCATTGTATGGCAGGAGGCAGACTTAATCTGCCTCCTGCCATACAATGACTTTGCATTTGTTTTCTGATTTAAAGAAGCTCTATAGGGACACCACGTTAAAACTTCTGCTAGCACTGTTTGGTGTCCATGCATTTCTAAATCTTCTCTCTACTTTATTCTATTAAAGGGCAATAGAATAGAAGCATTATGCATGCTGCTCCCTGGAGGTTGAGCTGGAGAATAATGGTGTCTGTCCAGTCCTACTTAATTTCACCCTTAAGTGGGCAATCTGACCCCACGGTCTCCATCTTGGAATGCTGTATGGCTGTCAGTCAGGAGTTCTCATAACCTTTTGCCAGTCCTCACTTGTCTCACTTTGCATTTTGATAGGCAGTCAGGTAAATTCCACGTTACCTTCTTTCCAGGACCCTGGTGGGGGAGTTTGGGCATTATGTTACTGGTCTCAAACTGGAGTGTCTGAGTTGGTGTTGCCGATAAGAAAGGAGAGAAAACCATACACAAGATAATGTATGATTTGTTCCAGCATTGCCTTTAACTACTCAGCATTTTGACCTTTGCCAAAATGTTAGTTTCTCTATTGTGATCACCTTGAGCATCATCTATGGCAGAGTTTTTTAAACAATGGGTTACAATCCATAGAGCAGGCTTGATCTATACCCAATCTATCCTCTTAATCTTTATAATTATAACTACCAACGTAATAATAAGCTGCATAGCAACAACTCTAGGGGAAATAGGAAATTAAGGCCGAAGCTGTCTCACTTCCAGTTAAGATTATAAAATGACATCAAAAACTCAGAATCAATGTCTCCATGATAGGACAGTTAACTTCGTGAGCTGGAATGTTAAAGGCCTGAATCACGAATTAAAGAGAAAGAAAGTACTCTCTCACCTAACAGGTCTAAACGCTAAAATAGTATTTTTACAGGAGACCCACTTACTAAGCAAGGATCAGTTCCGGCTGCAAAAAGACTGGACTGGCCAAATGTTCCATTCTAGTTATACAAAGAAAACTAGAGGTGTGGGAATTCTCATACATAGAACAGTACCATTTGTAGCATCAGATGTAGTATTGGATCCTGAAGGGAGATATGTAATGGTCATGGGAGACTTATCTAACTGTAAAATGATCATGATAAATGTTTATGCACCTAATGTTGATGATAAGGAATTTATACAAAATTTATTTGCATCCATTCCCAATCTGAACACTCATAAAGTTAGAATGGCTGGGGACTTTAATTGTGTTCTAAATCCACTTTTAGATAGAACCTCTTCCACAGGGGGAACGGCATCTAACACCGCAAAGATAATTACAAAGTTTATAACTGATCACAACTTATCAGACCCCTGGAGGTTTTTAAACCCAAATTCAAGAACATATTCTTTCTACTCACCAGTACATCATTGCTACTCACGGATTGATTACTTCTTTATAGACAATAACTTCTTGCCTATGATTAAATCTTGCAAATACGATGCTATTGTTATTTCTGACCATGCACCTTTGGTCTTGGAGCTAAAACTACTAAGCCCCATACACTCACCCCGCAGATGGCGCCTCAACCCGCTTCTGTTAGCTGACGAGAATTGTACGGAATTTATATCCAAACAAATCGAATTCTTTCTAGAGACAAATACATGCCCCGAGATCTCTGCAGGAATACTCTGGGAAACTCTCAAGGCCTTCTTAAGAGGACAGATTATCTCATATCTTTCCCACAGAAATAAATCCAAAGCCAAGAAAGTAGCAGAGATAAAAAGCGAAATTACTAGAATAGATGAAGAACACGCCAGACTACCAAGCGAGAATCTACATAGGAAAAGGCAGGCTCTACATTCAGAACTAAACCTCTTGACAACTAAAGAAACTGAACAACTAATCTATAAATCCAGACATCATTACTATGAACATGGAGAGAAAGTAAACAAGTTTTTAGCTCAACAAATTCACAAGCAAGAAGTGCGCAACGCAATCTCAGTAATCACCAACGCGAACAGAGACTCAGAGACTACTATAAATCCCTATATACTACTGAGTTTAAAGAAGACAATACACAATCTAATGCATTTCTGGATACATTACAGATACCACAAATAGACACTTTTAGTGCGGAGGAACTTGATAAACCTCTCGCGTTATCAGAATTACAGTGGAACCTCGGTTCACGACCATAATTCGTTCCAGAACTTTGGTCTTAAACCGAGTTGGTCGTGAACCGAAGCAGTTTCCCCCATACGATTGTATGTAAATACAATTAATCCGTTTCAGACCGTACAAACTGTATGCAAATATGTAAAAATATGTAAAGATTAAGCACAAATATAGTTAATTACACCATAGAATGCACAGTGTAATAGTAAACTAATGTAAAAACATTGAATAACACATAAAACACCCAGGCTCCCTGATCAGCTACACGAGCTGGCTCGCTCGCGCTCTCTCTCTCTCTCTCTCTCTCTGTAGCACACACACCACCAAAGCCCCTCCCTCCCTCCCTCAGCTACAGGAGCAGGCTGGCTCACACGCTCTCTCTCTCTGTGTAGCGCGCGCGCACACACACACACACACACACACACACACACACACACACACACAC
>JANRMT010062836.1:12075555-12096181 GCA_026402145.1 Polypterus bichir lapradei
AAAAAAACGAACAACAAATCCGAAGCGTGTGCAAAAACCAACTCACAAGCAAACAAAAAAGTAACATTGCAACAAATCACACGATGAAGTCCTCCATGTAAACAATTTTTTTAATGAGTTTTAATCACAAGGAAAAAAGCGAACATTTGAAAAAAGAGAAAAATAACATTGCAACAAATCGCATTATGAACTAAAAAATTAACTTTTGAAAAATCCGTAATACAAAAACCACCAAGAAAACTAACCTTGCATGAGACGAGTTCTGGCATGAAGTGTTTTCCTTCAGGTGTTTCCTCTCTTGTGATTTCTTGGGTTTCTGGTGCTTTTAGCTGTTTAGCTGGTGGGAGTGAAAGCCTCATGCAGCCATTCCAAAAAGAAAGTTCTTGTGACCCTCCACATTACTGGCAGTCTGGCTTTGTTTACATTGTGCTGCTTGAAAGCACGAGGGTTCTCAGATTGGTAAATGAGTAAACTGGTAAACAGTTTTTCCACCTCTTGTAATTTCTTGCTTTACTTCGATTTCAATTTTCTTCAAAACTTTCTTTTGACCTCTCTTCACTTGCTTAGAAGCCATAGTTAACTGCAAAAGCACACGAAATACTGTAGAGCACAAAGAGAGTGCACGTCTTATTGAAAACAAGGAGCGGCTTTGCTTAAATGAAAAAGCCAGACAGCTCTCTTTCTCTCTCAGGTTGCCTACAGGCAAACACGTGCAGCAACCTCCTCCTCCCCCTCCCCAGCAGGCACGTGCTTACTCGCTCTTGCTCTCTCTCTCTCTCTGTTTAGGAGGCAAGGGAAACTGGCTTGTTCAGCAAACACTGCAGCAATCTCCTCCTCCCCCTCCCCAGCAGGCACGTGCTCGCTCGCTCTTGCACTCAGGCAAGGGAAACTGGCTTGTTCAGGAAACACTGCAGCAATCTCCTCCTCCCCCTCCCCAGCAGGCACGTGCTCGCTCGCTCTTGTGCTCTCTCTCTCAGCTTAGGAGGCAAGGGAAACTGGCTTGTTCGTATACCGAGTGTGTGGTTGTGAACCGAGGCAAAAGTTTGGCGAGCTTTTTGGTCGTGAGCCGAGTTGTACGTGAACCGGGACGTTCGTGAACTGAGGTTCCACTGTACTAGATGCTATAAAGTCACTCCAAGGTGGGAAAGCAGCAGGCCCTGATAGTTACCCTGCAGAATTTTACAAGAAATTCTCTGCTCAGCTAGCCCCCCTCCTATTAGCAACATTTACAGAAGCCAGAGATAACCAATCTCTTCCTCAAACCTTTCGCCAAGCAAAATCACCGTTTTTCCAAAACAAAATAAGGACTTATTACAATGTGTATCATACAGACCAATTTCACTTCTGAATAACAACGTTAAAATACTCTCTAAAATCATAGCTAGAAGGATAGAGAAAGTGCTCCCCTCTGTAATATCACAAGACCAAACTGGATTTATTAGGGACCGACACTTATCTTCAAATCTTCGACGCCTGTTTAATGTAATATACTCACCAACTAAATCAAACACCCCAGAAATATTATTATCACTGGATGCAGAAAAAGCATTCGACATGATTGAGTGGAAATACCTTTTTACTACATTGGAGAAGTTTGGGTTTGGCCCGAACATTTGTGCATGGATTAAATTACTGTATACTAACCCAGAAGCTTCAGTTTGCATCAACAACATTTGCTCAGACTACTTTAAACTAGAACGTGGTACTAGACAAGGATGCCCCTTGTCACCGCTGCTGTTTGCAATTGCCATTGAACCACTGGAAATACATTGTTGAAATACTGATCAGATAAAGGGGATTAGCAGAGAAGGACTGGAACAGAAAATTTCATTATATGCAGATGATATGGTACTGTATATATCGGACCCAGAAAATTCTGTACCTGCAGTCTTAGCAGCACTCACAGAATTTCAAAAGTTCTCTGGTCCCAGAATTAATCTGAATAAAAGTGTACTCTTTCCAGTGAATTCTCAAGCGTATAATATTAGATTAGATACTCTACCTTTTATCATTGCAGAACAGTTTAAATACCTAGGGGTAAACATCACAAGTAAACATAAAGCTCTATAACGACAAAATTTTGCCGTCTGCATGGAAAAAATTAAACAAGACTTGCATAGATGGTCAACCCTTCATCTCACATTAGCTGTAAGAATTAACACGGTTAAGATGAATATTCTTCCTAAGCTCCTTTTTTATTTCAAAACATTCCAATATACATTAATAAAACATTCTTTAGACAATTAGATTCAACAATAACCTCATTTATTTGGAATTCAAAACATCCACGCATCAAAAGAGCGACCCTACAAAGACAAAAGGCAGAAGGCGGCATGGCTCTACCTAACTTCCAGTTTTATTACTGGGCAGCAAATATACAGGCAATAAGAACCTGAACATAAATAGAACAACATACACAAGCTTGGTCCGCAATAGAAGTAAAATCCTGCAGTACTTCTTTGTATTCCTTGCTCTGTGCTCCAATAAATACACGTTATCGGCAATATACCAATAACCCAATTATGCTCCACTCACTTAGAATCTGGAACCAATGTAGAAAGCATTTTAAGACGGAGAAGCTTCTATCTGTGGCACCTCTGCAAGAGAACCACCTCTTTTAACCTTCACAAACATATGCAGTTTTTAATACCTGGAAAAAATTTGGAATTAACTTGCTTAGAGATCTTTATATAGATGTCTTTGCATCCTATGAACAATTACATTCCAAATTTAACATTCCAGCTGCACATTTCTTTCACTATCTTCAAGTCAGGAACTTTGTTAAACAGAACCTTCCAGATTTCCCTCATCTTGCACCCTCATCAATGCTGGAAAAAATATTGCTCAATCTCAAGGACTTAGACACCATCTCTACAATATATAAAATCATTTTACAATCCCTCCCTTTCAAAGATCCAAGAGGACACTGGGAAAAAGATCTCTCAATTAATATATCAGAAAAGGAGTGGAAAGTAGCAATGCAGAGTATTCGCTTGCGCTGCATATGCGCAAAGCATACAATTATTCAACTCAAAATTATATATCAAGCACATCTGTCTCGTCTAAAACTCTCCAAAATGTTTCCAGGGCATGATCCAACCTGCAAACGCTGCAACCAAGTCCCAGCCTCACTGGGTCACTTGTTCTGGGCCTGCACCAAATTAACATTATTCTGGACAAAAATTTTTAACTACCTTTCAGACATCCTGGGACTCACAATCCCTCCTAACCCATTAACAGCTGTGTTTGGGGTTCTTTCAGAGGGGTTTAAAGTGAAAAAAGACAAACAAATTGTGATTGCATTCACTACACTTTTGGCACGCAGACTTATTCTGATAAACTGGAAGAACCCAAACTCTCCTCTTTTAAGTCAGTAGGAAACTGATGTGTTATACTATTTAAAATTGGAAAAAATCAAATACTCAGTTAGAGGATCCGAACAGACTTTTTCAAAACATGGCAGGATCTAATCAGTAATATTTTAAGCTAATCAGTAATATTTTAAGCTCATAAAGCCCAGAGAATTTATTAACTTAGGTATGTTTACAAGCCTTAAATTTCACGCCATTTGGCTTGCTCTCTCTCTCATGGGTGGGGATCGATCTGTTTTTAACTTAATTTTTCTTTTTGTAAAAACTTGATTGCTCTGTATGGATTGCAATTAAATTAATAAAGTATTAAAAAAAAAAAAAAAAATGGGTCACAATCCAAACTGGGTCATAGACATGTTTATGATGGGTCACCAAATGGTTGTGCAGTAAATTTAACCCAATCTGTCCAGCATGGATTTTGTGGCAGGTATATATCCTTCATTTATTCTACAATTTACTGTGTTAAAATGCAATGTGAGATGCAATTACATCAAACAGAGCTTCCATTTCTATGACACATTTTATGGAAAATACTTAGTTAAGAGCCATCATTATATATGAACTCAAAACAAGGATATCTTTTATTTATACCAACAGATGGAGCCCCCACATGCCATGTTCAATGCATCATGGCAGACTGAAGAAATCTAGCAGCAAGCTTCCTGCTAGGAAGGTTCTTTTAAATATAATGACTATAAAGTATTTCAAACACACCAAATAGTATACAGATAAATGGCATAATCCAGAAATACACTTCTTCTATCCATCCATTATCCAACCCGCTATATCCTAACTACAGAGTCACAGGGGTCTGCTGGAGCCAATCCCAGCCAACACAGGGCGCAAGGTAGGAAACAAACCCTGGGCAGGGCACCAGCCCACCACAGACACTTCTTCCAATTATGTCAAATCTCATACTAGTTAAACATTTTAAGATTTGTGGTTGGATACTTAATTACAAGAATTCAGACACTTTATATAATCAGCAAAAAAAGAAACGTCCTCTGACTTTCAACTGTTTTTACTTTCAGTAGACTTAATGTGTAAATATTTGTATGAACACTAAAAGAGTCAACACCATAAGACATAAACTAAAAATGTTTCACAATGTGTCCCTGAATGAAGGGAGGCTCAAAATCAAAAGTACCAGTCAGTATCTGGTGTGGCCACCAGCTGCTTGAAGTACTGCAGTGCATCTCCTCCTCATGGACTGGACCAGATTTGTCAGTTCTTGCTGTGAGATGTTACCCCACTCTTCCACCAAGGCACCTGCAAGTTCCTGGACATTTCTGGGGGGAATGGCCCTAGCCCTCACCCTGCGATCCAACAGGTCCCAGACGTGCTCAATGGGATTGAGATCTGGGCTCTTCGCTGGCCATGGCAGAACACTGACATTGCTGTCATGCAGAAACTCACGCACTTTTTGCCACTCCTGTCTGGTCCAGCGAAGGTGGGTTTGTGCCCATAGGCGGCGTTGTTGCTAGTAATGTCTGGTAAGGACCTGCCTTACAACAGGCCTGCAAGCCCTCAGTCCAGCCTCTCTCAGCCTATTGCGGACAGTCTGAGCACTGATGGAGGGATTGTGTGTTCCTGGTGTGACTCGGGCAGTTGTTGTGGCCATCCTGTACCTGTCACGCAGGTGTGATATTCGGATGTACCGATCCTGTGCAGGTGTTGTTACACGTGGTCTTCCACTGCGAGGATGATCAGCTGTCCTTCCTGTCTCCCTGTAGCGCTGTCTTAGGCGTCTCACAGTGTGGACATGGCAATTTATTGCCCTAGCCACATCAGCAGTCCTCATGCCTCCCTGCAGCATGCCTAATGCACGTTCACGCAGATGAGCAGGGACCCTGGGCATCTTTCTTTGGGTGTTTTTCACAGTCGGTAGACAAGTCTCTTTAGTGTCCTGCGTTTTTAGAACTGTGACCTTAAATGCCTACTTTCTGTAAGCTGTTAAGTTCTTAATGACCATTCCACAGGTGCATGTTAATTAATTGATTATGGTTAATTGAACATGCATGGAAAACATTGTTTAAACAATTTACAATGAAGATCTGTAAAGTTATTTGGATTTTTAAAACATTATTGTTGAAATACACAGTCCTGAAAAAGGGACGTTTCTTTTTTTGCTGAGTATATATAAACTGTTAACAGGTAACAAAATACAGGTGGAATCCTATTGCAACAATAAGCATTGGAACAATTAAAACATTTTGTTATAATGTAAATTTCATTGTAACAAATAAGGGGGAAATATATATACTTTTGTGACCAGGGTCACCAGTGATTTGCCATGTCTAACAGCAGCAACACAAGGACAGCTTTGTAGCTGCTCTGCAGTATCTGATAAACAGTAAACCAGGATAAGGATAAGGCTTACTGTGTAACATGCTTGTCGTGCAATGTGTACAACGTTTAACACTGGTCTTTGACTGGCTCTTCCTCGCACTCTCCTGATCTGTCTTCTTCTGACCGCGTCTACCCCAGTGATTATGAGCCACTGGTGTTCTTGTATTCAGAAAATGGGAGCTAAAGTAGGACACTTGGCCATGTCATAGCTCTTATGTTGTTTGCCTGAGTGCTGAAGTGACAGCTCCTATTTTGAATGACGTCTTGAGACTGTACCTACCGAATCTATACAGTAATAAAGAAAACTTTTAGAACCACTATTAACCTCGAACAGTATATTATCCGTACATGACACAGCTACTCTCGTGGATGCTAGATGGAGCACTGATTCAGAATTCAGCTATGAATATGATGTCAAGTCTACAATCTTGCCATAGCCTCGCCAAGACTTCTCAAGACCGAAAGTTTCGCAAGAGACTGTCTCTTTCTTTGAGACTCTTGGCAGAAAGTGTAGGTGCTTCGTTAAGTATTTTTTGCATCACATTATTATCTTCAGTGGTTGAAAAAACGTTTGTAACACTGAAATATACATTACATTAAAACACAATTAATTTAACATGATCTTGTATGAACGTTTGTTCAAGCAACAAAAGCTATTCAGATTTTACTCTAATGGCAATTGACCTGTATAAAGTTAGATGTAATATGATCTCATTTTCTAATTTAAAAGTACTGTGTCAGGGATGCCAGGGGCAACGACCTGGCCGGGACGCCGTGAGGGACCGGATATGGGTCTACGCCCACCCTGGATCACATGGGGGCTGCCTTCCTGGTTGCTTTGGGGGCCACGGGTTGAGAGCATGGAAGCCCCACCCTGTAGGGGCCCGTGGTCGCTGCCAGGAGGCGCCCCAGTGCCTTGGGGACCTGTTACCTCAGCACTTCCGCCACACCAGGAAGTGCTGGGGGGAACAATTAAAAGGGTGCCCGGAGAGCTGCCGGGAGAACAGCCGGCACTTCCGCCACGCTTGGGCGTGGCCAATGAAGGAGTGTCGGGAATCACCTGGAGCTCATCCGGGAGAATATAAAAGGGGCCGTCTCCCTTCATTCGAGGCTGGAGTCGGGTGGAAGAAGGACAAGGCACGAGAGGAGACATTTGTGTGGCCAGGACACTGTATTGGGGTTTGTGAGTGTGCACTGGAATTTATATTTGTAAATATTGTATATATAATAAACATGTGGTGGTGACAAACAACATGTCCGCCTGTCTGTGTCCGGGTCGGCTCCACAACTGGTACAAATAAGGTCAGGATGTCCTAGTTAAAGAAGTGGGCAGTTTCAAGAACATTTTCTCTTACACACGGAAATGTAATAAATATTCCCCATGACCACACAACCCTTCTCATAATCTGTGAAAAAATCAAATTGAGATGACCGACAAGCAAAAACACATATAAAAATACCTGGGTGGGGGAATGACAGAGAAGCTTGTGAGACAAGTCAATAGGGTAGAGGTATATACTATATAGCAGTGGCAGTGTTGTATGCTAAATGGAGTTTCAGTGACCATGGACAACTGGTTAGTACCTTATAATATATTTGCCATGATCTTATATATTAACGTCTACGCATGGAAGTGTGTGTGTCTGTCCAGCCCGGAAGTGATAGGTGGAGCTGACGTAAGAGCTCCACCTCCGAGGAAACAGAAAACACAAGCAGGGCCAGCATGTCAGCAAATCGCAACCTCATGGGAAAGACAAAGTTACTTAGTCGCTAACATCAGCAAAACAGTATCCCTTTTACTTTTCCTCCTCCCGCTAATGCACAAACAATGAGAGCACATTGGCAAGAGGAGTGTCTGGGGTAGTTCCTTTCAATTACCTCACATCTCTACAGTTCAGTTTCTTTTCTGATGATTTCAATAGTTTCTAGGAACCCAGGCTTTTTACAGCACAGGCTTACACAGCTAGTAGTGTATATTGAATCTAAATATGTTACTGACATATGAAAAAGATTTTGTACTAATGCTCTGCCGAGGAAGAATTTTTTTCCTGTAACAGTACTTTAAACTGGTTTGATAAATTTCAACCTACTGGTGATGTGAAAATCTGAAAGAAAATCAGAAAATATCAGGGGGTTATGACAGCCTATAGAGACATCTGCATTCACCACACTGTCACTCAGTAGCATTAAACATTTCATAATGGCTGTTTACCAAATTATTTGTCATGAGTTTTCCTATCACCCATACAAAATACAAATAATTAATTATGTGACTTGAGCTTTTTTACTGTTTTAATTTAATTGTTAAATGAAAACCGGGATATGCTAAACAATTTGCAAGCTGATTTTGAGGAAGGTATTGTATTTTATTGGTGGTGCTCACTTGAAAATGTAATTTTAAAAACATAACATTATTGAAGACAACGTAATGCATTGTTAATTGTTTTTTGACTGTTTTATTCTAATCCAATGCCATGAGTCAGGTGACTAAGTTTAATGACTATTAATACTGACCTTTCCACAAAAATAATATTCTTGTGATGTACCAGTTATAAAGAATTCATTCCTTTCAGCTTTACTAAAGCTTGCACTGACCATTTACACTGGTAAACATATTATTTATTATTAATATTTATTTATTAATATACATCAGAACTCTCTTCTCTCTTGAATGATATTTTTGATTTATTAACAATAAGTTTGCTTTCCAGTTTTCTTTTTTAGTAATACAGTATACACATGAGGAATATGCTTAGACAAAAAGTTTACTGTTTTTTTAATATATGGCCATTCTAATTTTGCTTTGTACAGTTAAGCTCTGCTGTAATTATGATAATAATTCTCTTCTTTGATCCCAGTATGGTATCAATTTTTTTGTTTGGGTCCACATATTAAAACATTTAAGAAACCCTGATCTAGAGAATCAGTTCTTACACTGAATAGGATTTTATTCTCTCTGTTTGCGCAGAATTCATATATAATTTCAAATCCTACACAGTTTCATGTTTTTTTTTTACCATGTTCCAGTTCTCTCTCTCTTCTGGACTAATCTCCTAATTTGTTGCCATCCCAGGTAACTCACTACAGCACTCTCTAGTGGTTTCTTGTTGCTCCAGCATATCGAGTTGCTCTTACTCCCTTTAGTAGAATTTATATTTTCTTATCTGTTCTGCAAGTTTTCTCTGTCCTGTACTGTATCATCTGTCACACATGTGCTTGGTAGGCAGCTCTAGGGCTCTGGTGATGGTAGTTACCCAGAATACCAGGGGTTGGTGCTGTGTGCTAATACCGCTTCTCTTCCTCCCTCTGCAGAACAGAAGATTGATGGCCGTTCGACTTCTGATGTTACTTCCTTTGACCGCACATCTTTACGGTGCCTTTGCCCAGGCAGGCTTTTTGCTCATTATGCACCCCTTCACAAATGGTAAGATTACTATACTTCCGAAGGAAACTCAAAGTATTAGCAAGACCAGCAGACTAACAATTATTAGCCATAAATTAAAATTTCATACAGTGTGTTCCACAAGAACATTAGCCCTGCCACAGCTAAGTGATGCATGCCACACTCATCCCCGTATTTGTGAAAAGAAGAAACACTTCCACTTATTTGTCCTTCTACATACACTTAGAGTAGGAAACAGCTGCCTTCATTGATCTCATAAATTAATGGAGCTGTCCTTAAGGCGGTGAAAGCACTTATTCTGTAGTGCAAGGAGAGCAAACCTAAGACCAGGAGAGCCTTTGGAAATTTTAAAGCAGAAAATAAGTTAAATGCCTCACCAGCAAGAGTTCATCCTGCTTATTTTAAACAGTAATAAATTGCTAGGGAAATGCAGGCTATTCACTTCAGCAGCACGGCTGGGAAGTTTGTCTGTGCCTCCCATCTCCCTTGGAGTAAATCAGACTCTTTGCATCTTATGTACTTAAAGCTGTTCTTCTAGTGAAAGCCGCTCTGGAACAGAAATAAATCTCTTGGATTCACTTTGTCAGTGTTATTGAAGATTTGAAATACCAGAATTAGGACCCTGCAGAGACTTCACAACATAAAACTAAAGAGATGAACTTTTAGAAAAGTCATTTAAGTCCATGCTACACCTTTTATGTTATAAGGTGACCAAAGCAGGGTTTAATACTCTACCTGTATATGCGGTCTCATTGGTCCATTGCACAGCGTATGTTTCCTGCAGCTCCTATCTGGTCAGCTCACTGCATATCTGAAAGTGTCTTATGTCTAGCTGAATTATCTAAAATGCACAGGCATATGACAAGTGGGAGCGACCAGAGAGGTACAGGGAATGATAATAAAAAGCATAAAATCTCCTAAGAAAAAGAAGCAGTCTTGTTGCCTAAAAGACATTTATTGGTCTTGACTGAAAGGCTCTCAATGACCATTTCTGCCGGGCCAGTCATGACTGTAATCCTCTCTTTCTATCTTGTCTTTTTTTTTAAAAAAACCTTTACATACATTTGGCCTTAAATCAACATATTGTTGGAGTAAATGTATAATATTTGGGTGGCTGTACAGAATAGAAAAAGGAGAGGAAATTGGAAAAAGGATGCTTATTATATGCTTTTTTAAAACTTAATTTCTATGTGGTACTGTTATTCAATTGGCCTTGATTCATTTTTCTGAACATCTAACAGTTCTATTTTATATCCTCATCTCTTTTAACAATTATCATGAACAAATGCGCCTGGTGTCACCATTCATGTTGTCATTTACAGGAGAAAAGATATATCACAATCTGGCACAGATTGAAGGGAAGTGGTGTTTTTCAAATAAAGCCTCCCAGGCTGAAATGTTTATGTTATTACAAAACAAAAGAACAATGTAAAAATTAGCAAAAAATGAAAATGTCATACAGTCCTGGTATCCCAGGATTTTTCTTTTAACAAAGCTAAAGTCTTGCTAAGGTATAAATAATTGACTCACTCACACTGACATATTTATACTGTAAACACTAGAGGTCGCTCTTACCCCTTTAACCCCAACAGACAGACGCTCAAGACACAAGGTAAAAGCAACAAGAAGTATTGTAATGTTTATTCTTGAAAAACAGTACCTCCAAAGCACCCCAACCACAATAAACAGGCAAGTAAATATACAATAATAATAATAATAATAATAATAATCACAATCTCTCCTCCACACCTCCCAGCAAGCTCTTTCCTACTCCTCCCAACTCGCTTGCTGGGTTCCCATCACCCCTTTAAATAGTCCTTGACCTGGAAGGAGCTCTGTTCTTCCTCCCACGTAACTTGCCAGTACTTCTGGGTCAGATGGAGAATCACAATTCTTTATTCAGCCTGGAAGTACTTTGGGGCTTCCGTCCTCATGACTTCCTAGTACTTCCGGGCTGTAAGGGAAGCATGACTCCTCAGGTCCTTTTACAGCTCTCCCTGGTGGCACCCACGGCACCCAACAGGGGCTGAGAAACCAAACTCCAAGTCCCAGGATGCCCTGTGGGAATCCGGGGCACTGCTACACTCCAACGGAACTGCCATCTAGCGTTTTGGGGGAGGCAATGTCCTGGAAAAGCTGTCTTCCCCCATCCTTCCATCTTTTGGGCTGGGTTGAGCTGCCAACCATTCCCTCACAATACGTCTTAATTAACCTAAGACTATGTGTCTGGAATTTAGGAGAACTATAAAAAAAAAAAAAAAAAAAAGCAAACACTCAAGTGCCACACAGTCGGCTCTCCTCCCAAAAGTTCTTTGAGTTGGACATGTAGCCTGCTGCATTTGCTCCAATTCACCGAATTATATACCTTCACTTACATAGGTTCAACTTTCCTCTCATATACTTTGTGTTTATTTTCTCTAAATGATTCTTATGTGTCTGCCACAATGATTCAGACTTGACAGTATTTGTTCACCTGTTTAAATGTATTATCAGTTTATGTCTACTTTTTCAAGATTGGCTAGAGTGGCTGCCTTACAGCTTAAGAGGACTCTCATACTGGTCACTACTTGTGACTTATGGATTCATCTTGTGTCCTCCTTTCGGAGGGCTTTAAAATGCATGGATGTATCCTCAGTTTGAATTTTATTTTGTATTACCTTTACAGTGAATATGACTGTCATTTGCGCTCGGAGTGTGTAACTTGCATTTGCAATGAAAAAGATCAGTTGACCTGTGCAATGTGCTTCACTGTCATCAGATATCAATGCAGTTCTATTACTGTCATCCATGCCACTTTCTGATATCACTGTCCTTTATTTGTCAGCCCTGTTGTATGGCTGTGCCACCAGTTGCTACGAAAAAGACCTAATGACCAATCATGTTCTGAAGAAAACCCACATCTCCAATTCTTTGGTTGTGTATGACTTTCTTTTGCACTTGGTATATATGAGTTGTGTTTGCAATGAAAACAATCAGTCAGACTGTACAATGTGCTTCACTGTCATCAGATTTCAGCACATTTTTTTTTACTGTCATGTTTAACACCATGTTCTTGCACCACTGTTCTTTTCCTGTTAGGCATGGTGTGTGGCCATGCTGCCTCTTTCCTTGAGAAGAACCCAAATCCCAATGACATGGCCTAGGTATCTCACATTTCCAAGTTTTGGCTTATATTATGCATGTCATGTATGTCATAAGCTCTTGAGTAAGGCCAAGACCAACATTCAAGGCCCAGTGGTTCACAGCTTTTTATGTGACAGACAGGCAATCCTTAGAATTTTTTGCTTTATGCCGCCTCCCTCCACTATAACTTATCATCAATGGGAAAGGAGTTAAAACTTTGGATTTGTCAAAAATTTCAATGTCTGGTTTTCGAAGGATCTCGACATTTTAGGGTCCCTTGATACAGAAAACATTCATATCTCGATGATGGGTGTGTGTGTGTGCGCATGTGTATCTGTGTGTGACAGTTTCTTGAGGACAGTCTAAAGTTAAAATGGGAGGACAGAAAAACACCAAACTCGAAACTTAAGTCTGTTATAAGATGACAATGTGCTGATTAGTTTTTGAGCCAAATCATGCAAGAGAAAGATGCACTCTAGAGGAACCCTCAAATACCATAATTCTGCAATTAATTAGGAATTCTTCTCATTAGTTGCTATCGTGATGACCTATTTTATGACCAGAAAGAGCAGCATCAGAAAGGTAAATAATTACTGAAATGTTATAGAATAGCTCAGGTAACTTGATTCCAAGTTGTAAACCCTACTGGCACACACATCCAAATGTTTATATACAATCTACATATATATATATATATATATATATATATATATATATATATATATATATATATATATATATATACTAGCCAACCCGCAGCGTAGTATACACCGGATAATTATTTATTGATGGGTGAACACTTCCTGAAAGACACAGTTGTTGAAATGGGGTGGGTTTGAGGATACGACTGTGAGTGAATGAAAAGATGGAACTCTGGAGAGAGCAACATAAAATTGTCCGTGACTGAAAACTGGTTTTGGCAGATACAGGCATATCTTTTTGAAAGTTTGGCCCTGTGCCTTATTAATTGTCATTGCCAAGGCCAATCTAACAGGAAATTGTCTGTGTGTAAAAGTAAAAGGCAAATTTGAAACTGATGGGGTCAGGGAAATCCGGGGAATAAGGACAGTTTGTGAGGTAGCTGCTGTGATAGTTTTACACTCCAGTCCTTTGCAGTGAATGCTGGTAACAGAAAGTCTAGTGCCATTACAGTGACCTTTTGCTGGCATGAGGTTTCTGAGAAGCATGACAACTAGGGATGTAAAGGTATTGTATATACCGTTGTACCGCAATAGCAAATTTTTTCGATACTACCGTAATCGCATAACTCGATAAAACGATAGGTCTTCTGAGAAAAGTTTGCTCAGGCGAATGGAGCGAACGGGAGGTAGCGGGAACTACAATTCCCATCAGCCCAGGCGTGGCCATCATCCTTTGCGGTCTGTTGTCGCTACAGATCCAGTAATGCAGAAATGGCGGGTGCTGCTAGTAGCGGCGAAGGAAAAGAGATGGAAATGGTCGAACCTAAAGCGGGTTTTAAATCGGATGTGTGGAAGAATTTCGGTTTCTCTCTGAAAAGAAACGAGAAAGGAGAAAAGGTGAATACGACTAACATGAGGAGCCATTTGTTAAATCATCACCCCGAAAAGTTACGTGAAGATACGAGGAGCAAAATCCAGTCGGGCCAAAAGACTATAAAAGAAGCGTTTACAGCCTCACTCCCCCACAACAGTGCGAGAGCACAAGAAATCACAAGATGCATTGGTAAATATATAGCCAAAGACCTACGGCCCTTTTCGGTAGTGGATAATGAAGGTTTTAAGAGGTTAGTAAACATGCTGGAGCCAAAGTATAAAATCCTGTCGCGGCCACACTTTAGTCAAACTATTTTACCAGCTCTTTACAAAGATACAAGGGTGAAAGTTGCACAGAGCCTCAAGCAAGCAGAGTACATCTCAATCACCACAGATGGGTGGACTTCACGAGCTACTCAGAGCTATGTTACCATCACAGCACATACTATGACAAGTGAATGGGAGATAAAAACTTTTGTCCTACAGACACGGGTACTCTTTGAGTCACACACAGGACACAACATAGGCGAGGTGTTAAAATCTGCTGTTTCAGAGTGGGAGCTTGACATGATTTACAACAACAATCACCAGGGCATTGCTGTGGTTACTGACAACGCAAGAAACATGGGTGTAGCGGTGAAAGAGGCTGGTCTGTCTCCACATGTAAAGTGTCTTGCTCACACCTTAAACCTTGCGTCCCAGGCAGGTTTGAAGGTAAACCGTGTCAGTCGTCTGCTTGGCAGAGTGAGGCGTGTAGCAGCGTTTTTTCACCGCAGTTCAACTGCAACAGCTGTGCTGACCTCCAAGCAGCAAATGTTAAACCTGCCAGTACATAAACTGATAATGGATGTAGTAACTAGGTGGAACAGCTCACTTGACATGATTGAGTGCTACCTGGAGCAACAACAGGCAATTGCTGCAGCCCTACTGAGTTCTGAAGTCAGGAGCAATGCACGTGAAATAGATACTCTAGACACAGCTGACATCGCAGATGCTGAGGACATCGTTAAACTTCTCACACCCTTGAAAAAAGCAACCACTGTGCTGTGCGACGAATCTCGACCAACAACCTCTCTTATCATGCTTCTCAAACACATGATTCAAGTGAGCATGGCACCGTGTGATGTAGACTCAAACACCATCTCTCATATGAAGGCAGCAATACTGAATGATTTGGCAGACCGTTACCAAGGGGAGCAAGCAGAGTTTCTGTATGAGAAATGAGAAATTTTCAACAGGCTCAAGTTAAAAGCAACACAGATGCAGAACCAGGTATTTGTTTAAAAATACTTTGTGTGTGTGACTTTTTTAGAGTTCCCAATATTTACAAAAATTATGTGTGCGTGTCTAACATTTAAATTTTTTGTAACTCTGCTTGCTTCTGCAGAACCCTAGTGAAGAGGAAGGTGCAGCACCAGGCAGCCATGAACATGTAGCTGGACACACAAAAACTGACCTGCCACAAAAAGCACATGCTGTGGGAGGTGTCTCTCCTCCATCCAACAAGACTGCTCTTGAAGATCTCCTTGGGGATTCTTTTAGTCAAGGGGACAGCAGAACACAGCACACTGCTCAGATTGATGCAGACATTGACTTGTACCGCAAAGAGACCTCTATCTCACTCATGGTTTGTCCTCTCGAGTGGTGGAAAGACAATGCACAACGTTACCCACTGCTGTCAACCTTGGCCAAGTCATATCTATCTGTCCCAGCAACCTCAGTCCCAAGTGAGAGGGTTTTTTCTGTTGCAGGGGACATTGTAAATGCCCAGAGATCCCAGCTTTTACCAGATAATGTTGATATGCTAATTTTCCTTAAAAAAACCTGTCTCTGTCTGAATAAGTGAGTGTGCGAGTGAATGAGGTGAGTGTTCTCAAATACTCATTCAGCACATGGGCCAGCTGCAATAAGTAGGCTGCTATTTTTATTTTTTCTGAGTTTTCAAGAATACTAAATTGAAACTTTATTTTTTTACATGGTTTAATAATTTTTTGTTATTAAAATTGAAAAATTGAAGTTCCTGTTTCAAAGTTTACAGATAGATGGCTAATTTGTATGCCATTGATATGTTCAGTGTTCATGTAAACTGTTTAATAAACACTTCTGGCACTTTTTTGGAGTCTCTTCATTAGTTTTGTTTTTCCTGTAAATGATTCAATAAATACCGTACCGTGCCATTCATACCGAGGTATTACCGTACCGTGAAGCTTTGATACCGTTACATCCCTAATGACGACTGAACCAATTTTAATTTTGAGTTTACGCAGAGGCATGCCAGTGGGAGTAAGACTGTTAAGAAATTCTTCGGGGAATGAAAGTTGATCTGCAGGATCGTCTGTGACAATGGAGTCAACGCTGGTGAAAGTTACTTCGTCGGTAGGGATAAGTCCTCGAGAGCGAGGGTGGACGCGGGATGAGGGTTAGAGTTGGTGGGCGGGGCTCTGTCGTGCGTTCCCCATGACGCGGGAGAAGGGTTAGAGTGGACAGGCGGAGCTCTGTCGTGCATACCCCATGGTCGGACGACTTGGTCAATTATATATATAGAAAAGCAGCCGGAACCGAAAAGAACAATGAAAACTCAATGTGGCTCAGAGGTGCATGTGGACTATAGCAGAGACGAAAGCGACTGAGGCTGTGTTTGGTGAGGTGTTACGTGCAGGCACATGAGCAGGCAGTGTGCATGCGTCGTGAGCGAGGTTGGACGCGGGAGGAGGGTTAGAGTTGGCGGGCGGGGCTCTGTCGTGCGTATCCCATGGTCTTAGAGTTGGTGGGCGGGGCTCTGTGAGTTGGCAGGTGTGGCTCTGTCGTGCGTATCCCATGGTCTCTGTCGTGCGTACCCCATGGTCAGGCAACTTGGTCAATTATATATATAGATGCTGGATAGATTGAAATGTCTTCTCTTATTTGTCAAACCTATTATTATGATTTGTGTCACAAAATCCCAAAAAATGAGGCCTTACCTTCTAAATTAATATTGAGGGAATAAAAACTGTAAAAGCTATCGCTCTTTAAAAATAGTGAAGTTTTATTATGCAGAAACACAAATATTTACAAGTATCAAAAGCAGAAAAAAGACTAAGCCTAAAAAGGCAACACAGAACAAACAAAGCCATGTGATAAGAGGTCTGTGTCAAAAATGAAGTTTTTAAATAAATAATCGCATCCTGGTGTGTGCAGACTCTGATCGGGTATGGGTGTTCGTGAGCAGGCTTCACTCCAGGGTTGATTGAGGTGCTTGGCTGATTGTGCATTGACATATAAAAGTTAGCAGATTATTCAGGTGCTTCATTTACACTTTGGAGGAGGCAGCGTATCATACCTGTGTCCAATCAGGCCATATAAAAGGAGTCTGTACGACAGAGAGCAGAGAATCAGAGAAAGACAGAAACAGAATGGAAACAGATAGAAAAAGAGAGCTATTAGATCAGTATCAGGTAGTGAAACAAGATGAGCCAACCAGCAAGAGAGTGAGAGGCAGTGCGGTTTTTAGTCCTGCTGATGAACAAAGAATTGGCCCTCTAGTGGCGGATTGTCCCCACTGATTATTATTAGAGGATTAGGTTCAATCTTGGTAGAATCCTCCCCAGGGATCCAAATTATACCAGAGGAGCGAGAAGGATAACAGGCGGCCAACCGACCCTGAGCGGTTTGGCCAACAGCGATTGGGGCAGCCAAGATGGGGATCAGCTGCTGGAGTCCCTGCCAGCTGAACAAGTTACAGATGAGCCAGGTAGATGGAAAAGGAGTTGTGCTGGGCTCTCTGGGATCAGAGAAGGAAGATTAAGGACCCAATGACTGTGTTTAGTTTTACTCTGATTTTAGCTCTAGATTTTAACTCATGAACTGTCACTGTTTTTAATGAATTATTTACTTATTTATACTTTTACTTATTTATATTTTTACTTATTTGTGATGCGCTATCTACTGGAGTGACAGAGACATGCAGTAGCAACCAGATAGACACACAGACAGACATCCACTTAGGTGGATGGATGAGTTTGTCATTTTTGCCAATAAATCTACATTCAATAAAACAAAATGAAATGATGTTTTAATAAAGAATTTGAAATTTATTAAAAATTAAAAATTATTTAGAAATAAAAATTGCCAAGTCTTTCATTTATATGTTTTCAAACCCATTGCTGTGGTCAGGTGCATAAACTTTGCTTTAATCATCCTTGAGATGTGTTCATTAAACTTAATTGGAGTTCACCTGTAAGGCAAATTGAATTATTTGGACATTGTTTTGAAAGACACACAATTGTGTATATAATGACCCACAATGCACACTGTCTGTCAGGATAAACGACAAGCCATTAAGTCTAAGGAACTCTCTATAAATCAATGGTGCAATTGTGGTGAAGCATCCTGTAGATCAGGTAAAGGAGATCAACCCATTTCTAAAGCTTTGAGTGTTCCCAAGAGCACAGTGGTCTCAATAATTGTGAAATGAAATTTGAGTAACTGAACAAGAAAGGCCTTGGTCAGAGAATTGACTAAGAATCCAATGATCATTCTAACAGAGCTTCAGAAGTCCTCTGCTGAAATGCAAGACCCAGTCAGAAAAATAACCATATTAGCAGCACTCCATCAATCAGGCGCTTTATGGTAGAGTCTCTAGATAGAAGCCAATCTTGAGTAAAGGTTTGCAAAATGACATTTAAAAGTACTTTGACAGCATGAGGTAAAAGATTTTATGGTGTGATGAGACAAAAATGAAACTTTTTGGGTTGAACTCCAAACACTATGTCTCGCAAAGACCAGGCATTGCTCATCCCCTGCCTGATACCATCCTTACAATGAAGCATGGTGGTGGCAACATCATACTATTTAGGTGTGTCTCTGTGGCATTGGCAGGGATGCTGATCAGAATTAAGGGAAGGTTGAATGCAGCCAAATACAGAGGGGTCCTTGAAGAACACCTACTCCAGAGCACACACAATCTCATGCTGGGATAATGGTTAACATTTCAGTCAGACAATGACCCAAAGAATACAGAAAAGGCAGTGCTGGAGTGGCTTTGGAACAAAGACCAGGCTTAAACTTCTTAGAATATCTGTACAGAGGCCTGAAGATGGTAGTTGACAGATGATTCCCATCCAATCTAATGGAACTTGAGAGGAGCTGCCAAATTTAGGTGTGCAAAGCTTCTACAACGCTACAAGCTACTACTGAATTAAGGGTCTGATATGAATATCTTATATAAATGAGAAGTTCCAGTTTTTGATTTTTAATGAATTTGCAAACCGTTCTGTTTTCACGTTGGTATTATGGAATTTTAAGTGTAGATTAGTTGGCAAAAATGCCAAATGTATCCATTTTAAATAAATCTACAACACAATAAAATGTGTAGAAATTATAAAGGGTCTAAATACTTTCAGAATCCACTGTACATTAATACAACAAAGAACATAATACATAATAAACAATAAATAAGCAACATAATATTCAAAATGCAAAGACCAAAAACTTAATTATTACATAAAAAACAGAATTAAATTTAACAAAAATTAATAATAAAAAATCAAGTAGAAATTTACTAGAACAAGGGATAAAACCCTGCCTAATCCATAACACTTACATTGCTCAAGGCACAAAACATGCTACTGTCAAGTGTGACAGCCAATTGACTTTGTCTTAGCACTGTGTATTTTCTGATTATTTTCTCATTTTGTTTCTAGCTGGCAATCTTCCCTTGTCTACATCAATATAAGATGGCAGTGAGTGAGTACAGGGCTGCACAAAGCCTAGAGTTTATTTATGTGGGTCATTGTATGATATAGCATCTGCCATATTTCTACAGTATCTGTAACAGGAAGTCTCTAAGCATATTAAGCTCATCAGCTCTGATGATGTTGTTTAGAAAAGCTAGAGTTTAACTTCTTGACTTTCAGTTTTTTGCTTGTGAGCTTGCTCAATGTTTCACATTTCATTTGTATTTTACTTGGGCCTAAATTAGTCTGTGGTTGTTTGTTACTGTGGCGGAAAACACTAAACAAAGAAGAGTCGTGAGTCATTGTTATATGTGAAATTCAAACATGGCTGTCCTTTATTTGCACATACAGGTTTAGCTCCCATATACTGTACTTTCTTCAAATCATGGCAAGAAATCACTTATCAGTTTTATCAGTTAGGTTCATTTACATAATACATTTCACTATATTTTAATTTTCACCAATCAGTTTTGGATAAATGGTATACTCTAGAAACATACCTATGAATTAAGTATTGTGTGAAGTTGCAGACTAGTTAAACATATTAAAATCCTAGGTTTAAGAAATAAGACTTCTCATATAAACTATTCTCACAGTACAAATCTCATTTTCTAATCTAAAATGTGCTGGTACAAATGATGTCAGGATGTCCTAGTTTAACAAGTAGGCAGTTTCAAGCACTTTTTTCTTTCCCCTTATAGTTACCCATAAAGTGTTTTTGATGATTACTCATTTGTTCTTACTCTTGAAGTGAAGAGGTTCCCATAGGAAAATTTTACTTCTCAAAAGTTGATCTTTGATGGTACACAAAACCTAAAAGAGACTCTCATTTATGTATCACTAGCAGAATACCCGCGCTTCGCAGCGGAGAAGTAGTGTGTTAAAGAAGTTATGAAAAAGAAAAGGAAAAATTTTAAAAATAACGTAACATGATTGTTAATGTAATTGTTTTGCCATTGATATGAGTGTTGTTGTCATATCTATATCTATATATATATATATATATAGCAAAATACCCGTGCTTGGCAGCGGACAAGTAAAAAGAAAAGGAAACATTTTAATAATAACGTAACATGATTGACAATGTAATTGTTTTGTCATTGTCATGAGTGTTGCTGGCATATATATATATATACACTCACACACACACAC
>JANRMT010062836.1:12098160-12113999 GCA_026402145.1 Polypterus bichir lapradei
ATATATATATATATATATATATATATATATATATATATATATATATACAGTATATATACCCGTGTTTCGCAGCTAAGAAGTAGTGTGTTAAAGAAGTTATGAAAAAGAAAAGGGAACATTTTAAAAATAACGTAACATGATTGTCAATATACAGTAATTGTTTTGTGAGTGTTATTGAGTGTTGTTGTCATCAAGGATTTGATTATCATTATTTCTTTCAATCAGGTTCGTATTTGTACGATGTGTTGTGTTCAAGTTACATTCCGTGTTTGTCAATCGTTGTAAAGATAAGAGGTTTCATTCATCGATTCTTTTCTTACTGCATCAATAAACAGCTCGTCTTCCTCTTTATCTGAGATGTGACACACTGCATGCACGGGTTTTTTTTTACACTGTCTTCCTTTAGTGGGACATTGACTTTTTCCACCGTGTGCTTTGTTTCCGCAGTAGCTGCACTTATGAATATGCTTGTATGTATCAGACGCTTCATATTTTTTTGCTGCCTTCTCAGTTGTGTAATTCGGTTTTTGTTCAGCACTCTTTGGAACTGTTGCTTTTTGTTTGTGCACTGCGTCAGTTCACGTGAGCCGCTTGGTGTTCATGCATCGAAGGTTCCCAGATGTGCTGGTGCCATCTCGTGCGATGTCCACGGCTGTATTTAATGTTAAGTAAGACCCGGCACTTAAAAGTTTCTCTCGCAGTTTCGTTGAGTTTGTGCCAAACACCAACCTGACCATCTCATCTTCCTCTACATAAGCACAGTCTTTCACCCGTGAATATTTAGCAGCAGTGTTTCTATTGGATTGCCGCTGACGGACGGCCTTATATGGGCAGGCACTAAATTACAAACGCCAGCGGCAGCCTGTCTATAAACTTAATTTAAACTTTAGGTTTACACCGTGCTTTGTTTCCGAAGTAGCAGCATTCATGAATATGGTTGTATATGTCAGTCGCTCGCTTCTTATTGTTTCGCTGCCTTCTCAATTATATAATGCATGTTTTCTTCAGCGCTTTTTGGAGCTCTTCCTGGTTTTCTACGTACTGCGTTGATAGTTAGTTCACGTGATTACGTGGGAGGCGTGATGATGTCACACGAAACTCTGCCCCCCACGGCCATCCAGCTCAACTCCATTATAGTATATAGAGAAAAATAGCTTCCAGTTATGACCCTTACGCATAAAATTTTGAAATGAAACCTGCCCAACTTTTGTAAGTAAGCTGTAAGGAATTAGGCTTCCAAATTTCAGCCTTCTACCTACGCGGGAAGTTGGAGAATTAGTGATGAGTCAGTGAGTGAGTGAGGGCTTTGCCTTTTATTAGTATAGATTTAAGAATCAATGTTGTCACAGTTGTTTCTCCTAAAAGTCTTTAGGAGAGATAGCTTCAGTCAAAAAGGAGACATAAGATACAATTGAGGTAAAAGGAGTCAAAACTGAGGATTTGATTTGAAGAGCATGTTAGGTTTTATGAGATCTCTTTCTAGTCTTATTTTCATCTCTTTCAAGACTTCATATTTTTCCTTATTATTGGACTGATGTCTTTATCTATGGTGACTTACAACATTTGAGATACGATAAGTTCCATTTTTTTTCCCCAGTTGGAGCACAGACCTGCTCATGATCACATAGTGGTGTCAGTAGTGGGATTTGAACCCACAACCTCAGGGTATGAAGTGCAAAGTCTTAACCACTGTCTGTCTTATTTTCCAGAGGGACTATGATCTAATTGGAGTATAGCAATAAAAATTAGAACTACTAATAGTATTATTCAGAAGCAAGGAGAACAGTTTTGCAATTATAGTAGTGTTTTTATTGTACTGTTCATACATTTTACCATATATTACTGAGCACACAATGCAAATACTTTCAAACTGCAAAGAAAGTCAAGACACTACTTGAAAAATCTAAGCCCAATGTGTGACTTTGCCGAGATCTCTGCTGAAACTGAAAACGGGACACTTGTGAGGATTCTTTTCTCAAGAGAAAAATCTGAGAACGATGAGACAAAAGAAAATGTGTTCATTTTATTTCGCTATGATCTCACTGTTGTCTAGGAGAAAACAAAAACATTAAGGATATTTCTTTTTTGATTTTGCATTCATATGGGTTTGCAGATCTTAGTGTAAATGTCAGCTACATTTTATGGAGTAAAGCTACCAAAGAAAGCAAGGTGCCACTGAAAACATCACACTAAAGACAATCCAGGTAAGAAAAAAAGGCAACCCACTCCAGCATAGACAATAATAAATATGTCAAAATGTTCCAGAAAATGAACTAGTACAAATAATAATGGATGATATGATGTGGATGTATCCAAGATAAGAGAATAGATAGTGGCTGCCTCCATAAATTAAAGACATGCTTGATGTTGCAAGGAATTATACATTGCCAGACTTTAAAATGTGATAAGAATGTACCAAAATAAATTTGAAACTTGATGTTGATATTAAGTTCAGAGGTTAAAATTATATATCGATATTGTGGGAATCAATGAATTTGGCCATATTAAATCAGACAGATACTAAATCCTGAAGTTCAATTGTCTATAAAAGGGTTTCAAAAACAGTACTGGGCTGCAAATCAAATAATGAGATGATGATTTCAAGCTAATTCCACGGCAAACCAAGCATTACAGTGATACAGGTCTAAATAGTCTTTTCTCCATGTAAGTAAGTCAAGCATGCTGAAGTTAAATAGCTTTATGAGGAAAAATAAATGGAATGACAGGTAAATGTGGCCTTTTTGTACAAAATGAAGCCAGTGACCAATTAATAGACACCTAACAAGATAATTCTCTGGTCTTTGTAGACACATTTCTTCAACAAATTGAGAGAAGACCCTACATATAGTAGATATCACTGGATGATCAATATCAAAATCAAACTGACTACATACATATTTTAAAATCAAAGATGAAGGATTATTACTTGTGGAAGAACGATCCAAAAAGAAGGAAACTCCACAAAAATAAAGTTTTGGGGACCGTTCCCGTATATTGTCCTGTGGACAAAATAATGCAGAATGAAATTCAAAGTTGATCAAAAGTATTTTTTCAGTTATAATTGACAAAGTTGTTTTCACAAAGTGGAGTTTATATAGACAGATGGATTATGGGAACAGGAAATGGTTGGCAAGAAGTGACGTCATTGTGGAGGTACCGGAAGTGATGTCCAAGGGGTGAGACAGAAGTAATGCCAAATGTAGTTGCCGGAAGTGATGTCATGGTGGCCATTTTGAAACTCATAAAATAGCAGCTATTATTTTCCTTTGGTTTTCCTGTTGGGAGAACAGGTTCAGGTAAGTACCACATGACAATCCTTCATCTTGTGATATTTCACTCACCTTTGAGCTTTTTCACTGCCTCCTAATCGTTCGTGTATGACATACTATAATCAGCAAAAGGAAGACTTGAAGACTTAAAGGTAAAGGTAAAACAGAATGGAGTTGAACTAACTAGACATGAGTTCAGCAACACATTCCATGTGAATATGCAGTTGAGGTGAAGAAAACGTTGCATAAATTAGACCTTTTAGAGAGAACACTTAAAAAGTACTGACTGAAGTTTGTAATATCTTGAGGTGGCAGCAGAAAATCTAGTGAGTAGAAAGAAAACAACGACTTGCTGAAGGTTTAAAAACAGCCGAAAACAAAGCAACACTGAAGGACATGAAATTTCATTTTACAGAGAAAAATATATTAGATTGCAGCTCCGATAACAGTCACTTTCTGTTAGAATGTTGCATGCAATGTCAACCTGTATATGATGATTATTATTACTGGCCAATCAGAAATATCTTTAATTTCCACAGCTCATGTACAGTAGAAAATGACTTCAGGATACCTTTGTAGTCCAAGCCTCATTACTGAACACACTTTAATGCTACCATTAAAAGAGCCTAATCATACTGCCTGATCTTTCACAATATAGATGTTTCTACACATCTGACCCACAAGCCGGGGTCAATCTACAATCTCATAGTACAGTATGACAGCATGTTAAATTTAGAATAAATACATGTTTTACAAAGAAAATTAAAAGTTCTCTCTACTAAATACCTGCAGTAGCTAACACAATACCTGAAATGGACCAGATGTAAAGAAGTTTAAGATACATATTAAGATTGCCAAATGTCCGTGTTTGACTAGCACATGGCAAAAGATTTTTGCTGTCTTGCCATCAGATCTAAAAGTTACATTCTGGCTTTAAAAGATTGACAAATAATTGCATCCTCTGGGATTTCAAAATGTTGACTCTGACCCTAATAAAATGTAATTGTTTCCATTTTAATTTGGCTATTCCTTTTTTCTGCCCAAAAATTGCAAGAATCTGACATCTCTGTCACTTGGAAAGAAATGTGCATCCTGCTACTGCGTTGTTATAGCTGAAATAAAACCAGGTTTATATTTGATTTCCCATGTAGCACTGCATCATCTTTTTTTCTTTTGATAAATCTAACTTCAATGCTACTGCAGAGTTTGCAAAGGAGTATTTTCTATATGTTATGATTGGATATATCATTAAGGCTTCACAGTCCTTGAAATGCATATGCAATTAATATAGCTTTACATTTCATAGCTAAGATGGAATACTTTACTGTAATCCTTATTATAAATTAAAAGCATGTTCAGTCAGTCAGTCATTTTCCAACCCACTACATCTTAACATAGGGTCATGGGGGTCTGCTGGAGCCAATCCCAGCCAGCACTGGGTGCAAGGCAGGAACAAATCCCCAGACAGGGCACCAGCCCACCACAGGGGACACACACAGCACACACTAGGGACAATTTAGGATTGACAGTTCACCTAACCTGCATGTCTTTGGACTGTGGGAGGAAACCGGAGCACCCAGCTGGAAACACACGCAGACACAGGGAGTACATGCAAATTCCACGCAGGGAGGATCTGGGAAGCGAACCCAGGTCTCCTTACTGCGAGGCAGCAGCGCCACCGTGCGGCCCACTTTACTCTAATCCTTATTATAAATTAAAAGAATGTTCATTAAACCAATATTATACATCCACAATATGAGCATTTTGTGTTTAAAACAACCAGTGCTGTGCTGAAATACTCAGATTGCACTATTACAAATAATAAAAACCTGCAAGTGCTGGACCCCCATTTTTTTGTCCTACTTCTTCCACTTATGTGTTGGTTTATTACTTCCAGGCCTATTAAAGTTAGGGTTAGGGTTTTCATTTCAATCTTGCCAACTGTACCAAGTGTGTTACAAGAAAGTTGTGAGGAGTTGCTTAGTGATGCAGTCTTCTTACTGTGGGCATTGCAAATGGGCTATAAAGTTAGTGATCCTCCACCTCGACATCATTCTGTAGATGGCAACAAAAATTGACAGCTATTGGTTACATAAAATAAATGCAAATGTACATTTTTCAAAATTTGAAGTTTATTAAGCACATTTTAAAACAACTCCTTTTTAATTTTGCTCTCATGTCATTGTGCAACACATTTGTCT
Organism: Polypterus bichir lapradei; assembly: GCA_026402145.1. Lineage (NCBI taxonomy): Eukaryota > Metazoa > Chordata > Cladistia > Polypteriformes > Polypteridae > Polypterus > Polypterus bichir. Next base: position 12,103,631 of record JANRMT010062836.1, read on the forward strand.
TTATTCTGTCCTGTGATTTTTTCTTTTCATATTGTGCCTTATTCATACCATACAGTTGGGAAAATTATCTGCTGCACCAACAAGCAAATTGCCATATAGGAAGGTCTATTGCAATAAATTCACACAGAGACAATATCGACAATGATAATTAAATGAATGCTGAACTCAGCTTTTCGTTGTGCTTCACTTGTGATTCAGCAGAGTGCGAAAACGCTTTAGTCAAATGAATCAGAGCCTCTCAGTACTCTGGGCTCTTTCTTTTGGAATGACATTAGAATAAAACTAAGTGAAGTAAATAGTATCCATGCACACAATAGTTTTTCTTTTGCAGGTATCTGCATTGTTGGTCGTCAGTTTGCACAGTTTTGGCTTGCATCTAATCAACCAATCAATCTTTATTTTATATGTTTCACAGTAGCATCCATTTCTTTAATATTTCACAAAGAACTGCGTAAAATAGTTCAAAAGAAAAACACAAATCTGTCACTACAGTCACTCTTAATGAAAATGTTAAATTTGAATTTTAACACTAAGAGATCCATAAAGCATTTTTTGCAAATTAGTGGACACAAATCAAAAATAATTGCTAGGTACTTAGCTAAAAAGTCATTTTACAAAGGATGCAACGAACCGGGGGCACATTAGGCAGCTTTTTTGTGAGAAGGCTACCACAAGAACTATTATAGCCTACCTATACAGTACATAAGGTTTTAAATGCTATAAAAATCAGGACCATTCAAATAGAACAAAATCCAGAGCAGGTGGGTAGGTAGGAGATTCTTATTCACTGTGAATGGACTTGTGAATGGTTGCCTTCTAAGGTATATGATTAAACTAGCTATGTGCGGCCAACTACGTTGCGAGTGTTAAAGTTGTCTGTGAAGGGCTCCCTGTTTAAACGCGGCTGCCAGTCGTGAACTGGGCCCTTCGTTGCACAGCATTATGATTTTTTATAAGGGAAACAAAATTACAAAAGAAAACCCTTGGATATTGATTCGATAGGAACGGCCTACTCGGAATCACTGTCCAAATAGTAATTATGTGGTGGTGTAGGAGCATTTCTGCTTCTGTCCGTTCACAGTCCGTCTCATTTTCACAACGCTGTCATTTCCTCTCACGATGTCTTCTCAACCTGTTTCCAATCTCGCAGGTTGCTTTGTGGAAATCCAAAGAGTAAGGCAATATACACAGAGCAATGGTTATAAAAGGGGGACACATAGGTATCCAGGCTCTTTAAAGCATAAATAGGGATCACTTCACTGACATGTGAGCAAGCCACAGTACAACTGTGAGACGCGCAGCACTCGCCGGCTACAACGTAACAATAATAATTTCCGGAACGTGCTGTTACGTTGTCATTCATTTTACCTACTGTCTTTCTTATGTTCATTCATATGTCACGTAGGCACGTACCTTTTATCTTCGGCAATCTCTTTCTCTAACCAGGCCTCAGGAGCTAACCAGCGTAACACTGTCCGCCACCCCTTTCGTTATTCCGGCACATTGTTGACATCCGTGAGTAACAACAACGTACTAAACTGGAAGGTGGTCTACGCATGCGTGGAATTCGCGGACAAACAAAGATCAAGATCTAAATGAAGATCTCTTTAGTTAATTTAAAGCACAACAATTTGTTTAGTTTGAATGCTTGTGTTTTGAGGTGTGACTGGAGTACTACAGTCTTCAGTAGTATAAGCCTGGAGGAGATTTTTAATGTAATGCCTATGTTTTAGCTGTCTCTCTACTGCCATTTAGTGCTTTCTCTTCTAATTCATTCGTGGACAAAGATCAAGATCCAAATGAAGATTATATAAAGAGATAATAATTAAATTCCTTATTACATACTGTCAATAATGAATAAAATGTTAAACTTTGTTTTTACTCAAGTGTAAACAACAAATAAATGTACAACCAAAACAATTACTGCTTAAGTATTATTTATAGAATTAGTATGCTCAGAAAGGGTGACTTGAAAATATATGCTTGGGCTAAAATATGAATCATTTGCACACTTCCACTTTGTTGCTGTTGAGAAAATGCTTCTTTCTCAGAAGGGAGTCCTTTATGATGGTGTTCTAAAGGATGTGTATATTTCTAATGTGTAATGACAGATCAATATTCCACATATGCTCGATGCTGACTGTAAGTTTACATTAGCTTATGCTTATCCAGGGGCCATGACAGTATGGCTTCTCTAGGTACTATCATACAGTATATTCTGCTAGTTCTGGTAGATCTGGAGAAAATCGTGCCTGTGGACCCTCTTAATGTTGTCTTCAACAACATGTTAACGTTATTCTTGGTATTCGTGGTATTCATCTTCTTCCTGATTTAAACCTTATGCAGCTTATTGGATCTGGAAATAGTTTGGAAGTGTGATGGATGTTGGCTATGATGCTGATTTGTGTCTGTTTAATTCCCTTTAAAAATGCGGAGCTTGACGTCCAAAAAACAGAAGTTAGATGTGTAAGTGTGTTACTTTAATGAGCAACCCTGCATCAGTAACTGTAATTTTTGTCATGTTTAAACATTCACTTGTGAAAGATTTTGAGTTTTCTTCTAATAAGGCATCTGAGTAGGTTTATTTTTACTCCCAACATCTTCAAAATACAGTTCTGCACTGAAACCTGTCAGAAACAGTGCTGCATGTTTTTTTGAACTATTTAAGTTAAACTTAAAGTTAAAATTAATAACATACAGCTATGTACCAAAACTTTGGGTTAAATCTTGACATTTGCTCAATGTCAGAATAAACACAAAGAATATAAAAGGAAATCAAGATGTAAAAGTTGATATCACTTAATCTAAAGGTCTCAGAAGTTTAATTACCTCTCTGACTTTGCCAGTAGATTTGCAGCAGACATTTGCAGCAGGCTGAGGTGTTTTAACCTAAAGTACTAAAGGCATATGCCACCTGACATTTATCTCCTGCTTTTTCATCTGCTGAAGAAGGACTTCACTGGTCAGACATTATTTAAAGGAACCAGACAGACTGTGGATGATCTGGAACAACCTAGGATGATAACTGACTGACAACTGATAAATAAAACCCAAGTGTAAAGTTTTATAACATTTCAAGCATATTTTTAAAAAAATAATGTTATACTTTCTGCTTTATTATTTTGTTACCCAGCCACAGAAAAATACACAAAAAGTAATTCAGCATTAATTGAAATAAATTAGTTTATGTTTTCCCTACATTCAGACCAATTTCCTTAACCTCATGTACCATGTGTTTTATTTATCATGCAGTTATTCAACAGTTGCAAGCAACTTATCCTATTCAGTTTGTACAAATAAATACAGAATGATTTTTTTAAATAATGTTTTTATCAAAAGAACATGCAAAGCTAAGAAATAACAATGACTAACTAGGGCAACAATAATAATACTCTATCGGCTTAATGCAGCATAACTTATTAATAATGCCATTATGAAAAGTAATTAATCACAAAGAATGCACTGATCTTTGCTGCCAAATGAAGTTTATTTTTTTATATATTTAAACACAAATGTCACATTTGAGTCTGATCAATTACACTACACAGTACTATACACAGAGGTCTATAGAGAGTTCCTTGGACTTCATGGCACTGTGCATTGTGGGATCTTCATACACAGGTTTGTGCCTTCCTAAACAATGTCAAATCAATTCAGTTTGCTTCATGTGGATTCCAATCAAGTTCCTGAGACATCTGACTATAGCACATTGTCTGAATACTTACATAAATGAGAGACTTTAGTTTTCTGATTTTTAATAAATGTCCAAAACTTTTGGAAAACATGTTTTCAGCTTGTCATTATTTTTTATTGAGTGTAGATTGATGGGCAAACATGGCAAATTTATTCAGTTAAAATGAAACCTATAAAACAATAAAATGTACAGAAACAAAGTGGTCTGAGCACTTTCTGAATCCACTGTGTTTAGTTATGCAGACTCTCCCCTTTTTGTGGAGTTTTAGGGGTGGGCCAAATGATTCAGTTGGTCACAGGTGGATTGCAGTCAAGTTGTAGACCCATCTCAAGGATACTTAAGCAAATAGGGAGCACCTAACCACAATCTGGAGTGCCACACTGTATAAAAGATTTTTGATTGTTAATAAATCTGCAAACTTTTCTGAAACCATATTCTCACTTTGTTTTTGATTGTAGATTGATGAATAAAAATGGCAAATTTATACAATTAAAATAGTGAGAAGTCAAGCAAAATGACACCTTTTACTGGCTAACTAAAAAGATTAACATATACAATTTTTTGAGGCAACTCAGGTCCCTTATTCAGACAAGATGTAATACAGAAATCAGAGTTCCCTGTGCTTTTATACACACTAGGCCAAATAACAACACTGGAAAACCTTTAAGTGAGACATCTTAAATGTAAAAAATTAATAGATCACTTCATGCTAAGATTCATTTAGGAAGAGAGGAGAACAATGTAATTGTCAACATCTTTGGATAAGATAACTGTCCAACAAAGTCTTTTGAAGCTTCTGACGAGTTTTTCAATACAATGTGGGTCTATAGGCAGGTTTTCTGTGTCAGTCCGACAGATGCAAACAATCTTCATATCTGGCCATAAAACTCTTGTCTCTATTCAAACCATGTTGTAATTTGTTCAATTTTAGCATGAGTTTGACCTCCCATTCTTTTCTCTCTTGCTGTGTTCTGAAGTTGACCAAAAGCACTGTGACTCTCACAGTGTCCATGGCTGTTGAGGTGAACTGCTACAGGAATATATGTGTTGCCATGCTTGATGTGGAACCTGTGTAAATTCATTCTTTGGCAGTGTTTGCCCTGTTTCTCCCACACAGAGTGCAGTGTCAGGACATTTCATGCAGAGAATTAGGTAGACAACTATAGATGATCTGCAGGAAAATGATCCCTTTATGCCATGTTCTAGTTGGCAGTGTGGTATAACTATACGGTCTGTATTATAAATGTGGGCACACGTTTTACATCTTTTCTGTTGGCAGGGAGATGTGCCGTTTTCTGTTGGTTCACTTAGGGAGCTTCGGACAATTAGTTGCTGAAGGTTTGGTGGTTGTCTGTATGCCAGGATGGGAGGTTCTGGAAATACATTTTTCAGCATTTCGTCATTTGTTTAGCATTGGCTGAAGTTCTTTTATAATTTTTTGAAGTGTTTCAAGATGTGGGTTATAGATGACAACAAGGGAATGCGGCTCTTTTTCTTTGTTTTTATATTCCAGAAGATTGTCTCTGGGTATGGCAGAAGCTCTTCTTATTTGACTGTCTGTTAAAATGAAATCTACAAAACAATAAAGTGTGCAAAAAGTGGAGGGGTCTGAATACTTTCTTTATCAACTGTATATGTGATAAATATATATATATATATATATATATATATATCTATGGTTTATTATGTGCTTTGCTGGAGGTGACCATTGCCACAATATGAGGTAAAGATCATAAGGAAATTTTGTTAATTAATTGTACAGCATACCTTTGGTTAAAACAGAAGCGGTTAGCCTGGGGTCATCTTCTTCCTTACAGCCACAGTGTTAATAATTCTGTGTCAAAGTGTGGAGATCTAGGTCAGTTATCCAAGACAAATTTTAATTCTCTTTCATTGGAGAAAATAATCCTGCCAGTTCCACTCCATCAATTGTTCACTTGTTTAAATCTAACCCTCAGACCCTCACACCTTTGGCACTGAAGCAAGGTTAGCTATTTCTTCACAAATGTTTTTATTTCAATATTTCCCTATTCATTTTATTTGAATAGCATTTCTTCTGGATTTCGTCATTTATGTGACAAAGTACATGTAGACTACTGTACTTGATACGTAGTGAAGATTATTAGATATATGCTAGTAAAAGGCTTAGACTTATTGTGCTTTACCAGAAAAGCAAATAAATAAACAAACAAATCACCACCTAAAGATAACATAATAGCTATGTCTCCGACATACAGTATAAAACACAAAAAAGTATACTCAAAATACAGAGCAACCAAAGTGATTGGGACAAAACTGTAATCATTGTGATATAAAACAAATAAGACAATAAAATGGATATAAATAAATAATGGTATCCATTGTTTGAACTATGTTGTTTAAAAATTACTATAGCAGAACACTCCAAACATGTAAATATTCTCTCCACTTTGTTATGTTCAACAGTATATATTTCTATGAATCATGTTTCCTTAATAAATATAAATAAAAGTTTCTTCATATAATTAAAATGTCACCTCAAATCTCTCATTTTAAACAGAAAATATTTTTTTAAATTGAAGGTACTTTAAATGTTATTAAAAAGATGGCTGACCTGCAGCTTTAGTCTTACCTTACACATCTCAATTTTATCTGAGAAATTCCAGTCCAGCTCTGCTCCAGTCACAGAACAGAAACATTGTAATTTCTAATATCCTCTAATTAAGGAAATTCCAGAATATGTGTTGTTAGATTTAAGAGCTGCCTTTAACACCATTGACCACTGTATTCTATTGGATAGGCTGGAAAATTACATGGGGATGTCTGACACTGTCCTCATGTTGTTTAGTTCATATTATCAAATAGATCTCAGTATGTACAGAAATGTGCAAACAGTACTCCGTAATTATGCTTAGAATTTAAATACAGTGTCTAGGAGGGCCCAGTACTCAGACCTTTACTGTTTTCACTTCACATACTTCCATTTGGAACTGTCATTAGAAAACATAATTATTTTCACTTGTATGCACATGATACCTAGCTATACCCTTCTTTCAGAACAAGTAGGAACAAGACAGACTACATGTGTGTAAATGAGAGGGAGGTCAGTGGAATGGTGAGGATGCAGGGAGTAGAGTTGGCGAAGGTGGGTGAGTTTACATACTTGGGATTAACAGTACAGAGTAATAAAAAAGAGAGAAAAAGAGAGTGCAGGCAGGGTGGAATAGGTGGAGAAGAGTGTCAGGAGTAATTTGTGACAGGTGGGTATCAGCAAGAGTGAAAGGGAAGGTCTACAGGACGGTTGTGAGACCAGCTATGTTATATGGGTTGGAGACGGTGGCATTGACCAGAAAGCAGGAGACAGAGCTGGAGGTGGCAGAGTTAAAGATGCTAAGATTTGCATAGGGTGTGACAAGGATGGAGAGGATTAGAAATGAGTACATTAGAGGGTCAGCTCAAGTTGGATGGTTGATAGACAAAGTCAGAAAGGCGAGGTTGCGTTGGTTTGGACATGTGCAGAAGAGAGATGCTGGGTATATTGGGAGAAGGATGTTAAGGATAGAGCTGCCAGGTAAGAGGAAACAAGGAAGGCCTAAGAGGAGGTTTATGGATGTGGTGAGAGAGGACATGCAGGTGATGGATGTAACAGAACAAGATGCAGAGGACAGGAAGATATGGAAAAAGATGATCTGTTGTGGCAACCCCTAACAGGAGCAGCTAAAAGAAAAAGAAGAAGAATAGATGATGTTGTATATCATACATACAGTACATGGTGGAATTGCTACAAGAGCTAAACTTAATATTAAATGTTGGTATTCTTTTTTTACAGCATCCTGTAATCATGTGAGCACTACTGTACTTGGCAACCTTCCCCACCTACAAAACCTTTAGGCTCAGAAGTTCAAAATCACTGTCATGATTAATTTAAAAAAAAAAAGACAAAGGGTTCTCAAACACTGAAAAACCTGCCACTTTAATCATCCACTTTTTTCTGAAAAAGTGCCACAATTACAAGGTCCTTCCTGAAAAATTCTGTCTGAAAATTCAAACAGCATCCTTTACATTTTTGCACTTACTGTAAAATTATAAAGTGTTTCCTTCTCCAGCTTTCACATAAATTCATGGTGTTCAACATGAGTCTAGTGAAGCAATAATTTCTACTAATAGATGGTGCTATGAAGGAAGCCAAGAATCTTTTGTAATATGTTGCTCCACAGCTTTGTTAATATCCAGATCAGATCTTTGAATTCCTAGCTTTATAATTTTTTCATCAACAATAAGGACAGTAAACTCCTCATCGAATAACAAACCACTCTTTGTAACAATAATCGTGTAATCACTATTACACTGTAAGCTCCAATTTTTCACAATCACTGGACAGAATGGGCCTGCATTTTGTACACACAATCCCAAAGTTTACATCAGCTTAACTGTTTTTTTTTTGCAGTAGTTAAAAATTAAAAGTACAAATCCAAGACAAAGTATAACAAGGCAAGAAATTATTTCATTGTACTCTGTTCATGTGACAATAATGACCATCTAAACCTATAAAAATCCTAACAAGAACAATCTAAGCTCATTGTCATTGATGTGCACATTTCTCCAAAAATTAATGATAGAATAATTTAAATCTTTAGCCCCAATTTCCCTAATGTTTTTTTTTTGCCCATGACTTTTTTCTTCTTTTCAGTTACACAGCTGATGAAGGTCTCTGACCTTTGTTTATTTATTTCAACGTGGGATTAACCATTACTTTTTTCCTTTTTCAGACACACAGTGACATAGCGCATCAGTAACAACATTAGATATAAAAAATTAAACTTCAATAACAATAAAAATGAATAATTTAAACTTGTCCTGTGAGTACATGCAACCTCTTAGCAAGTATGCCCCCCTTGTTTGATCTCAAAACACCTTGAATTCACCATGGCATGGACTCTAAAAGATGCTGAAATTATGGCATAGAGACTCTAATTGTGCTGATACCATTCATTGAGTATATAAATGATGCAAATTAGCTGCCACCGAATCTCTTCTTCAAATAGCTTGTCTCACCTCATCCCGCAGTTGAAGATCTGGTGACATTGTAGACCACTGAATTATGCTTAATAAGCTATGCTTTTAAATAAACCATTTAAAAATTTTCCTGGCCTTGTGGCATTAACAAGGTGTAAAAGCTTGTTTCTAAATTTGTACATGACTGCAAAGAAGGAATGGTAGAGATCAGCAATTATGTTCATATACCTTCTATCATTAAAACATTCCTTTAATTACATTCAATAACCTAATCTGTGCTTAACACATAACAAAATATTATTTTTGCAACAACAGAATGCATTTTGCATTCTCAAAAATATGTACCATATGTACAGTATATATAAACTCAAGGGAATTTCACCTTATTTTGGTGCACACATCAACATGAATTAGAAGGAACAAAGACTCATTACATCAGGGAATTTTTTAAAAAACGGGTTCCTTACCACTGAACCTTTTTTTTTTTTTTTTGCAAACACAAGTTGAAATTGGTTGGGCCATTAACTGCCATTACCTATTTGTGGAATGGCACAAAACATATATTTTCTGATATGTCTATTTCTGCACCACTGATGTATTTAACTGTTGGTTCACAGATTTACTCTGCAAAAGTGGTTTCAGCCTTCAATTAGCCATTCCCTTGTTGCTTTTGATTCATTCTTGCATTTGGTTCCCATCAACATGTCACATTCAAAGTCACTTAATTCTTAGTAGTAAAAGAGTTTAGCAAAATCACAGAAATGTTTGGGAATGTCAGTGAAATATCTTGAAGTAAAAATAAATAAATAAATAAATGCTGCACCAACGTGCCCTCAAACAACAAACAAACTACAAACAAAATTCAACAAATGGCCACCAACAGTCACTGAGTTCCAATCTTTGGGGCAGCGTTTTTTTTAAATCACGCAGTAGCAGCCAGTCACAATTGCTGGCTAAGTCTGTGGAGCTGGCACATTTTTTTTTGTTTCCGATCTCTCTTTGCAGAAGCTTTGTACGTTTTTCTTCCATCAAGAAGATAGAAACACCTTGTGAATAGTAATAAATCTTTATTATTTCACATAGTCTTATGTGTCCTCTAAATTGGGGAAGTAGAGGTGAGGGCTCCTTTAAGGTTTGTTGTGATTCGCCATAGCGCCATGTGGCTAATTTCACATGCATTCAGCCTGTATGTGAGATGTGCCTTGAGCCACGATGGCAAATGAGTGAGTGCACAAGGATCAGCATTATAATCGGCAGCAGTGCTCATAATATTCTCATCGTCAGTTAACATACACCTCTAATGAAAATACTGCATGTCTTTTTTTTAATACATGCAGGGTGCAAAACCAACTGGAGTAACAATCAGATAGTGAAACTGACATAAAATGTGCTTATGGTACACATGCTTGAAAGGTCTGCATATGGTTGCTACAGCTTTGTGATGTCACACTAGTGTCACACAGCATCATGGGGCACTGAGAAAAAAAGTGTTCATCTAAGCTGGCTAGATGGCATATTTCCAGAAAAATATTTGCCAAACAAGGTCACTGATAAACACAGCATATTCGCTGTGAAAACGCTTTGCTCATTCTCGTTCTGAATTTTGCACATACACCCAATCCACTGATAAACTGCCTATGTATTTAAATAGCAATGTTCACACACTACTTTTTTTAAACA
>JANRMT010062836.1:12138999-12207654 GCA_026402145.1 Polypterus bichir lapradei
TCTCTGTCTTGCGTGCGGTGTAAAGTCAACATGGCTCAGAGGTACATGTGGATTTTTGCACAGACGAAAGCGACTGAGGCTGTGTTTGGTGAGTTGTTGCGTGCCTCAAGAGCGACGCTGGATTCGGGAGGACGGTTACAGTTGGCGTGCGTGGCTCTGTCGTGAGTATTCCATGACGCAGTAGGAGGGTTAGAGTTGGCGGGCGGGGCTCTGTCTTGCTTGTGCTCACTGTCTTGCATGCCCTCAGTGTCTTGCTTGTGCTCAGTGTCTTGCGTGCCCTTAGTGAATTATATATATAGAGAAGAGTAGCTCGCTACTGAGAACAGTAAATATAGGAGACAGTGGGGATCGAACCGGGGACTTTTGATTACAAGTCAGTAAATCTTACTGCTACGCCATGGAAGTTGTTGTATCAGCCTTGAACCTTTTGTGAAAGTGTTTATTTGATCTTTGGACTTCAGGCTTCACACATTCTATAGTTTATGCCTACATTTTATAACATTTATTACTAAAATATGAAAAAGTTTCTGTTTTAACAATGTGTTTACACAGATTACTGTAGAAATGGAACACACATGAAATGCATGTGTTCCAAATAACGATCTATTATTTCCACTTTAAAACTCCAGCAGTTCACTCCCAGATAATCAAACAAGGCATGAGCTGGGAGAACTTAGTGAACGTTCTGCGACGGTGGGGGATGGAATAGCAGGCTGCTTGCTGCTTGTCTTAATTGGCACATTTACAGGACAAAAGACGCTGAGGGAAAGGTGTGAACGGATTTAAGGTGGGCCGGATTTACGAGTTTTCTCGTAGGCTCTGGTAATTCTAGTGTTAAACCTCTGAGATAGCTTTTTGTAGCCTTCCCCTAAACCATGATACTGAACGATCTTTGTTTTCAGATCTTTTGAGAGTTGCTTTGAGGATCCCATGCAATCACTCTTCAGAGGAGAGTCAAAGGGAAGCACAACTTGCAATTGACTACCTTAAATACCTTTTCTCATGATTGGACACACCTGTCAATGAAGGTCAAGGCTTAACGAGCTAATCCAGCAAATTTGGTGTTGCAAGTAATCAGTATTGAGCAATTAGTTACATGCATTCATATCAGAAAAATTACAAGGGTACCCACATTTTTGCACAGCCAGTTTTTCACATTTGATTTAACTTCATACAACTAAATGCTGCTTCACTAAAAATCTTTGTTCGGAAAACACCCCAGCACTCAGATGTTCCTAGGAAATGAAAGACATATCACTGTTATCTTTTTTCTTGAAAGTAGAGTCATTTATTATGTAGGCTGAGAGGGTATTGTGTATTTCTTCACAAAGTCTAACATAAAATCTAATCATATTCATCTTTTATCAAAGGGTTTAATAATGTCTGCAAGATGATTTCAATTTCAGTGAAAAAATGTTCTGCACTGAGGTTTCCTCAGATGAAGACTGATGTGGATGATTCCTACAAGGATACATAGAAGTTTGCTGTGAACCAACTTTTAGCCATGAGAAATTCCATACAGTTCATTATTTAAGAAGAACTTGGCACACTTCACCCAAGAATTATTGGGGACACAGTGGATAAGTATGCTCCGCAATTATTTTGAGGATAAAGGGTCAGAAGATGAAACAAAGGCATTTCATAGTCAAAAGATTGGCAAGGGATTGAATATCAGAAAAACGCCCAGATTCTTTGAGATGCTGGAACATCCATGTTGTTTAACTTTGTTGCTGTCTAATATTCTTCATAATGTCTTGAAAGACCAATTTTGAACTAGTTGCTTAAAAGAAAGAAGTAGATTTGTGACAGTAGGGATATGTACTAAGTGAAAAGTGTATAAAGACTCTGAAACACTGCAATCCAGAGTTTTTATTAATGAATCTGTTTACTAATAAGACCTGCTCCTCCACTTTACGGCTTTACAAGTTGCTTTGCTATAACACCACCAGAGCCGAGTGAGAGGTCTGCTCCTAGTTTCACAAGGGTGATTTGTTACAACTTCTACCTACCCAAATCTAGATGTGAAGCTGCGCAGACATGCTTCTGACATTCCAATTCTGAAGGCGAAGCTGTTGATTATGACATGGTTTGGAACTGCTACTTTTGAGTATAGAACATTTAGTATATATGATGTCAGATGTATGGGTTTAGTTAAATCACTTTCTTTTATGAGACAAAGTATATGAGCTCCAGAAAATATTTTCTGGAAGTTTTAGACACCTGAGCCCTTCCTTCAGAAAGAAAGACTAGAGGAAGGGACAGGGAAAATTTATGAGCTCCGTTGATAAGAGGCAAGTGCACTGCTTCATGGGACAAAGAAGTAAGCTGTATAAAGTCAAATGATGAACTAACAGGAGGGAGAGTTGACCAGAGAGAATGGGAGACTTTGTGCAACTACAAGATTAAGTGCTGCTTCTGCTTGAGAGATAGAACTGTCAGGTTTTAAGTTTTGAATAACCACATTCTGTTTTGCTTTTATTTATGGTACTAACTTTAATATTTGAAGATTAAAACATACTAAACCTGCATTCCTGCTGATACATTTAGTGCTATTTTATGACAGACGGCTGGGAAACCGAGTTTTTAGCCAGGTCCTTCAAGGGTGAGGGTGAGAGAAAACTCCCAATAGAAAAGCCAGGGTGACAGTCATTCCTGGGTGAAGTTTTAAGGTAATGGACTATATAGTCCATGGTGAAAATGCATTTTAACTGTGAAATGTATATTCCCAAGGAAAGTATAAGAATAGCTAGGTAAGTACAGGAATAGGCAAATGGGACTAGTGACAGAAATGTAACATAATTGTGGTCGACAGGAAAAGATGTGTGAATTTGGTAACAGCGGATTTATATTTTAAGGAAAGGTGTCCCAAAAAGCCTTTCCCACAATAAAACATTTCCTGTTGCGAGAGCGAGTAGAGTCATTTGAGTTTATATTGCAATAAAACAAGCTAAGCATGTTGTATCCATTTTAACACCATCTTCAAATGTGCAAAATGTTTACTATAGGAATAGTAATACACTATATGTGAGAAATGTTTTTGGACTCAAAGATAGCAGAATGTACAGTATATTTTGCTGAAGAAGTTTTTTAAAATCAGGATAGTTTACCTACTGTATGTTTTGAAATCCTCAAAATGCAAATGAAGTAGTTTTTCTTAAGTTGAATAAAACATTACTTAAGAAATCAATCAATAGTGTATAATTTTAAATGGCACTTTAACACAATTGTAAATGCCTTTCCAGTTTTGTCTATAGTAAGCAACTGTACATGCAAAAATTATGTTCTAGCTTACAGTTGTAAGATGTAACTACTTGAGCATTTACTTATACTATTTTTTATATTTCAATAGATCCAATATGGATTGCTTGGCATTCTTAATGCTTATTGTCATTTTACACATTCTGCTATTTATTTATTTATTTGTTACAATACCATTTGAAATGACTGGGGAAAATGAATAACAATATCACATTTGGTTTTTCTTATTAGCAAATATATCCACCCACATAACATCTGGTGAGATCTTTCTAGCACTTCATGATGCATCACTATGATGAAGTTAATAATGCCAATTTATGCCAGTTTGTGTAATTATTCGTTAATAGTTTTTGTCTTCTTCTCATTTACATTCTTTCCAGCTTCTGTGACTTTCTGTAGTCAATAAACTGTCTATCATATTGCTGGTTTATCTCATTATAAATAATATGCTTTTTAAGCTTAAATTTCTCTGCCACCATATCCCATTGATAACCTGTTAAGCTACCAAGTTTCTATTGCAGAATGATCAAAATATTAAAAACTGCAGCAATGCTCTTATTAGAATTGTTAATGTATTTAATGAGAATGTAAATGAAAATGAATTTTTTGGATAAATGTATAAAATTAACACTTCCATAATATTGATAGGGTATGAAAATTAAGAATATTCTAATTTTAAAAGATAAATATAATAAAACAAATGATTACAAATCACAGCAGACAGGATGTTCTGTGTTTTGATATGCCTTTCTCATTACCTCTGCTTTACTTAGCTCTAGACTGATTTTCTGATGAACACCCATTATTCTCTACAAATTGTTTCTGTCTTCTTTGCTGCAATGGTCTGTTTCTCACTACAGGAATAATGTTACCTTACATTTTTTGAGTAGTGGCTCATTCTCTCTACATCCATTGTCGATACATTTTTGATGTTGTGTTAACACACAGTCTTGTTTTTCCAGTTAGCTCCACTGGGCATCCCCCTGTATTCATCTCTTTATCTCCTTGAAATGAAAGCTATATTCCACAAGTTGAAACCCTGGATTAATTAACCAGTATGTGTTTAGAACATGCACCTTGGCTCCTTCCTCAGTGGCTGCTCTGATGATCTTATTTTTCTCAACCTTTTGTTTTGAATCAGGAGTGGCAACATCTTTTTTCTGATCGGGATACACCAGGGCATCATGATGCTTAATGATACTGCTCATGACTAGATGCTTAGAATATTCAAATCATTCATTAAAGTCATCTTCTGTGCTAACTTCCATCTTGTATAATATTAAAAGTCTTGTTGTCTTAATCTGCTCTACTATGGCTGTATTGATATTACACTAGTATAGGCATTATCTTTTAAGGTGGAATGATGCTAACCGTCATTTGAAGTCACCGCCTTTTCATCATTACCTATCACAAAAGAATTTTCAGGCTAAAGTTATTGATTCAGGTCATGATACACTATGCTGCATTTGTAATGAGGAGTAGAGATGGAATGGTAAAAGATTTTTCCATTAATGCACCTGTTTCTTACAGGAGTCCTTTTTTATCTAATATGGCTAGACATCTGGTTAGGTTAGAGTATAGGTGTTGTTGAGAACACTGGTATAAACACACTTTTTCATAAGTCCTCCCTAAATGGTGCTAACACTTTTGTTAATTAATACTTGCCACCTATAAACTCTGTGAAGCTTATTTAAGGCATTTGTATCTGCTCAATATGTCATCCAAGAAATATTCTTTCATTTCCCCACACCACAAAGTCCAGTCCTACTGTATTTTATTTCTTTGTCTGCTAGTCCAATTATTTAGATACAGAACTTCCATCATCCCTCATTTTGGATCATAATAATGTTATCTAAAAATTGCAACATTTTCGTTTGCCAACTTATGTGACTTAAAATTGTGAGTAGAGTAAATTGAACTTTGGTTGTTTAATATGTTGTTTCTTCCCACAGTTATCTGTTGCTGAATCTTGATTGTATTAACATAAAATCCATAACAAAAAAAAAAAAACTTAATCCTAACATTCGCCAATTCTTCCTCTCACACATTTATACAAGCCACTGTTTCCTGTCTACCTGCTTTAATTTGTTTTTATAAAGTTGTCACTGTTCAAGTAAATTATTACATAGGAAGAGTAGGTGTACCATAACACTTTTGCATAGGTACTGCAAAACGCATCTATTACTCATTTACTCTGATGTAACAATATCTTAATAAAGGCTTCTTTTGGTGTCAATGACACTTATAAAGCATCAGTAAAGTGGTTATTCATTTGTGCAATGTGGACTAGTAAATAAATTAATTTTAGAAGGGCCAGAAGTGGTTTAACTAATATCAGAATTCTCTTGATATTGCTCATTTCAGTATGACATCCTTGAATCCTTCATATTAATAAGACATTTCCTTAATTTGCCACACTTTACAAAGATGAATAACCTATTCATTATACTTTTTAACGGTCATTAAGACCAAAAGAAGCCTTTGTTAAGGTCTTACTATGTAAGAGTAAATGAGTAATAGATGCATTTTTGTAGTACCTAAGTTAAAACGTTACCGGTGTACTTAATAAACTGGACATTTAGTTGCTGTAGAAAACTTTTCCTTTTTCACTACAGGATATTCTGGACTACTGAACTCAGCTTTAATTATTACATACAGTGGATATTAAAAATCTACACACCTTTATTGAAATTTATACTTTTGATATAAAGACTGCAATCAATCAAATCATATTGTACCATTTTTCACTTGTCGTATTTTTAAGCCTTTTTTTTTTTACATTGATCAAAGTTTTTTTTTTTATAGCAAAGGATAAATTAATTTCATTTTTGGATTTATGTTTATGTAAACTTGTTTAATAATTTCATCCTTATACTTGTGTTGGTGTTTTGTTTTTTGTATGGCCACTGATGTTTTATAACTAGTCTTTGCACTGCTGCAGCCAAGTTGTCTATAGTTTCTAATACCAACTGCTGGTCATATGATACAGAGAACATGTGACATGATGTGCAATTACACTCAACATTTATATAAGACGGCGGTGCACAGTAGCATGTTGTCTTAGTTTGAATTATCAAAATAACACAAACAAATCAACTTTTTCAGATTAGTTAGATGTAAGCTAAACAAATTAGCTAGGTACTTGACTTAATTTATGGTTTAGGATTTTGGCTTTGACAACTGACTTGATTTGCATTCCTGGTGTTCTAACCCCTGGTTATTTTGACCATAATACTGCCTGTCATTTTAAATTTCTCTGTGGTCTCTTGGCCATTTTTTTTCTCAGGACAATTTAAGCTTTAGTTCAAATGTTAACACTTCTAATATAATATTGTAAAAAAAAACAATATTTAAGTGGAATAAAAGTGATGAATTTTCTCTCCATCAATGGCTATCTTCCAAAAATGTTAACAAATTGCATTCAATTTTATCAGGCTTGTAATAAAAACAAATCTCTCTGATAAGAGTTAGGAAACTACTGAATAAAAGATTTCCAAAAGTTTCCAAATGGTGTTTTAATATGCTTTTAGAAGGTTTCACAACCCTTAGAGAACATGGACATAGTGGTATACATTTTTTTATTTTAGTTTTAGTGATAGATTGGAACCATGTCCAGAAGTTGTTCCTGCCTTACACTCGATGCTTGTTGGGAGAGGCTACAGCTTCTCAACAGCCCTGCTCAGGATAAGTGGGTTTGAACATAGAGAGATGAATGGGTAGATAATGCATTGCCACCACTGTTGTTTTGTCCAAAGTTCAGGAATGATCCCTAGTCCACAGACCTTTGGCCTGACAAGATATTGGTTCTATACTCAACCCCTTACTCCAACCAGAATAAACCTACAGACATGCTGAATAAATGTGTATTATTCAAACAAAAGCTGATGTTTATTTTTATTTATAAGATATTTAATACAATCTAAATACTTCCTTATATTGCTTAGGTAAATTCTTTAACTCTTTGAGGGCTGAATATTTTTTCCAGTTTTCTGAAAAGCACACAAAGCAATAGTTTCACAAAGAAGTCAATATAAGATGTCTTTTGCTGCATGTCGTGGCTGCGGTTGGCGCAAGAGTAGTGGTGGTCGCAGTGGGACAAAATCTGGCTTGTCATCATAAGAGGCATTCCTCCCGGGTGAACGTTGGCGTAGGTGCATTAGCACCACGATCAGCTGACGCTGGTCCCTTCACTTGTTTTCGACCTCCATATTACTTACAATCCTGATCCTGTCTTAATCCTGATACTCTGTATGTTCAATTCATCATAATAACTATTCATGGTGGCTCTAAAATCCGTACTGACCCCTACTCTCTCTTCTGTTTCTTTTTCCAGTTTCTCTGTGGTGGCGGCCTGCGCCATCACCAACCTACTCAAAGCACCATGATGCCCCAGCATTGATGGACTAAAAGCCAGAAGTCCACGTGATCATCATCATCATCATCAAGTCCTTCTGTGAAAACCATAAATACAAAGAGGACTGTTTCATTCATGTTAGGTAGTTTGCCCAGAGGGGACTGGGCGGTCTCATGGCCTGGAATCCCTGCCGATTTTATTTTTTTTCTCCGGCCGTCTGGAGTTTTTTTTTTGTTTTTTCTGTCCCCCCTGGCCATTGGACCTTACTCTTATTCTATGTTAATTAATGTTGACTTATTTTATTTTCTTACTGTGTCTCTTATTTTTCTATTCTTCATTATGTAAAGCACTTTGAGCTACATTTTTTTTGTATGAAAATGTGCTATATAAATAAATGTTGTTGTTGTTGTTACATCAAAATCCGACAACTCAGAGTCCGACTCAGTGATACGATACGCAAAACATCGTTTACAGAGTATTTTGCTCGTTGGGTGGCGATGCCATGTGAGGCGTTGTTTGCTCTTTGCTACTCATGCATGAGAAAGAAATTTTGGTCAAATCAACAAAGCTAACTTTAAAGACAGTCGAACTAAAACAAAACGGCGGGTTTTGTCAAAATTTACAGCTGATTACCGCCCTCTACTCCTGAATTTCAAACAAAGTTGGCATCTGCCCTGAAAGAGATAATATTTATACAACAACAGTTTGCATTGAGATTAACATGATTTACATGAAGAGCTAGCAATTGTGGAAAGCATGAATCAACTATGCAAACTTTACACTCAATAATAAACCACACAGTAAAACCCAACAAAAACACAGATTGGTAAATAACACAATGATAATTTGACATTCATCTTCGTTCCACAAAAATCATACGAGTTTCCTTGAACCTAAACTGCCCTTGCTAAAGCCGAACAAACAGTATGGCACTGGATTTTGAGCTGTGTTTGAAATAACCAGTGCTATAGTCAGCAGGGAGATCTAACTGACTGATTCAGTAGAGATACAAAGAATAATGCTATCACCAACAAATTATGTCAGTTTTATATCCTAACTCAATTAACCAATACGTCTAAACACAGTAGAAAATACAACTAGAGAAGAAATCTAGACTAATAATATTGGTTGTTCTACCTTGCAGAGGCTCCAGTCTTGCTATTTCCTTTCAATGTCTTTAACAATATCATTAATGTTGAAGTTATTAGACAGTCCTCTGTCTTTGGCAAATAGAGAGACTGGATCCAAACCTCTTGTGACAGATAGAGGGCGATATCGCTCCCTTGAACCCTTGTCCAAGACGCCAGACACGAGGTAAAAGTCCAAATATAATTTATTTTTGAACTATACAGTGCACAAAGCACCCTCCTCTCCACAATACTCATAAGTAGCTGTCAAATACACAATAAACACAATCCTCCACTCCCAGACACATTGCCACCCTTCCACCCAGCTCAGCTCAATGCTCTGGTGTCTCTTTCAGTCTTTTATAGTCCCTGACCCGGAAGTGTTCCTTCAGTCCATGATTCCTTATCACTTCCGGGTCAGATAAAAAGTCCTCTTCTTCATCCCGGAAGTACGTCACTTCTGCTGTCGCCTTGCCTATGACACACTTCTGGGTTATAGTGCACATGTGCCTCCCTGCAGCGTCCTCTGTTGGCCCCGGGGGTATCCAGCAGGTTTGTAGGGGAAACCTCCATAGTCCATGATTCCCTGTTGGTATCCGGGACACCTCCATGCTGCAGGGAGAGCTCTATCTGGCGGCCTGGGGGTATTGGCCCAAATCCTTAGCATTGCACCTGAGTTCATCTTCCATAACTCATTTGGTTTAATATTCAATACGGCCACCTTGATCTTTTGGCCCTTGAGTCTGGGTGTTAAAGGCCTGTTCATGGATCCATGTATGGCAAAAGCAGGTTCATCCTCTTTCACTACATGTTCCCATTCCAAGTTCCTCAATCCATTTACTGTAACACTGTAAATCTTAATGATTGTCCTTGTTTTAATTTTGACCAATCTTTATTCAAAAAGAATTTCTCCTCTTAGAATATTCTTGAACCAATTCTTTATTTGATTTAAAATTTTCTACTATCACGTAGCCCTTGCAAGAAAAAAAAAACGTGGTCTTATGGCCTGTTATGCCACCTGTCCATGTTCATCCACACGGACATTTCAAACACTTTTTAAAAGCCTCTGTTTTTCTTCTTTTATGCAATGATCAAAGTAACATCTTCGCTTAACCTGCTGAAAATGTCTTCAACTACTAAAATATTTAGCTCACTTTTTCTTTCTCTTTGCTACTCCCTTTAACTGTTCTAAAAAGTTTTTATATTCTTTATACAGGTATTGATCTTCACATCTTATTTCCTGCATGTAGCTGTTACTTTGTTCATGCAGTTTATGTCAGAGTTCACTACAGGGGTTCTCCTGACTCCAAACTGAATTTTAACAGTGAAATGTGTTCTCCTTCTTTCTTTAGAAGATGCTTTTCCATGAATACAGCAATAAAGACGGAGACAAAAATTTAAATTTGAACAGTAGTAAATGTCCAACATGAGCCCTTACTTTTTTCTTGCTGCTTTAACTACCTTTTTTAAGTGTAACACTGAATAATGACAACCTACAAGCATTCTATGCACTAATGAGCATTTGTGTTAATTAAACGGGTTTTTAACTCTTTATAGCTGGTATATCTTACCTGGACCCTCCCTCCAAGCCTATTTCATAAAAAGTCAGGAATGAAGAGATAACACAGCAAGCACATTTTTGGAACAAAAACATATTAAATACTTAGAATTACATGGATGCCCTTCAACTAATGAATTGCCTACAAAAAGGGAAAAAAATGTGAAAAACATATATTGATGCGAACCAAAATTATTTGCAATTTTGCTAAATTAAGAGAATTTTCAATTTATATATTGTTTTCAATACAGAGAACTCCAAAAACCAGGAGACGACTCTTTATTTTTGAACGTATACTATACATACGTATACTATACATTCAGTCTTTTTTTTTATTTCTTCCTAGAATAAATATGTCCTTCTGGACTATTGTTTGTTTTTCCTCACAGAATTTCTTACAGAATGCCCTGTTGATGTGTCAAGTGAATTGCTATCTAGGTTGTCCTATGGCCTTTCATAAACACTGTAAGGAAGAAGTAGACCTATGACACCCATGTTGATCTTCTGTTGGCCATGTTGGACTGTCCAAGTCTCCAGCCTTCATTCTTTTGAGTGTACTGGTGCTTGCAGGTCCAGTTCCTTCATCCACTAAGAAAGGAAGAGTCCCAGAGGTATCCGCAGTTCTTTTCTTTCTTTATTTGGTCTCTCCTGCATCCCCAGTGTGGTCAGTGCAAAAAGACGGAGCAAGCTGTGACAATATCGTATGCTAGTCGTGCTACCCATCTAAGACATTTGAAATCTAAGTAATTAATGTAGACCTCAGCATGTTCAGCATTAACTTTTGCATTATACCTTCTATTGAAATGTATTTTGTGATACATGTAACATTAGTGATAAAACACATTGCTTTTTTTCATTCTAACAGATGAAACATCACAAATATTTACACTGCTTTTTTGAATTCCATACCAAACAGAATATAACACAAAAATAGTAAATGTGTTCCAAGCAGTTTCTCAATCAGTCATCCATTGTTACTTTTATTTGATTTCATTGTTTAATTAGCTGACTCATTGGTTCCTTTAATTCCGTGTTTAGAAAAATTTAGCAGTGTCACATTTACACATATAGGAAATAAAGGTATATTTGTACTTTTTCTATATCTTTAAATATTACTTTAATTCACTTTTTTGTGGGGGTTTATTTTTTATTTATTGTATATGAATACAGGCAGTTCATAAATAGCTGGAACATTCAAAAATTAAAAAAGCAATAAATACTTATCCATCTAACACATATAAATTCCTGTTTCATACGGTATAAATATAGTATAACCAGTTCGTAATTTCCAAGTAGTTGTAAAAAAACATAGAAAGTTGGAACTAATGGCTTGCTTAAGAGAAGAATTGGGTCAGAAAAAAAATCTGCAGCCACAGGACAGCCATAGGACTGAATATTGAGAACCACTGGGCAAGATGATGACATCTTCTACTTCTAATCTGTTAATACAATAAACTGTAATGGACAGAAACTGTGATTATGTTAAATGAGTCCATGAACTTTGAAAATGTCCACAATACTAGAACAGTGCTAGAATTTTTTAACTTAAAGAGGCTGAAATCTAATGCATATTATGAAGGGTAGACAGTGTGAAAACCAACAGAAGTGCCCCTTCACATGTGAACTGGATTGCAGGGACACTGGAAAACACAAGCCAGAACTCTAGGGAGAAACTCTCAGAACTTCATGCGTACCATTCTTAAACCCCATAATGATATCATAAGTAAGTTTTTTCTTTTTCTTTTGATTCATTTGAGCTTTTTTTTGTTTTAGTCCCAGGTTCCAAATCTGACATCCCCTTTTTTTAAATCAAAGTCTTACTTTTGGTTTTGTTAATTTATTTGGCCAATTTTTGCTGCCATTTTGTTTATTTACATCATGCTCATTTTGTCTTCCCCGTCGTTAGGAGTTTATTGATTTGCTCCTTAAAAATCTCTTTTTCAATAAACTTTTTATAGTCTCCAACTCATGCTTGAATTTTTTTACCTTCATTTTTTTCTCAATTTGGCTTTGATAGATACAGGAGATTTTCAAGTTTGTGACTCTTTTTGTGGTTCTTAGAATGTCCAGTATCCGGGTTATTCTTAAAATACTGTATTTTTACTAATATCACATAATAAAGAAGATCAGGGTTAGGCTTAAAAGCTGTTTCTTGAAAGTGACCATTAGATTCTTGATTCAAAAGCTGAGTGGCAGGACTGAACTAGCAGGGAGGTAGATTGTCCAAATATTAAACACATAAAGTGATGTATTGATGTTTTTGCCTCTATGTTTTGAGCAGTAAGCAAACTGCTCTACCCCACCTTATAAACAGATGCCTAAACCTGTATTATGAGAGCTTATGGGGCAGCTAGGATATACTTCTGCTTGTTTTTGATATTTTAATGTTCTGTTTAATGTTCATTTCTTTGAACATTTTGTTTAATTCATCCAATATGTTATATATTACTTTGGTTATTTGTTTTCCAGATTACAGAGGCACGAAGAGACACTGTATACCTCACTGCCCTAATATACAAGCTGTCCACAAAGTTTCCTGTGTAATTTAAACTCTTCATTGAAAATACAAATGAATAGATATCTTAGTGCAGCATGATGCATAATAAAGAAACATTATAGAAGTTTTACTTCTACATGGTGTACCATTTGTTACATGAAGAGCATTCAATTTCCCTGTCTACATGAACCTTTGGTGTCACTCATGAATAGTCAAAGCTTATGATTTTGTTTCAATAAACCAGGATAAACATCTTACGTCTTTTCTTGAGGAACAGCCAAATTCAATTACCAATTGGTATACCTCTCATTCATCTGAAATAGACAAGAAATTATGTCAAATAAATGTTCAAACCTTACTCTTAATTTTATAACAAACTGTACGCAGTTCCTTTCTCTTCCTTTGTATTTTTATTGTTTTTTTAAATTGTACATAATCTGTGCCCCGTAACCCTGTTTGAATATAGCGGGTTGGGTAATGGATGGATGGATGGACATAATCTGTGTAAATACCCTGTACATGTATAAATATGACTGAATGGCAAAACATTGTGAAAATGTGATTTTATGACAGTTGAAATGTATTTAATCTAAGCAGATTTATGAACATTTGTATAGGTTGAGGATTTTTGTATAAAAAAACTTGCATCTTTTAATTAAGATTACATCTGTCACTCAAATCAGACATTATTTTGCTTTTCCATACTTCATGTCTCATGCAACTGATATTTCAAAATACTTGTTTAACATCACCTCCTTGTAAGCTGTATACTACATGACAATTTCAATGAATGTATTTAACATGAAGCATCTGTCAGTCTATCAAATATTAAACATAAAAAACTCCACCTACACCATTACTCAAATATAAACAAACAAGCTTCCAAAGGAACAGATGGGCTGAAATTTAGTTTATTCAATTATTTCATCTAAAAGCCTGCATTCTCTGACAATTTATAACACTCTGTGTAACAGTTGACATGTGGTTTATCCTTCCTCGATTAAAGAAAAGTTTACTTCTACTAGTACATTGCAAAACTGCTGCAGTTTTCAGTGGAAACCTTTGGTTTGCTTCAAGTATTGATAGGGTTTAGATGTATAATACTTCCCTTTCAAAAACTTTAACAACAACAATATTTATTTGTATAGCATGTTTCCATACAAATGATTTAGCTGAAAAGTGATTTACAAGATGAAGAAAGAAAAAAGGAAAAATATAAAAATTAGGCAATACTGATTAACATAGAATAAAGTAAGATGGCCAGGGAGGACAGAAAAAAAAAAAAACTCCAGAAGTATTAGAAGTATTTCTGCTTGAAATTAACATGTCAACTGTTTCTCTTTCAGGAATTGTTGATAATTCAGTTCCTAAGCAGTCCATCTGTCCAAATCATTTATTTTAGAATGGTAGAGTTTTATCATGGAAATACATTATGCTGCTCATTGTATTAGATGTATTAGTTTTACAGGAAAACTTCAACTCCCAGCAGTCCCTGCAATGTCTCTGATTGGTCATCTACTGAGGGTGTAGGGTCTGCTGGGGACAAGGGGGGCCAGCGCGAGATTTAAAAGGAGGCCAGTAATACAGAGAGGAGAAGAAGTCTTTTGTTGTTTTTGTGTCTGGAGTACAGCATCTGTTGCGGAGTGGTGGCTCCAAGGCTAAGGGATCTGCACTAGCAATTGGAAGGTTGCTGGTTCGAATCCTGTAAATGCCAAAAGGGACTCTGCTCTGTTGGGCCTTTGAGCAAGGCCCTTAACCTGCAATTGCTGAGTGCTTTGAGTAGTGAGAAAAGAGCTACAGTATATAAATGCAAAGAAACAATTACCTGTGGATTCTTGTTTTGTCCTGGATCTTCTCCTATTTTGGGTGTATGGACTGTCTAGTGTCTTCCTGCTGCATGAGGACTGTATGAGGATTTGTTGTCAATCTGCGAAGAAAGGAGCACTCCTGATCCCATTCACATGTTATCATCTGATCAGGAAAGAATGGTAGGACTGTTCTTTACATTCACATACAGCATGCTGATCTCTGGACTATCTACATCCATCATTTCATTTCATCATTTGCTGTTTTTCATGGATGTCATCGTGTGTGTTTTTTGTTACTGGTTTGGCATTGTTGAATTCGTGTTTATTGTATAATCACTGTAAAGGGAACTGAGGTGGAATCATTGTAGTTTGTATAGTTAGATTTTATTTATTATTGTTTAATACAGTCTTCTGTTTCTGTTTTATTACCAGCTGCTTTTTTGTCTCTGTGAGGGAGTGTGTTTGAGTCGGACCGAGGTTGGCTGCATTCCTGGGATGCCCACTTAAAAAATAAATAAATCACCGTCAAAAGCAGTGAGAATCTTAGCTGGGTTTTTAGTCCACTACATTATTAAATTAAACTGTTTTTGTTTTTTAGATTGAACAAATTTAATACTATCCTATCCTGTATGTTATCAAAATGATTTTTCTAGTGCTGGTGACTTTAATTACCAAATATATTGCTCAGTACAATAAGAAGATGTGATAGGGATATGCTTAATTGTATTTAATGCAATATTTTTTTTAGAAAATAAAAGTTTTGAATCCATACAATGAGCATCATAACTTATGTGGCACAAAAAATTACATTTCAAAGACAAAAAATGCACCTTTGAGTCTTCAAGAAATTTAATAGGAATAGGAGGAACTAGAAATGAAATAAAAAATTCAGCATACTAAAAGAGAGATATACTCTGCTGATAGAACTGAGATGCTTGCAAAGATTTGCTCAACTCATTTTTATCAGCACTACCTGAAAATAACTTAATTTCCAAGCATTCTACAAGATCACAGTGTTACCTGACTTCTTTATCCTACTGTGCATGTGCAGCTGTGGAGATGCCTGTGAAGTTGCAGGATTTACATGGTCACCTGGTTAATAGAGGAGAGCTCTTGTTTCTATATTTGTGTTTTAAAACTGAAGTAAATTATTGAATATGCACTTTTATTGCACTGAGAGTTGCAGTTCTTACCCGGATTTATATATTTTTTTTGTTTATTGTCTGGAGTGTTCTTTGTGGGAAAGGTGTTTGATTTGGACCAGACTGGGTGGTGACATGACTTCTCCACTATAAAATAAACAAGTTATTGTTAAAAAATGTGAACCTTACTGCCAAAGGACTGCAGCAATGTTTCGAAACAGAAGTAGACCGGAGTTCCTCCTGGAGTTAAATAGCTCCTAAAGGGCAAACATAAAATGATCCTTGGATCAACAGAAGATTACTAGTAGAGGAGTACAAAATTAATAACAAAATAAATAAATAAACAAACAAATAAATAAGTAAATGTAAAACTACAAAAACTACACAAAACACTTTATTTGGCTTTAAATTATCTTTCTTTAAAAGATCAATAAGAGTGTCATTGGTACAGTTATCATTTTGCTTCTGTGTTGCTGTAGTAAGCAATTTTAGTGCCAGCCATCTAATATACTAATATATAAAGCTCAAAATTGCTCTCTGTATATGAAATATACACAAGGTTTTCACACTTTCACTCTCATTTGATCAGAGGAAGACCTTATTATCCAAAATTTTGACAATGGGCATTTGCCTTTAGTTTTTTTTTTTTGCTATCGTTTGAACAACAGTACCACTTGGTGGCACAGAACAGACTGAAGACAGGCTAGCACACAAAGAGAACAGAACTTAAAATTACAGTATATACTCACGTATAAGTCGGGTCTTGTAACCCGAAAAATTATCACAAAATCAGACCCTGACTTATATGCCCATTCAAAAATGTGACACTTAATTAATTTTTTTTTTTTTTTTTTTTTACATCTTCTTGCCTCTTGCATCGGTTTCTAAGACGCATCAAATTTTGTTGCAGCAGCACAGTTACCAATTTCTTTTGCTACTTCAATGACATTTAGTTTAAAACCAGCTTCATATTTTCTTCTGATTGAACGCTCCATCGTAGATAAAGGTGTATGAGGGTGTGAGATACAAAAAACACAAGTCAGAGCAAATGTTGCTTCAGAATAGTTCAGGTATTACTGTGTGGTCACATAGGTGCAATAGAGAGTGAGAGCATGAGCGAGAGAGAGAGGTTAGGAGCACACACTGATAAAAAAAAAAGCAATGTGCTCCGTGGTTACTCTCTCAGGTGGACGGTAGCATATCATAATCCCTTGTACCAATAGCATAAGTTTTCCGCATTTGACTTATACGACCGACATTATAAAATACCAGAAATTATACTGTAAAATCAACTCCGAACTTATCCGCGAGTATATATGGTACTTACATGTGGAACACTGGGTGTGGATTTCAGTTTCCTATAAACTCACACCAGGAGAGAACTTGTACCAGTAAATTAATGGTTCACATGATAAATTATTAAGTCAGACAAAAGGCCTGCCTCAGAAAAATAGAGTCAGATGGTTGCAGTGATAACATACACTCACGCCAGTACAGGAATTTGGTCACCATTTTGGGCAGTATGATCTGTGTATTTATTAAGTGCCTCAAAACGGCAGTTGATAGAGGAACATGAGTATCTGACAAGATGTAATGCTTTTGCAGGATCCTAAGGAAAGGGGATCCAACAGCTGGCAGGGATGCCTGCGCTTTGTCTAATAAAGAAAGAAGCCAGAGAGGAAGAGCAGAAGGTTACCTTCCTGGGTAACTGAGGGCACACATTCAGGTGTAGAAAAATGGTGCCCATTTAACATAGCAGATGGCATAATTAATGTAATTAACACAAAGAAATGTATGTTTTTTTTAGAAACAAGATTCATGAAAACTGAGATGATGCAAAAAAGTGTATACACTAGCAAACCGAAAAAAATTAAAAAGATGGTATGCCTGGCTGAGTTGAATTGTGTTTCCTTATATGGACCAAACAATAAAGCAAGCACTATGCCACCAGGAAGTCTTTGTTTCAGTAGTAATAGGAAGACTCGAATAACACAGTAGATAGTGGCAAAATTTGTTGCCTGTCATATAAAAAAACATGAAATTGCAGTGGAATCCTTCTAGTACAGCTCGAAAGTATTTGTAATGCTTACGGGTCCAGTTTCTGGTCGTTGCACTGCAACAGACCTCACAGTGCATCTCACCGTGTTTTGTGCCTGTTTTTTGTTCTTAATTCATGTAAAATCACTTCTTTTGTTTTCTTTTAACAGTTTATAAGTATTTATTTCTATAAAATGCTTTAACATTTGCAAAAGTTTTTTTTACTTTTGATCGTTATTGTCTTTGTGATCCAACAAAACACTCTACCTGCGCAGGAAACCCC
This sequence comes from Polypterus bichir lapradei, assembly GCA_026402145.1. Lineage (NCBI taxonomy): Eukaryota > Metazoa > Chordata > Cladistia > Polypteriformes > Polypteridae > Polypterus > Polypterus bichir. The sequence goes on from JANRMT010062836.1 coordinate 12,157,064, forward strand.
AGGTGTGTGAAGGGCACTGTTCATTTACAACTGGGATGTGCTGCTATCACTGAGACCAGCTAACAGTTACTCTATGAGTACTAGTAATATACCAGACAAATTAAAAGGTTTAAAACCCAGAAAAGAGAGGTGGACTTTGAGTACATATGAGACGGAGAAGATTTAAAACACCTTTGTCAACTTTCATCATGAGCAATGCACAGTCCTTACAGAATAAACTGGACGAGCTGAGAGCATCTGCACAATATATCCAAGAGTACCGAGAAAGGTGTCTGATGTGCTTTCATGAGACCTGGTTTAAAAATACTGACTCAGATACAGCTGTTGAAGTGGATGGAGTTGATGGTGTATGACAAGGCAGAAACCCAGCTTCTAGTAAGTAAAGGGGATTTGAGGTCTGCCTTCACATTAACTAAAGGTGGTGCAAGAATATCACTGTAACTACTTACCATCAGACTTCACCCATACTATCTACCACAAGAGTTTAATCAATTATTTGTGACAGTAGTTTACATGCCATCACATGCTGATGTGGGAGCTGCAGCTGAAACGATTCTTGAAACTGTTCAGAAACCAGAAATCAAATCACCTGGCTCTTTAAAACTTGTGATGAGTGATTTTGATTTATGCAATTTGGAATCAGTATTACCACATTACTATCAATAAATTGTAGATGCCACATGGGCTGGATGGGCATCCCGGCCAGAAGAGGGTGTAGCGGATGCCACATGTGATATTATTCTGTGGGCAGTTTGCTGCTCCTTAGGCTGCATTGCAGGGAAAGTGGACACTGTAAATACACCTTTAATGGGTAGGTCATAACACGGTCAGGGCGGTTGGTGCTGAAGACTTAAAAACCAGAAAAGAAGGGGAGAGAGAGAGAGAGAGACATCTTGTGGTGGAGCAAAGAGAAGAGACAAGGTAGCGCCAAGTAAAATATCTGCTGGAAAACATTTTTTTTTTAAGAATCAGCGACACAAGGGAGACGCATCTCTGAAGACGGACTCTTTTTTCTTTGGTTTCGCTGACGATTACTTGGACCGGTAGGATTGAACTTTTTTGTTATCGGCTCGACGGCTGGCGTATTCCGGTAGGGACAGTAAACCTATTTGGACAAACTGGTTTCTCCTATTCATGAACATCGCGCTCCCAAAACGGGAGGGGTGGGTTCGATTGCAATGTGCTTGTTTTGTTTGTTTTTTTATATGCAAAATATATGTGTTATTCTTTTGCCCCTTCTTTATTTTGTGATATGGCTTGTAGTTTAATGCTGAGCTGGGACTTGTGATGAGGGGTCAAATAAAAGGACGAGCGTTGGTCACGTTGCCTGATAGATTTTCGACATTGAACTGCTTTGCTCCAGCAGTTTTCTAATCGTGCGGTAACCCGGGGTGAGTTGTTCTCCCGGGGCAGCGGTACAAGGGTATGGTTACTTACCCGGATGGGAGGCTCCTAACAGGCAGACAGGCATCCTGGCCTTGGAGGAGAAAAGGATCAGACTTAGAAGGAAAGACCGGAAGTAAGGACAAGCAGCCCACTAAAAAGGGAAGATGTCGCTGGGGGGTTTTTTCTCCCCCAGCATGCTATATGGCAGAAGCTCTGGTCATCAGTGCCCAGTGGGAAGCCAGCAGGGCATGCTGGGAAATGTAGTCCGGCAGTGGGGTCACAGGGTGCAACGAGAGGGCGCTGCAGGGAGACAAGCTCCCTCTTATAATGGACTTCCATGTGACCAGGAGATACTTCCATAGGGCAATTGCCCTGGCCCCATAAGTAACTCCCAGGTCTATAATAAAAGGGACTGTGCTCCCTTATCCAGGCAAGTCGGAGCTGGGAGGAAGTGAGGCAGCACTCAACTGGAGGAGGATGGTGCGCTGGTGAGAGAAACTGTAGTGAAGAAAGAAAACCTGTGTTTTTGTGCATTTTGCGACTGAAAAATGGATTTTGGTGAATACACCAACCTTTATTTGAACCGGGGACTGTATTTGTGTGTTCCTGTCAAGGTTTGGGCTCGCGGACGCCCTGGTTTCCATCACAACATAAACATTAATACTAGAGGGAACAAAACACTAGATAAGTATTATGGAAACGTCCCTGGTGCCTGCATATCACGTTACAGAGCAGCTCTGGATGTGTCAGACCACGTAGTTATTCACCTACTACTGAAATACAAATAGATACTGAAACAAGAAAAAACAACCAAACAAAAAAAACACAAAACTGTTGCAGGAACAGTGAAGAGGAACTGCAGGAATATGTTGACATTCTCACAGTCACTGAATGAGGCCACTTTGACTGTAACTGAACATATGAAATTCTGTGAATCTATGCTTATTAAGGAAAAAACCTGTCAAGGTGTACCCCAACAGTAAGCCATGGATCATTAAAGAGGTTAAAGCATTACTATTGGAAAAAAAAAAAACATGTTCATCAAGAAAATAAGAAAAACAAATTTTACAGCAAAGGATTAACAGGTTGATTAAACAAAATAAAAAGATATATGTGGAAAAAATCAAGAGGTGGTTTAATAATATCAATCCAAAGCAGGTTTAGAAAGGCCAAAGAAATCACAGGATGGGGTTTTAAAAAAAGTGTGAACTTTCCGGTTGACAAAGACCCGAAGCTTTTATCAGATGAGCTTAATACCCTTTTTTACCAGATTTGAAACAAGTGATTTCAGATTCCAAAATGCAGATGTAAAGGAGATGCTTTATAAAAACACAAGAAATTCTTCTGTGATAGGGCTTAGTTTATCTGAAGTGGAGAAAGGCTTGTGGGGGGCTAAAACAAACAGGGTGGGGGGATAGATGGCATATCAGGTTGGCTCTTGAAGTCCTGCTTCAGTTTTTCATTTGTTTTTTAATTGGTCTGTGACCTGTAGTAATGTACCTAAGCTGTGGAAACAATCAATCATTACCCCCGTTTCTAAAGTTTCCAGGCCAAGCTGTCAGGAATGATTACAGACCAGTGGCACTCACCTCTATTCCAATCAAATTCTTTGAATATTTGGTGAAAAACATTTTAATGACAGAGGCAAATTCTTTTTAAGATAACCACCAATTCACTTACTATGCAACCAGGAATGTTGAAGATGCTCTGCTGGTTATCTTACATCAAATCTACAGTTTTCTTGATCAGCCTGGTACATATATCAGAGCACTATTTTTAGATTTTTTTCATTATCAAATATGCTGATGACACCATGCTCATAGGTCGCATATCTGGGGAGGATGAAATTTGAAAAGTACAAGTATCCTTTCAGTCATTTAACAAGGAGAAAATAACCAATAACAAGCAACATGAATTCAACAGTTAAACAAGTAAACTTGATTTTTATTAGTGCTGTGCCATTTCAGAGAGATGATCTAGCAGTTGAGGATTAGTTCACTAAAGGAATTATTCAGATATAACCACTTGAGCACTTGCAGAAGTAGAGCTTGTAGAGTAAAATTATTTCTAGTGGCGCAGCTAGAAGGCAAGAGCACTTATTGCTTCTGTGGTGCTGTCTAACTGCTGTGTTTAACGTGTTATACAATAGGTTGTAAGATAAACAGATGACAATGATAAAGAGTTGGGATACCAACCTGGTCACCCCCGCATAATTGCTTTTGGGAAATAAACAAAAATACATGCAATTAGTGCAGAGTTGTCTTTGCAGATGTAAGTTCAGAACAGAACCATCCCAAGATGACAGAGCTTCTGGATTTGGGCCGTTCCAAAAGGAAGAGGAGGGTCTGGGTGGATGGACACTGGAAGTGACATTACAGGAATTACAGCCGTCAGTCTACTGGTCTGTAGAGGCATGAAGAGAGAAAAGCATTAGGACATAGTGTCAACCGCTGGAGTGGCAGTAAATTACAGTCACTAGAGCCCTTCAGCTGTCCCCTATGTGCGCATGACAAGGTACACTTATATGTCTATGTCTCACTCCTATCTTGGTGCTCTTTACACTATCAAAAACCATGTGTCAATCAAAAAAGCCATTACATGCTTTTTTCAATTTCAGTTTCAATTTTTATAATTGCTTTTTTTCAGTAACAATTAAGGTAAACATTCAGTTACTTTACCTGTATACAAACGTCTCCATTTCCACAAAAATGTTAAGGTGATGTGACTTAATGTGATGAAAGGTCCATATTTTAAATTAATAATAGGGACCCAGCAAGTGCAGGCTGTGATTGCATACGGGTGTGCACAAGCATGTGCCACTGCAGGTTTGATTGGGGTGCTTGGCTGATCGCATAATCATGCGCAAATGCGAGTGGTTCAGTCAGGTGCCTCATTCACAGCTTGGAAGAAGCACCGTAACACACCTGCACCCAGTCAGGCTGTGTAAAAGGAGCCTGCATGGCAGAAAAGGAAGAACACAGGCACAGAACAAGAATAGAAAGAACAAGAAAAGAAAAGAGAATAAAGAGAGATGGAGGTTAACGAGAACAGAGAGAATGACAGGGATGGGATGGAGGCCAGTGCAATTGTGAGGGGAAGCAGGTAGATGGGAAAATGAACTAAAGAGAAGCTCCTGATCAGCGCTTGAGGGTCAGAAGGGCCACTTCTGTGGAGCAGTAAATGAGAAGGAGCAGTGAAGTGCTTCGGAAGGCTCCCATGAAAGCCAGACAGACTGTGGCATGGGGGGAGCAAGGATGAAAAGCTTGGCACAGAACCCCACAAATACCAACGGACTGGCAACTGGAGCCTCAGCTGGATTAAGGGTTGTCTGCGGCTGCTGGTGGATGTCTCCTTGTGCTGAGGAATCCGAAAAGGGTAATCAGGGGAGACTATTTGCACTTTGGACTGATTTTAATAGAAGCACTTGACACTATTAAACCAAACCCTGTGTCCCTGTTCCTGTCCTCATTTGCCTGGCTCATCTCAGTCTATGACTTTTGATGGTTACGGGTTTGACAGGCTCCTAGAAGCAACAAGGGAGCGTGAAGCTGACCCGGACCATTACAGTGAAAGAAATTGAAATACATTTTGATAAAGGCACTACATTTCATGACACATGACAATTACTGGATTTTTCATTCGATTGGATATCCAAAACTTATTTTGTCACTTTTAGTCTAATTTATTACAAGCTCTTTGATCAGGAGGCTGTACATCAAAATGAATAAAAATATTAACAGAGTTACTGTTTAATTTTACATTCACAAATAAACACTGTGGTTCCCTTTCACCTGCATGAAAATAGTGGACATGAACAATATAAATCAGTAAGGGGACAGAGGTTGGGTAGTCACACTTGCATCCTCTAATGTTATGTGAGATATAATGTGTGTCCTTCAAGAAGTTCACTGTAAATATTATCTTCTTAGAAACATGTTTAACACAATTTATGACATTTTATTTAAGTTAGTAACTGTAATATGATTCCAAGAATTTAAACTGTAACACTTTACACTTCCTAATTACTGGGAAACGTAATGAAATTCAGTAACATGTTACTTGGTACTTTGTTACCCCCAAAGACAGGTAAACAACAATAAGACACTGAGAACATTGTCAGACTGACCCACTCTCAAGTCAGAATATAAAAAGAAGAACTGAATGTCCATAGAAGTTAACAGACAGAAAGGATAGTCAGAGAATCCAGTTGTAAAACACAAAAGCTAATTTTATGATCTTAAAGTAAATAAAAAGCAAGTCAAAAGTTTGGGAAAACTTTTGACCAGAGCCTCAGAAATGTGTCAGCCATCCAGACATCCATCAAGGAGGAGGAGGCCTGGCTCAGCAAATTGGAAAAGTCTGGACTGCCTGGGAAATTCAAGTTCTGGGTATACCAGTATGGTATCCTGCCTAGGATCCGCTGGCCTTTGCTGGTTTATGATGTGCCCATTGGAGACAAAGGAGAGTGGAATCAGTGGATATCTCCACAGGTAGCTTGGCTTACCACGCAGCCTGAGCAGCGCAGCTCTGTGCAGGAAGAATACAATTCTGCAGCTTCCTTTCAACAGTGCCATGGTACAGTTTAAGGTCTCCCGTACTAGAGAAGCAGTGCAAGGACTCTAAAGTCTCAGCAGCAGGTATTGAGATCCCGGCCAGCAGGAAACAGAGTGCCCCTTGGGGAGCTGGAGACAGCAGAAATGAGGCTGAGGCACAAGGCTGTGGTGAGAGCAGTGGCAATAGGAAGATCAAAATTAAACAGCTTTCCATTGCCTCAGTACAAACATTTCCATGACTAGGAGAGGTGACTGCTTATACCGGAAAATGTGAGAGCAGCAATGGATGAGGGAAAGACCAGCAGGATGGGAGGCATAAAACTGCAGGAAGCTTGGATGGGATAGGAGAGTGCAATGGAACGAAAACTCACTTGAATGGACATCTGGCGAGCAGAGCCTCAGCACATTAAAATTCTAATCCAAGCTGTATATGACATCTTACCTAGCCCAGCAAACCTGCATCTGTGGAGCAAGGAAGGCTGACACACCTTCTTGTACACTCTTCTCTGGGATAGGGACACTTGAACACATCCTGAGCAGCTGTCCAAAGGCACTAGGGAGGGTTGCTACCAGTGACGCCATGACCTACAGTATGTGCTGAAGGTAGTTGCTGAGAGTGTCTACTCAGCCATAACAATATGCAGGCCCACTGTCCCCCCAGGAAGCAGATAACAATCATCAAGGCAGGAGAGCAGCTGAAACCACAGTCTAGAACTGCTCCAGGTCTACTTTCCATTGCCCAGGATTGGCAGATAATGATAGATACAGGCAAGCAACTTAAGTTTCCAGCATATATTGCAGCAACATCATTTTGACCGACATTGTCATTCTGTCAGAAGCCTCAAAACAGTTTGCACTGATAGAATTGACTGTGCCAAGGGAAAATCATTTAGAGGACGCTTTTCAGAGGAAGCTGGCCAAGTAACAGGGGCTTCTGGAGTATTGCCAGGGATGGGGTCGTGAGCACACTGCCATCCAGTGGAAGAAGGCTGCAGAGACTTCACTGTCCATTCTCTCTACAGATTCTACATCCTTCTGGGCATGAGTGCACCACTCGGAAGGACAGCTGTCAGGATTGCAAAAGAGACAGCAGAAAGAGCTTCCAGGTAGCTGTGGCTTGATGCTGCTGGGACACAAGTCGGGGCTTGATCAACCCCAGCTGAATCACCTGGGTGAGGGTGTATGATGTTGTGAGTAAAAAACCCTATGAACCCAGGAAACTTCACTGATGATGCATCTCAGTGGATCCATTGGATATATCTTTCATCTCAAGGACTGGCCCTAGTTAAGAGTTTTACACTGTAAGAGCAAAGTTAGTGCTCAAGTTGGCTGAACTTCAGCTTTATTTTTAGTTCCATGTCAGTAGAAAGACCCCATCCGGGATTAATTAATGGTATTTGAAAGTATTTCACATTAAAAAAAGAAGCTTTAGTGTTTTTGTATTTGTCAATTTTGCTTTAGCAAACAGCACTCTAAGTAAGGCCTTATTCTCTACTTGAGTATTGATGTTTACACTTCATTTAGGCATATAGGCATAGATAACCACAAAGATCTTCACTGACTAGGCTAAGAAAAATGTACAGTATAAAGATGAATGTAAATTGTTGAGACAGATTGCCAAATAATGCTTACACACTCAAGTAGTGTAAAGTTAAAGTAGAAAAAAGAGCTAAACAAACCCAAAGTAGAGTATACAAGCAAAAGTTTCAAAAGCAGAGATAAAAGTTAGAAGTTTACTTAATGAACAAACTCCTGAAAAGTGTAAGCTGTCTGTAGCATAATTTTCATGGCTAAGCAATAGTACTCATGATTGATAGTGGCTGGCGTGGTGTAGGACATGATCAAGCTTTATAAACAATTCAAACATTAGGAAACATTCAATGCACAGAATTCCCAAAAGAAGGAGTCCAGCTTGCCACTACAGCATTCCAGTTCTGAGTATATGGTTAAATTGCTGAGACTCCAATTATAAAAAGAAATTGTTAATTTTGTTTTGTTTCTGTGGGGACTTATTAAATTGATGGATGGAGGAAAACTTGACTTCTGAGCCAAAATCCATTAAACTTTGAATTATCAATGATGAACTCCAATATGGCAGCCACAGCTGATTATTTGAAAAATCAAATTACCAAACTCCAGTACTGCAGTATGTTCCTGTCAGGCTGAATAGAAATGCTTTAACCCAGTATAATCTTTACTCTAGAGACCCTTCATTATGTCAGGTTAACTCTGCTTGATGCCAGTTCTCTTGGGTATTCACCATTATCCCTCAGCTGAGCATCCAGGTTCAAGATAGCATGGAAAAATCCATTGCTGAGGGCAGAAAAACTGTAAGTAGCAGTGTTTAAATACAAGTTAATATTGCAAGATAGACAGATGGAAGATGCAAGGACTTGGTAACCTAAAGTCAAATTAAAAAAAAAAATCTGTGTACCAGTTAATGAAAAATATTATTCTAACAATGGTGTTGAAAAAATTAAGATCAAGGTAAAAAGCTCTGCAGGGTAATAGCAAGAGATGCAGCTTCAACATCTTTATCTAGTGGGCTGCTGGACATGATGAGAGCAGAGAGATTAGGGAAACTTTAAATGAGAATATAAAACATTTAAAAATTTAATATTTTGTTATTAAGGACTCAAATATCTCTTATATGTTTTTTTGTCTCCTTTTATTAAGTGCTTCCTGTGTTGAGTTTCTGCTGTTCAGGCTTGTGTGGGTTTCTCCAGTTAGTCCAATTTCTTCTCACAGACCAACTAATTTTATCTACTGTAGGTTGAGTTGCTACACTAATTTAATGTAGTGCATTGAATAACTTGCAATGGAGTGATGTCTTGTCAAGCGTTAATGTCAGAATGACTACTTCAACTTCAGACTCTACAGATTACATGGAGTATTCTATAGAAACCAAAGTGAAGACCTGCAAATGTTAATACATTTACAGTAACGATGATTGACAATCTGGAGTAGCTTTCTGCTGACTTGTTTGCTGTATCTATTCTTTGCTTCTGTTTGTCAGTGTACAACTGTTTGTTCATGTTTTATCTGTTTTGCTGCACAACACATGACAGTGGCTGTTATCTTACCTCTATGGGCAGAGCTTGCCAATCACCACTCATAATCGCTGCATTTCTCCTTCCTTGTTCTATATGCACAGTCTTTCTGCCCTTTTGTCTCGATGTTTGTCCTCAAGAGTGACATTACAGTTATATGTGTTGTGGCAGATGACCAGGGATCCTGCCCCACCGGGATATCTGGAATAAGGATGGACCAGGAGAAGGGCACTACCTTTCCCTGGGTGTAAGAGGGCAGCCCTCCTGGATTCCATCAGGTCCACAGAGATGGAGCTGGGAAGCTCGACCCTGTGGGGACCCGTGGCCACTACCAGGGGGCGCCTGGACGGTCCTGGAGACCTGGAGGACACCACTTCCGCCACACCAGGAAGTGCTGCTGAACCAGGAACTGTGTACGCACGGAGTGCTTCCGGGTGCAAGGGCAGCACTTCTGCCACACTAGGAAGTGCTGCCGGAAGACCATAACAGAGCACCTGGAGTACATCTGGGGCGTGATAAAAGGGGCCGTCTCACTCCATTCGAGAGCTGGAGTTGGGTGGAAGAGGACGGAGCTTGCAAGGAGTGGAGTAGAGGTAGCAAGAGAGTGAAAAGAAAAGGACTGTGAGCTGTTCTTGTGCTGGTTTGTGTAGTTGTATAAATAAACGTGTGTTTTTGGACATTTGGCTGTCTCCGTATCTGTCTGTGTCCGGGCATCATTCACAGTGTATAGACAGTCAGTTAATGTGATAGTGGTTATTTTTGCTGAATATTCCTAGATCTACTGATACTTGCCTGTTCTGATACTCCGTTTGTGTACATATTATGTATTTGTGACTATTTGATAACAGCCTTGATTTTAATTAGTCACACTAATTCACACAACAGCTTAGAAAACTTAACCTCTTTGACGTGAAAATATGATATTAGTGATGAAGTGGGTATTTAGGTAATTATTAAAGTGTTTGTGGTTGTTTTAACTCTTTTGACTCATAACAATGTAAAGATTGCTCCAGCATCTTCTTCTTTCAGCTGCTCCTGTTAGGGGTAGCCACAGCAGATCATCTTGCTCCATATCTTCTTGTCCTCTGCATCTTGCTCTGTTACACCCATCACCTTCATGTCCTCTTTTACCACATCCATAAACCTTCTCTTATGCCTCCCTCTTTTCCTCTTAACTGGTGTCTTAATAATTAATTAAAAATATGTCTTTTTTTCGTTAAAGTTGTAGTCCATAGAATTTTTCTTAATTGTTCAAGAATATTAGGTTCAAAGACTAGTCATTATTCAAACTGAGTAAGGGCCAAAGCCACTGAGTAAGAGCCAAAGACCTTAGAATATTAGAGAGGATATGGTCCAGAAGAATGACAATTTGGATTTCACCCCAAAAATGTGCTACTGCAGTGTAAGGATAAAAGGGCATGGATTGAAGAATGGTATAAAACATAACATAAGAGTGAAGTACAATGTAAGGGGAGAGAGCCTGTGAACATTCATTTGAATGTTATGATACTTTTATGACTTTTTTGGCATGCAGTAGTGTCTATTGTGCATATATTATAATTCTTTAATAATTTAAGTGTATGCACAAATTCATTTTTTGATTCAGCATTGCTATTTAATATATTGTACAAAATTTTATTAATAAATGCATTAAGTATCTTTGCTTTTTCAGATATTTTAGTAAACCTGCAAATTGACTGGTGGTAACATTTTTTTTCTTCCATTAGAAAATCAAGAGCAATTACAGTATTTTATTAAGCATATCAAAATATGCATTGACAGGGTAAGTCATATGTCCAATAAGATCCATGCAAGGGTTTTGAGTGCTTAAGGCAAAAATCAGCATTGCTCATATTCAGCCTGATTAATATTTGATAAGTAATGTTTTTAGTTTTAGGAACAGCATGTAATACTGTAGTGTAATGTAATAAGTAACACTGTAATATCAGTATTCAGAGGCGCATTGATCCATCTACAAACCATCTTACCTGTATGTCATACATGAGAGAATCCTTATTGATTCAATGTTATGCTGGGTCTACCATTTATATCATAATTAGTATTTTTTAATGGAAAGCACAATGTGGAACTATGGTGCAAAAAAATAATTAAATTTGTATGTTATATTCTCCACTATAAAGGGTAGGTCCTCTAAATGAAGTCCAAAATTGTGTTGTTTTGGCTTATTGGTTTCCTGAAATAATGATTAAATGTTTCTAAATTTTAATGCGGTACAAAATACAAAAGTCACTCATCCTGTGTCAAAGTGACAGTGTAAATGTAAATTCCCTTTTTTAAAAGATGTTCAATCTTGAATATTTGTAATTTTAACCCTTACCAAATTCTTGAACATTTCATTTATTTTAAGCTACTGTATTTAACCAACATTCCATTTGAATAACAGTGGGGTTCATCATAAGGCTCAGAAATCCCTCTTATCTTGTTATTTTCAAACATGTTTATTTCAGTTGAAATAATGAGCACATTCTATTTAAAAAACTTGCGGGCCAAGATCTTTGGAGTTTTTTGACATTTACCAAACTCAAAATCTGCACAAAAATCTATTAAGGCATCATTGTAGTATTTGATACAATCAGATAAAAAATATTGATTTTATAAAACTTGGAACACAAGCCCTTATGTTGAGTACACTGAAAATATATTTATATACATTGTGATAGACAGCCCGAGCACAAACAGACAGACACTGGATGTCAATGCCACAAAAAGTTTATTTACAATATTTACAAGTATTAAACAGTCCTGCACCACACACAGTGCTACAGCACTAAACACCCTTACGTATGGGCCTTTAAATGTCTGTGGGCCGCCTTTCTTCCTCCTGTCACTGGAGCTTCGTCCTGCTCCAGCTCCCAACTCTAGCTCCATGACTGTAGGAAGGTGGCCCCTTTTATAGTCACCCCGACGTGCTCCAGGTGCTTGATGACGTTCTTCCGGTGGCACTTCCTGGTGTGGTGGAAGTGCCACATGAGCACCCAGAAGCACTCTGGGTGTCGCTGGAAGGATCTTCCCCCACCTTTCCAGGTGTGGCAGAAGTACAAAGCTCCCGGGCTTTAGGAGACTTGGGGCACCCTCTGGCGTAAGCCACAGGCCCCCATGGGTTTGTACCTCTTTGCTTCATCCCCGTGGTCCCTTGCTTATCCAGGGTGGTTGCCCCCTCATGTCCTGGGGGACATACTGACTGCCTTCCCATCCTTCCAGGCATCTGGTCTGGCCCCCAGCCTCCTGTGACAACATAAAAAAGCTAAAGATAACAGAATGATTAAAAAAAGAGGTGCCTAAATCCCTGCTCCCCATTATTAATAAATTGTATTGCCTTTTTGTAAAATACTTTAGTTTTTGTCTGGAGCCTTTTACTGCAGATTTAAATTTGAAAGGTAATTCACATTGTTATATACCAATTTCAATAACTAATTTTCAAAATAGTGTGTTGTGTTTGCTAATAGAACTGACATTTAAGAATCTAGCACAAGTTATAATTGTTATTTTTTAATACAGTTTGAAGAATAATAGGTACAGTGCTCTCCATAATGTTTGGAGGAAAGACACATTTTTTCCTTAATCTAATCTTCTGTTCCACAGTTTAAAATTATAAATCAAACAATTCAGATGTTTATAAAGTGCACATTACAAACTTTAATTGAAGAATATTTGCATACCATTTGGTCACACCATGTAGAAATGACAACACTTTTTATATATAGTCCCTAATTTTTGGGAGCCATAATGTTTGGGACATAGCAATGCAGTCATATTTAATACTTTGTTGCATATCCTTTGCATTCAATGACTGTTTGAAGCCTGCGATTCACAGACATCACCAGGTGCTGAGGGTCTTATCTGGTGATGCTCTGCCAAGCCGCTAATGCAGCCATCTTTAGTTCCAGCTTGTTTCAGAGCTTGTCCACTTAAGTGTTCTCTCCAGCTTATGGAAGGCATGCTCAGTTAAATTTAAATTTAAATTTTTTCCATTTTTAGCTTTGGAAAACTACTGGGTTGCCTTAGCTTTATTTTTGTAGTATTATCTTGTTGTAGGATGAAGCACCATCCAGTGAGTTTGGAAGCATTAACTGGAACTTGAGCAGACACCATGTTTCTATACACCACATAATTCATTGCGACAGTGCCGTCAGCATTTATATCATCAAGGAACATAAATATGCAAGTTTAACTGTGGCAGCCATACATGCTCAAGCCATCAGACCTCCAACATCATGTTTAAAAAATGAGGTGGTATGCTTTGTATCTTGGACAGTTTCTTTTTGTCTCCACACTTTGCTCCTGCCATCACTGTGATGTAGGTTCATCTTTGTCTCATCCATCCACAAGACCTGTTTCAAGAATTCTGCAGGCTCTTTTAAGTACTTCTTCTCAAACTGTAATCTGGCCATCCTGTTTTTGTTGCAAACTAGTGGACTGCATCTTGCAGTGTGGCCTCTGTATTTGTGTTCATGAAGTCTTCTGCAGAGAGTAGTCTCTGAGACATACACACCTGCCTCCTGAAGACTGTTTCTGATCTGTCAGACAGGCATTTGGGGACTTTTCTTTACCATAGTGAGGATTCATCTGTCATCAGCAATGATGGAATTCCTTGGCCTCTTAGTCCCTTTGTGATTACTGAGCTCAGCAGTGCATTCTTTCTTCATAATGATATTCCTGACATTTGATGTAGGTAATCCTAAGTTCTCTAATAGTTTCATTCATGTTCAGCATCATAATGGCTTCTTTGACTTTCATTGGCACAGCTCTTGTCCTCATGTTGAATAATGGCAACTACAGACCCCAAAGGGTAGAAGCAAGCCCAGGTATCTTATGCCCACACTATTGAAACAATAAAACAAACCTGAGTAGTTAGACACCAATTGTCCTAAACATTTTGGTGCCCTAAAATTGAGGACCATGTATAAAAAGTGTTGAGATTTCTACATGGTATGACGAAAATGTATTAAAATACCCTTAAATTAAAGTATGCAATGTGCACTTTATTAATGTCTGAATTGTTTGATTTGTAATTTTAAACTGTGGAGCAGAGTGGTAAATCAAGGAAAAATGTGTCCTTGTCCCAAATATTATGGAGGACACTGTATATGTGAAGCAGCAGCACAGACATACATTAATTATTTTCCAAAGCAATTATGTGGTACATGGCAAGTGACTCAATCTGCTATACACAATATTTTAATTACTTGCACAATTTCTGGAAGCGAGAAAAAGAGTTAGTGCACTCTTCCACCCCCTGGTCTGGCATGGAATTACTCTACTTCAGGCCCTTTAGCTGCTTCTCATGTGCGCGTTTGTGAAAAGTTGTAGTTTGAAAGAAGCTCTAGCTGGGCTATTAATAGTATGACATTACACTGAAATACCATGCCTTTATCTTTTATCGCACTCAAGCTCAGAATACATTATATCATAGTGAATAGAACAGAGACTCACTTATTTATTTTCAAAATAAACTTTTTTGCATTATAGAGTTTTGGGGAGCTGTACTGTAATTACAATAGCATCAAGTGTAAGCCAACTTTCAATCTAAGACAAGACAATTCTTCATGGCCACACCAAATGCACACTCACACTGACTTAAACCAACCCTGTTAAAAACTGTAAAATAACCTAGCATGCATGTCTTTCAGGATCAGTGTCCTCCTAATTACCTTCTACATGGTTTAAGTACGTACAAAGTAGAAAACACTACAGCACTAGATTGTTACTCATCTGAATATTCTAAAGCAAATCTTTTCCATATTATTTCAACTTACAGTATATTACTCGAATAACAAAAGAAGCAAATCCTACCTAAAATTAAGTCTCTGGCATCTATATCTTTATTTCCTAAGGAAAAACGAAACCTATGATGTTAATATAACTAGCCAGAGGTCTTGCAAAGTTTTGAAAGTCCTACTATTATCTCAACTGATCAAATGTGTGCATTAAAAGCAGATGCCAGTGGCATGTGCTCCAGATGCACAGGAAACCTTCATACTGTAGCTCTGAGAAGAAGTTGTCTCACATGATCAAACTACAGTATGTTCATTACAAGCTGACAGATTCTATTCAACCTAAGAAACATGCTCAATGTCATGTATACCTCCTCAAAATATGACTGCTCTAAAGTCTTCCTGCCTCTTGATGTTGATATTAAACTCAGGGTTAAATATTAACTTCACCAGGAATGTATTTTTTTATATTTCCACCTGTACAATCTTGGTTACCTGTGTCATTTAGAATTTACTTTAAAATACTACTAATGGTTTACAAAGCCTTAAATAATCTTGCCCCGTCCTATAAAGTAACCTCAGATCCTCAAATGAAGGTCTGCTTACAATTCCATGAGCCAACATGAAAAAAAGCTACATTTTAGTTGTATCCCTGTTTGTCTATATGGGCATTTAATTATAATTTTTCCTCTGGGTTCTGAAATTCCTTAATAATCTGTAATATTCTCCGCTGTCTTTTCCAGTTCTTCTGTGGTGGCAATCTGCGGCACCAATTGATCAAGATACAATGCTGCCCCCTGTGTTTGTGGATTGAAAAGCAGTTGTCCCAGATGTCCACATGACCATCATCTTCAAATTCTTTCATGTGAAGCCTGAATACCATAAGGACTGATTAAGAACATGCATGATAGGTAGAATGTCCAGTGGGGATCTGCGGTCTTTTGGCTTTGGAACCCCTGCAGGTTTTTTTTTCTCCAGCCTAACTGTAGGTTTTATTTTATATACATATATATATATAGTGAATAAAATCAGCCACTGACACACAAAAAGGTTTGGGGCAGCCACTCATATATTATACCAGGTTGCAAAGGTTTAGATTAGCACACATCAAGTTCACAAGGTGAACTGATTTCTTAAGACAAAAATGGCGTCTTTATAGACCAGGTCCCGTAAGTGATGTCATCTTGGATGCCGGGACCAGAATTGATGTCCTTCATGGCGCCGGAACCGAAAATGACATCTTTGAAGAGAAATCAGGCAGGTTTTCCCATATTTGGTCTGCAGAGAAAACAGAGGAAGGTTTAACGCAGCCCACCTCCCCCTGGTCTGGTGTGGAAATACCTTCTTTTGGTCCACTCAGCTTCCTCCTATTCGCATATGTGTGACAATATATATATATTTTCTATCCTCCTGGTCATTCAAGCTTACGTTTTTCTGTGTTACATAGTATGTAGCATTATTGCCTATTCTTGTTTGTTTGTTTTATATTAACTTCCTTTTATTTCACTTTGTAAAGCATTTTGAGCTACATTGTTTGTATGAAAATGTTCTATATAAATCAATGTTGTTGTTGCTGTGGAACCTTCTGTAAGAGTTCATTTTTACAAATTAATGGCCCTACATGAGCATCCAACTTTGAAAAAATGCCCTGTAACCATTTGGTATCATTGTATATAGATTGGAATACCAATTACCTTTTGACTTATTAATCAATTCAAACTGAATTATACCAGCCTACTGAATCATGTGTGACAAAACTATACTAGTTAGTTCCATCTTCAAGTAATATAAGCAAGGTGAAGCAGCATCATTAAATTTATTAATCAACTGAAATTTTAATTTGTATTTCAGCATATTCCAGTCTATATAAATTTATCATTTTGCAAAATGGACTGCAATAAGCTTGTTTTTTTATAATGTATAATTTTACTTAGAATGAATAAAGCACTGCGGTGGGCTTGCGGCCTGCCCAGGGTTTGTTTCCTGCCTTGCACCCTGTGTTGGCTGGGATTGGCTCCATCAGACCCCTGTGACCCTGTAGTTAGGATATAGCAGGTTGGATAATGGATGGATGGATGAATAAAGCACTGTTTAAAAAATGAATTCCAACTGAAATCTAAAACTAGAGAGATGTATGACATCAATTTTCAGTTTTTTTTCCCACTTGAAAAGCCAGCATCCACAGTTTGACATTTTGAAAGGAATCAGAAAGCAGTGAACCAATCAAAACCTGCATAGTTTGGTATAGAAAGAAGATACTGCATTCTTTATACATTATGTGCTTTACTTCTAGACCACTGATTTCTAGGCCCTGGGAAGAACATAATATGGAGCCTTGTTCTGTAGTGAAGAGACAAACATATAATCCCTTATGACTGGTGGGGGTGTCTAAAATACGTACCGTGCACCGTGTCTGGAAAGAGGGGTCAAAATATAACTCAAAATAAAAGTAAAACATAGAGTTGAAATGAAAGAAATATTATATTGTTTTATAGTTTCAAAACTGCAATTAAGGCAACCTCACCTGAAGACACTTTTGAAAATCGTCTTACCACTAGTCCTGGTCTGCTTTCTCACAGAAGAGTATAAACAATTGAGGGATGCCATTGAAGGGATTGGGAGTTAGGCAAGATCTGGGCCAACATGTATACACATCCTTGTAATTAGCCTAAATCTGAAATCCCCACACCAGAAGTAAAAGATTTAAATCTTGTCATTTGGAATCACCATCTATGTAATTTTGTTGGGCCCACAATGCTACACTTTAGACAATGTTCTAGATTGAGCAAAAGCATCTGCAAGTTGCCTCAAACATGGCAAAACATGGAGCTTGAAGGTTAGAGCCCCTTATTGTCTGCATTAAAATGAAGAATATTTTTTTATTAGTAGTATTTTTCATGTAATTAGTATTAATCAAGTGCTTCCAATTCTGGTACGTTGAGTGCAAGTCATCAAAAAGGTATGAAAAGTTCAGTACTATTTGCTCTTAAAGGGAACCAAAGTAAAACAAAATGAAGTGGATCAATATCTGAAATGCAAATTAAATTCCGCTGATCAGAATGGGACTGAGCGGCATCTTGATCTTGATTTTAAAAAAGTTTTTAAATTTTAAAAAGCCACCAAAGAATCCTTACTGTCCTCCTTCCATTTCTTGGATAAGAAGCCAGAAGTATGATACCCTTGGTTCCAAATGAGACCCTCCACCTGCATCCTTGACCCAATACCAACAAGTTTTTTCAAAGAAGTATCCAGAGTGCTAATTGATAATGTGCTTGACATAGTAAATTCATCATTAGATATGGGGGTCTTCCCAGACTGTGTTAAGAATGCTGTTGTTAAACCCCTGCTCAAAAAAAATAATCTCAACTCCTCTGTTTTTGAAAATTTTAGACCTGTTTCTAACCTGCCTTTCTTAAGTAAAATCCAAGAAAAGGCAATATTACGGAGCTAAATGATAACTTGAATAAACATTCTATTCTTGACAAGTTTCAGACAGGTCTTAGAACAAAAATCTCAGTACAGAAACTGTACTTGTTAAAGTAGTAAATGACTTGCAGGTAAATGAAGACAGAGGCCGTGTATCTGTTCTCTTCCTCCTAGTTCTGAGTGCCTCATTTGATACATATTGATCATGATATTCTTATAAATCGCCTTAGTGTGTGGGCCTCTCTGGTAAAGTCTTAAATTGGTTTGAGTGTTTCTTAACAGGTAGAAAATTCTTTCTTAGTTGTGGTAATTATACTTCGAAGACACAGGATATTCTATATGGTGTTCCACAAGGCTCTATCCTGGGTCCGCTGCTCTTTTCAATCTATATGCTTCCGTTAGGTCAGATTATCTCAAGGCATAACGTGAGCTACCACAGCTATGCTGACAACACACAACTGTATTTATCAATAGCGCTTGATGACCCCAACTTTCTTGGTTCACTAATGCACAGTCTTACTTGTGTTTCTGAGTGGATGAGTAGTTATTTTCTGAAACTAAATAAGGAAAAAACAGAAGTCTTTGTGATTGGCAAAAATGGATATAGTGAAGGTATTAAAAATAAACCTGATCCATTAGGCTTAAAAGTCAAGACAGAGGTAAAGAATTTAGGGATAATTATTGACTCTGACCAGAGTTTTAAATCACGCATTAATCAGATTACAAGGGCAGCATTTTTTCACTTAAGAAATATAGCAAAAGATAAATCTCTTGTAACTTTGCAAGATGCTGAAAAATTACTCACGCTTTTGTCTTCAGTTGCTTAGACTACTGTAACATACTCCTCTCAGGACTACCCAAAAAAGACATCAATCGAATGCAGGTGCTAGAATCTTAACTAGGAAACGAAAATCCAAGCACATTTCTCCAGTTTTGATGTCACTACATTGGTTACCTGTGCCATTTAGAATTGACTTTAAAATATTGCTTATGGTTTACAAAGCCTTAAATAATCTTACTTCATCCTAGATTTCGGAAAACCTTTAACCTTACACTCCAAATCGCAACCTTAGTTATTCAAATGTGTGTCTGCTTATAATTCCAAGAGCTAAATTTAAAAAAATGGTGAGGCGGCCTTCTGCTGTTATACACCTAAAATCTGAAATATCTTACCGATAGAAATTCGCCAGGCTAATACAGCACTTTAGAAAACTGCTAAAAACCCATTACTTTAACATGGCTTTCTTATAGCTTCATTTTAGTGCAACCCTGATATACTGTATATGCATTTAATTATTGTTTTTATCATGGCTCCAAAATCTGTACAAACCCCTACTTTCTCTGCTTTTCTTTTTCAGTTTTTCTGTGGTAGCGATCTGTGCCACTACTACCTGACCAAAGCACCGTGCAGTCTCTACATTGATGGATTAAAGGCCAGAGGTCCACATGACCATCATCAGCTAATTCTTCCACGTGAAGCCTGAAAACCATGACAACTGATTGAAATCACTGATGTTAGGTAGAATGCCCAATGGGGGCTGGGTGGTCTCGTGGCCTCAGAACCCCTGCAGATTTTGATTTTTTTTTCTGCAGCCCTCTGGATTTTTTTTCTGTCCTCCTGGCCATCAGACCATACTTAATTCTTTGTTAATTAGTATTGCCTAATCTTATTTTTGTATTTTTTAATAAACTTTTCTTTCTACATCTTGTAAAGCACTTTGAGCTACATCATTTGTATGAAAATGTGCTATAAAAATAAATGTTTTTGTTGTTGTTACAAAAAGTCAAAATGTATACAAAAATTCCACTTTGTTACCACAAGTGGCGCAGGAAGGTTAGTTTTTGTTTCCTGTGTGTGAACTCAATCAGCGCAAGACTGAAGACATTTCTTTTTTTTGGATTTACTCTTCCACTGATACTTTTCACTAATACTCCATCATGTTTGTCTCTTTAGTCTTCTTGCCTGTCACATTTTCTATTTTTAATTCTATCACTGGTGACATGTACAGTATGTTCAGTTTTAGAGATGCTCCTATACCATGACTGCATACTTTTACTTAGATACTGCAAAAAGGCAATCAACCTTAAAAAATGATTGTTTGTTCCAAAGTTGTCTTAAGAATAGTACAGATTTTACTTTGAAAACAATTTAAATTTAGGCTCTAAGTGGAGTAAAACTGACAGTGGCATAGTTGTCAATAGTATCCTGGTAGCAGTCAATAAAAGCAAATAAAGCAAATCAAGAAAAAAAATCATAAACTCTTCCATTTCACTTTCACCAAATAGAGTCTGAGCAGAAATTCACAATATGCATGCTGCATTTAATCTTCACAATAATAACCTGTCAAAAGAGATTACATGGCTTAGAGTCGAAGTTGATAAGAGGTCAGAATGTTAAAATATTTGCAATCAGGTATATCTGTTCTGCAAGAAAGGATATAAAAATCTAGACATAATCTGAATTTATGAAAAGTCAGTATTTTGTTAATAATGGTAAATATACATTTATTATCTAAAGTGTATAAGGTTATTTTCATATATAGCCATAGCCAGAGATATATACTTAAACATATATGCAGAGAGGTATACTAACAGAAACACTTTTTTCTGATAATTAGTATTTTTTTCCTGAACTGTAATTTGCAGTATAAACTGAACCTGCTGCAAGGACACAGCTAGCATCTAATTTTTCTTTTTGCCCATATTGATTTTCTATTTGGTCTTTTATCAAGAAATATTATTGTTCTTGATTCCAAGAAAGCGAGATTGGTAAAATCTTTAAGGTTAAATAGTAGAATGACCTGCCAGCTGTGGTGTATCATGTGAGTTTTGAACAAATGACATGAAAACATTAAATAAAAAAAAAATAATAATGGTGCTGTAAAGCAGTGATGCATTGAGTGTTTAGACATACAAGTAAGGATTTCACTGTACTCTGTATGTGTGACAGAACTACTACTACTATTACTACAACTACATCTACTATTACTACTTCTACTACTGCCAGCATAATGTAGTATGTAGACTGTACCTTAAAATTGTGTCTTGCTAAATTACGAGGGCAGTGAGGAGGGAGATGTGTAACAGAGTTGCACTGTCATTAGCATTTTCCTATAGTTTATAGTATGCCAACTGAATAAGAAATATTGCACCATATGTAAATAAACTTGTGGAAAGTAGGCACCATACAAAAGTGTTTTTGTGAATTACAATATTTAGCACATCTGTACCACTTACTGTACTAAAACATGTTATTATCAGACTTGAAAAATAACTATGTGATGCTGTGAATTGTGAACCTAATATATTTATGTTTAGCACACATACTTTATATACTCATGTATAAGTGGGGTCTTGAAATCCGAAAAATCGATCATAAAATCAGACCCCGACTTATACGCCCGTTCAAAAATGCGACACTTAATTGTTTTTTTTTACATCTTCTTGCCTCCTCCAATCTCGCATCAGTTTCTCAGACGCATTGAATTTTGTTGCAGCAGCGCAGTTACCAATTCCTTCGCTACTCCAACGACATTTAATTTAAAACTAGCTTCATATTTTCTTCTGATTGAATGCTCCATTGTATATAAGGGATGCTCTTACAATAAAGATGTATGAGGGTGTGAGATACAAAAAATACAAATCAGTGCAAACGTTGCTTCGGAATAGTTTGGGTATTACTCTGTGGTCACGTAGACACAACAGAGAGAAAGAGGGAGAGGTTAGGAGCACGTGCTGATACAGCGAATTGTCGCACCCACAAAGAAAAAAAAGGCATTGTGCCCTGTGGTTACTAACTCTGGTGGGCGTTAGCATATCATAATCTCTTGGACCAATAGAATGAGTTTTACGCATTTGACTTATACGATCGAAATTATAAAATAACAGAAATTATACGGTACAATCAAGTCCCAACTTATCTGCGAGTATATATGATACATTTCTACAGTATACTGCATAAGACCTACTAAAAGTTGAAGATTTTGTTCTTGGTAATGTGAGAACTGTGAA
Organism: Polypterus bichir lapradei; assembly: GCA_026402145.1. NCBI lineage: Eukaryota > Metazoa > Chordata > Cladistia > Polypteriformes > Polypteridae > Polypterus > Polypterus bichir. The sequence continues at coordinate 12,179,225 of JANRMT010062836.1, forward strand.
AGAAGTGATCAGAACAGGTGCTGTGTTTTCAGATAATGAAAACATGTACATGTACTATATTAGGGGAAGGGAGCCTAATTCATATAAAGCATTGATCAAAAGAACCTCACTATATATGCTAAATTGTTAAGAAGAGAGCCTAATCCATGTATAGTATTGGTCAGTGAAAATTATGTATGACCCATTTTACGTCTGAGGTGTTTCATGACTATACTGTATAATAAGGCTTGTCAGGAACCTCAGTGACCCAGAAGCCATCTTCTGCAGATGGAAGAATTCTGGGTTTAGGAGAAATGTCACCAATATCCTCCACAGATGGGCATGGAAACGTCAAAGACTCCATTGCAGAACTGTAAGACAGCTGTATTTTTCCATGGCTACTCTTTAGGTGTAGGTATATATATTGTTCTATTTCAGCCCGGAATCCCCCTAAGGATGGGTTTGCAGTTCTTGTCTCATGCCTACTTTGTTCATTATTGACTCTTTTCTTTATGTTAATGTTACTTTTCGTGATCATGTGCATTATTCTTTGCTTTTGATTTTGATTATGTATATAAGCTGCCTGTGTTTGGTCCCATGTGCTTGTGGGTGGCACCCCCAAGAGGTGGGGCCAACTGCCAATCACTTATGGGAACTGCCCTTCACCCTATAAATCTTGAGGGTCTCTCACAGTTCCTGGTGGTTCATTTCAAATGTGATGAGTGTTGAGTGTTCTTTTGTGCTTTTTGTGATTTTTTTTCTGGTTTCCTGGCCTTTTATGCTCTGTTTTCTGGCTGTTCTTTGGATTCTATATTGGGAATTGGTTGCTTTTGGAATCGTCTTTTGTAGGCATCGTATGGCTTTTGCCTTTTCAAAGCTTCAGAATGTAACAGAACGTTTTGTGTAATATACCTTTATTTATTTATTTTTATTTTTTAAGATTCTGTGTCTTCCCTCATTACTAGCCTGGGTTTGATGGTGATATCCTCCTCTAGTGGGCATTTTTGGGAGTAATTTTTTCATTCTCCTAGTTCATGACATTTATTTATTATAGTATATACTGTAATGTATATTATGAATAAAATATGAATTTTAAAGCAAGTTAAATATATCCTTTCTTTAGCACCACATTTCTCTGGTCTTAATACCTCTTCAATGGTTACCGGGATAAACAATACCTGTATACTGATTCAAGTATGAGCTGCAATTCTAAAAGAACACATTCTTAGGGAGCATATGGCCCAGTTGGATACACATCTTTGTGAAATTACCACTGTTAAGAATGCTTTTATGGAAGAAAATGTTTTGGAGTTGCGCAGTTTGTGTGTTTATATATGTGGCAAATGTCAGGAACACATGTGGTTTATTACATTTTTAGATCTTGCCTTTATTTCAATGTGTTATTAGTTTTTTTATTTTTTGTTGGATTCACTGATTCACAGATGCCTCCATTTTGTGGTGTAAGATTGGCAAGCAACATGAGGTGAGCAGGTGCAGCTTTGATGCTGACTTGGACCTACTAAGAAAGAGGGCAACGCACACAATGAAATGTCTGAACTTTGACTAACAAAGGGAAGACTTTTGCAATAGACATAGTGCTGAAGCAAACAAAAACATTTTAAAGTTTACTTTAAGTGATTACTTTATGTTTGGTTTACTTCTAACAATATGTTGAAAGATAAAGATGACTCTTTTATATTGAATCCTAACAGTGCCCTTGACTATTCTCATATTCTACCTTTTCAGTTGCTCATGAATACATTTAAAAAAATGTTTCTTTGAGACCACAGCTTGTTCTACTAAGTTCATTAATAAGGTACATTTGTGATTCATCATTGTTAACAGAGGTGCTTGATTTTAATAGCTAAAACTGATCAAAACAAATGAGACCGGTGTAGGTACAGTTACTTGAAATCTGATTTTTTTTTTGCAGACAGAAGTAACAAACTACTATTCTGTATATTTTATTTTTTAAATTACTAGGGGGCTCAGCCCCTGCTCGCTTCGCTCACCCACCCCTGTGTTTGGTTTACCGGATATACAATTTAAAGAGATTGTTATTTTCATGGGAATTGTTACATATGCATTATTTTCACTTTTACTTTAAAACCTTTTGTAAAAACAATACTTGTCCTTTATTTCCGTCTTCAGGTATGGTTACATCTCTTTCTCGCAGGACATATAACGCTGCTCTCGTTGTGAAGGGGGGGCAGCTGAACACACGCTATGGAGATTCCGTTGGATCATCTGCTATCTTTCTGCTGCTGGCGAGCTGCCTGTTCTGCTTGTTGTGGATCGTTGTTTTAAGAGCTGTGAGCACATGATGCGTGTCTGACAACTGCTAGTTTAGATGTCCGTGGACTTGTTTTAAATGATAGCTCACTGCCTTGTCTCGCGTGACATTGTAAAAACAATACTTGTCCTTTATTTCCAGCCCCAGGTGTGGTTAAATGTCTTTCTCGCAGGATGTATAACGCTGCTCACGTTGTGAAGGGGGGGGCAGCGTCGATCATTTTAAAGCCTGTACAGCCGCTGTCCTTTTTGCCATTTTACGTCTCTGCTGCACGCATTGTGATCGCTTCTCCACGATCAGAAATATACACCTGACCGAATTGTATTTTCATTGAAATTAAACTTGTCGTTGCTTTAACTGTTACGGGACCACAGATTCTCATAGCGTATGGTTCATTATTGTGTACATCTGCGTTTTGTGCATTGAATGATGCAAAGGTGAAAAGACTTTGTTTTCTGCTCTTTGTCTTTTATTTCTGACCTCGCTTTGTCCTGCTATTTTTTCAATTACACATGGTCCTGATGATTAATTTCCTTTAGTTTGCGCTAATGCGATCCTTACTATCTTGTTTTTGATACTGTAGTGACTGACGTAATAAAGTGTCACAAAAGTTTTACTTGAACAATCGCCGACTTTGTAACTCCAAACACAACTTTCTAGCACCCTCTCCAACCCCTTATCCCCCAGGTCTAGCCCCCCCCCCCCTTACCATATCAATCAATACCCTGCTATCAGTTTTCTGTGCTGTACTCTGCCCTCCCTCAATCGGACCTAACAGTCACTTAAAACAAAAAAGGCTTCAACCTGGCTGGGACGCTACAATGCTTTCGAATTTTACTGCTTTCATATTCTCTTATCTGCCTTTTTTCTCTCCAACGCTTTTGGGTCTCTTTTCTCCACGCTGTTCTTTCTTCTTTGCTTAGTTGTTGACGTTTCATCTAGAACGTATTGTCCTTATATGCATTATATGTGCTGAGAGCACAGGATCTGTGTGTGCTACGTGCCTTTACACGACTGAGTGTTTGCTGGCTGTGCTCTCTTATTTGATATAGTTTGCGTCTCGCGGGTCTTTTAAGTGTATTCCGAGAAGATCACGTCTCGTCGCCTTGCTTTTCCTTTCCAGGATTTTTTTTATAATAGAGAGACTGTTGCAGCTTCATATATGTGTTTAACTTTCAAAACTGCATAAGCATTTCTACAAAACGCACACATTTCACACATCAAAGATTCAGATAGCATAGTTGGCCATATGTCATCTTTGTTTAAAAGTGTCATAAATGTGTTAATCCTTCAATTGACTGTGACTGATTGAGGAGTCACAATCAACTATAGCTTTTAAGTCTCGGATCCAAGTTACCTTCGGTACACCAGTATGTCTTTCTTTCTCCTGCATCACACTCCAGGGGCCTCATGTATAACGCCGTGCGTAGAATTTGCACTATAACATGGCGTAAGCACAAAAGCCGAAATGTGCTTACGCACAGAAAAATCCTGATGCAGGAATCTGTGCGTACACCAACTTCCACGTTCTTCCGCTACATAAATCCCGGTCAGCGTGAAAAGTAACGCTCGTGCACGTGCTACATGTAATGCCCCAACTCCTCCCAGAATTACGCCTCTTTGAATATGCAAATCAATATAAATCGCCCTTAAGCTCAGCCTTCTGTGAAAAGACAATTGGAAAAGCATGGGGGAAAATATAATAATTTCAGCGAATACCAAATGGAGGCAAAGGGAAAAAATACTATTTGTTAAATTAAACCGTGGTATAATCAACAAAAGGAAGTTGATCGAGTGACATAGCGTGTTGGAGAATCTTGAAAGCTCACGTTCACAAAGTCGCACAGTGCCGGAAATAAAAAAGAAATCACATATCAAAATCGCCGTGAAAAGGCGAGTTGTAGTCCACTGTCTGAGTGTCATATGAAAGCTTATTAGGGTACAGAGAAAAAAAAGGCACACAGTGGGGAAAAAGCATGAAATGTCAACTTCAGTCTCGAAATTTCCACTTTAATCACGTAGTTTATTTTGTCATTAAAGTAGAACATCATAAACTTCATCTTCGTTTAATTAACCAGTTTCTCAAATCACATCATAATTAAAATATAGCACGTTAAATGCTTTGTTTTGTGAGTGATCTTCTATGTGCTCTATGTGTTTGAATCACTACTTGCTTCTTAAACCGGCTCTCTTCCTCCGACAAGACACAGAATCCATTACATTCATGATATTACAGCTCTCTGAATAACTAAAATACTGAGATGTATACGTGATATCATTTTCATGATGATAGTTAAGGCACGTTATTAAACATGGGTTTCATGGCGCAGTGATTGTGTGTGACCTTCGATGAAATTATTTATTGCAGCAGTACTCATGGGCGGCTCTAGGCAGAGAAAGATTCGGTGGCCCCTTCGCCCGCCAATGTCAATATGTTATCTTATGCACGGTGGATGGCCACCTCCGTTGTGGATATTGCATAGCAGCCTCGTGCTCATGACACAAGCGTTTAACTTTTGTCGAAATTTGCCGCTGCGTTTTTAGCTGTGTCATTATTTTCTCTTTCTGTTTTATATTCAATATATATTAGCGTGGCCGCCCCTGCAGTCCTTGCTTTTCTTTCTCCAAGTAACCGATCGCCACACAATCAGCTCTGTAATAAACGTTAAGCCATCTGTAAGCTTAGAGCGCCGATTCTTCAAAACGTTTAAGGAACATTGAAATATCTTCATAGTACATGTTTAATTATTCTATCCTCCATGCCAATCCCAGTGAAGAATATAGATTATTTAAATGAAGTTAAAGTTTTATCTGTATAATATAATAAACATATTTTGCTGCATTTCATCTTAAAAATGATATCGTCATCATGTAAATACACGCTTTATAAAGTGGCGCAGGTTGTGTAATATTATAACTGTAGTGCAAGTTTATAGTGAGGTAAGTGTACTAATAAGTACAAACAGTTCTACAAGGAGCACTTGATTGAGTGCGTTTAAAGTTCTTGGGATGAAACTGTTTCTGAATCGCGAGGTCCGTACCGGAAAGGCTTTGAAACATTTTGAAGTGGCTGAGGTAGCATGTGCTTGAAGCTGTATACCGATAATTCACTTTCCGATCAGCTGCTGCTGTGATTCCCCACTCAGATACAGTGATATAAATACTCCAAGTGGTGCAGTGAGAGTAATATGGAAAAAGATGATCTGCTGTGGCAACTCCTAATGGGAGCAGCTGAAAGAAGAAGAAGAAAAAGAAGGTGCAATGAGAGTAACAACGCTAAAGCAGTTATGGTATTTGGAATACTATGGCTATTCCCTGGACCATTATATTGTTACAAGTTAATTACAATCAGATGCATTACACTAATAAACAATATGCAGTTAGTTTCAGTGTATTTATAAATTCGCGTCAGGAAAATAAGGAGTAACCACACAGGAACAGTAGCTTTGCTTTGACGCTGGGTGCCACCAGTCTGCAAAACCAAGTGGAGAACTTGCATACGACAAGGTATGAGGTACCGTGGAAAAGTGCGTGGCTTTACGCCAAGTGTAGGTTTTATACATCGCGATTTGAATGTGGAAAAGTTCTTACGCAACATTTCTGTGCGTACGCACCGTTTATACAAGAGGCCCCAGATGACCATTATCCCTACTGCATTCTTGAAACCAGCTCAGGGGGATAAGCTTCTTCTAAGGCTGGATCCATAAATGCTATTTATATCAACTTCAATTCTTTATTGTCATATGTGCAAGTACAAGTACCATGTACAATGAAATGCTTGCTTGCATGTGCCCCTGCAGATGGTGAACATAGACATAAAAAACACACAATAAATAAATGAATATAAATAAGTAAATAAATAAAACCAGAATCCTAGGAATAAATAGAGACAGTGGCAGAAGTATATGTGCAGGTAGCAGTGGAGGTGTTACTGATTGTTCCTGAGTCTAATTGCAGTTGGGTAGAAACTGTCCCTAAACCTGGAGGTGCGCACCTGAACGGACTTTAGTCACTTCCCAGATGGGAGGAGGGTGAAAAGTGACAGTGCAGGGTGCCCGGGGTCCCATCTGATACGGTTCACTTTCCCGAGACAGATTTTTATGTTAAGATGTCATGGATCGCAGGGAGCTGTGTGCCAGTGATCTGCTGTGCTGTGTTCATCACACGCTGTAGAGCTCTGCAGTCCTGAATTGAGCAGTTGCTGTACAAGGATGTGATGCCTCCTGTCAGGATGGATTCCACAGTACACCTGTAGAATCTGCACAGGGTTGTGGGGGACATCCGGGCTTTACTCAGTCTCCTGAGGAAGTGGAGGCATTGTTGGGCTTTCTTGACTACTGCCGCAGTGTGACTTAACCATTTAAGGTCATCAGTGAGGGTGACTCAGAGGAACCTAAAGCTGCTGACCTGTTCCACAGCCTCATCCCCGATGTAAATGGGGCTGTACTCTGTTGCCTGTTTGCAGAAATCCACAATCATCTCCTTAGTTTTGCTAACATTGAGGGTGAGGTTGTTATCCTGAAACCATTCTGACAGGAGTCTGACCTCCTCCCTGTAGGCTGTCTCATCGTCCTCGCTGATCAGACCTATTACAGTGGTATCATCAGCAAACTTGAGGATGGTGTTAGAGTTGTACTTAGCTACGCAGTCATGGGTGTAGAGAGAGTAAAGCAGGGGGCTCAGCACGCTGCCCTGCGGGGTGCCAGTGTTGGTGGTGATGATGGAGGAGGTTTTTCCACCAGTACGCACTTGCTGAGGTCTGCCAGTGAGGAAGTCCAGTACTCAGTTTCACAGTGAAGAGCTAAGCCCCAGATCCAGGAGTTTAGTGATGAGCTGGGATGGAATGACGGTGGTAAATGCAGAGCTATAGTCCACAAAGAGCAGCCTGGTATAACAGTTCTTGTTCTCCAGATGAGACAGGTGATGTGAAGTGTTAGAGATGGCATCCTCTATGGACCTGTTGCAACGGTAGGCAAACTGGAGGGGGTCCAAACTGTCAAGGATGATGTCCTTGATGTGTTCTAGCACCAGCCTCTCAAAGCACTTCATGGCTATGGGAGTAAGTGCTACTGGGCGGTAAACATTAGGCCAGTCTACTTTATTTTTCTTTGGGACAGGGATGATGGCTGTGTGCCTGAAGCAGGTGGGGACAGATGAAACTCTCAGAGATGTGTTAAAAATATCCGTAAAGACAGCAGCAAGCTAGTCGCAACATGTTTTTAAAACGTGACCTGAGACTCCATCTGGGTAGGCTGGGTGCTTTGCAGATGCTGAGTCGGGAAAAAGTCTTCTTCACATCATCCTCGGAGAGCCTCAGGCTGGAGTCTTGCGGCGCTGCTGGGGGTTACATGGACTTGTCCGTGTTAACGAGCTTGAAGCGAGCAAAAAACACGTTCAACTCATCCGGGAGTGAAGCGGCAGTAGCTGTGGCCGCGTGTGTCCATGGTTTGTAGTCCGTGATCAGCTGAATACCCTGCCACATCCGATGAGCATCTGCTGTGCTGTTAAACTGAGAGTCCAGTTTGTGGGCCTAGTGGCACTTTGTATATTTAATGGATTTTCGGAGATCATACCTTCTCTTTTTGTATGCCTTTGTGGGTACACAGTCATCCACACATTTCCCGGTGAAGCCTGTGACAACTGCGGCATATTCGTCCAGATTTTCAGAGGACTCTTTGAAAACATCCCAATCCACAGATTCAAAGCAGTCCCTAAGTTTCTCCTCCGCTTCTGGGGTCCAACAGTGTACCTCTCGCAAGACCGGCTCTGCAAGGTCCAACTGCTGCTTGTAAACAGGGAGGAGCAGCACTGAGTGGTGGTCTGACTGCCTGAGGTTCGGCCGCGGGAGTGAGCAATACGCGTTTTTGTGTGCAGTGTAGCAGTGGTCCAATCATATTAGCTCCCCTGGTGGGACAAGAGACGTGTTAATAGTATTTTGGGTAAACAGACCTGAAGCTTGCTTTGTTGAAGTCCCCAGCGATGATAACCAGACCTTCAGGGTGTGTGTTTTCATAGTCCGTAATGAGGCCGTACAGTTCCTTAAGTATAGTGCCGGTGTTTGCTTGGATGTAAACAGCCGCCATGTGTACAGCGGTAAACTCCCTAGGCAGGTAAAGATGCTGGCACTTGATGATCAGACACTCCAGGTCCGGTGAACAGCTTTGTGAAATGACTTCCACATCCCTACACCATGCGTTGTTGATGAAGAAGCATACCCCGCCACCTCTCTTTTTCCCAGAGGAGACCGACCGATCAGCATGGTGGATAAAAAAGCCATCTGGTTGGACAGCCGAATCTGGTTTGCAGGCGGTGAGCCATGTTTCTGTCAGACAGAAAACACAACAATCACGCAGATCTCGCCGAAAACGAAGTGTACCACAGAGATCGTCTAGTTTGTTGTTCAGAGACTGGGCATTGGCCAGGAAAATGCTAGGCAGTGGAAGTCGCAGTCCTCGGCGTTTCGTCCTCACTTGGATCCCGGCACGCCAGCCACGTTTTCTCCTCCGCGTCCTCCGGGTATGGTCGGGTGGGTCACATCTGCCACCTTGGTGTCGAGTTATTGTGGCAAGCAGCCCCTGGTTGATAACTTCAAAAGTTGCGACTTGTGCCTTTGTTGTGCCGATTTTTAGCAGTGTTTTACGGTCGTACTTAATAAAACAGTGAACAGGCAGTACAAACAGCAACAATAACAAAAAAACAGACACAAAAACGAAAAGTCTGTGAGGAGCAGCACACAACACTTCGCCTCTCTCTGGTGCCACGTTTGAATGGCATACCCAACAGGGCTACCTGCAACAACTACATTTCCTGTGGGAGTCCAATCCAGAGCAACATAAAAGGTATTCTGCCACCAGGGCTACTGAGGTAACATGCTCACCCAGGATGCAGTCTTCAACTGCCTGACCATTATCTTGGCTTCCTATTCAGAAAAGATACTACTAACCAGTTCAGCTGGGTTGGCATTCCATCTGTAACCACACATTGCATGTCTCCTGTCTATTTTTACCTAACTTTGCCTGATTTCTTCACAACTTCTCCTTCCTTTTTTGTTTTGTGTTTACAGCCTGAAGTCTTATGGTACTTATCTCAGTATTTTAATGATTGGGCAACCAAATATTTTTACCTTCTCATGTGTAGGTAAAAATAGTGTGGATATGATCCCAAGATGCATTTTTACATATCCAATTATAATCTGCAAGAACATATCCATTGATCGTTTTTGTCCCAAGTCGATTAATTTCCAGCAATAATATTTTTTCTCTGACACAGTATTAAACTCAATGGTAAGGGTCTGATCCAATGCAAAAATTATTTTTAAAGTTAAGATACAGATTTCATGTTAACTAAATATCAGTCTGCTGACCACTTCCAAAGTAAATAATTAATTTGGAAAAAATGCATTTTTTTTACCATTAGCTCTTCTTTTATGCCATCAAAATCTGTTATATAGACATTGAATATTTATTGTTATTTAAGCCTGTATAAAAAAGTCTTACATTCATTTATTTGATTCTCGCTTTAATTTATAGAGTCCACAACTGTATTATCATGGTTGCAACACTCTAAAAGTTTTCTTCTACAGATTGGTTGCTACCTTTCTACTCATATAGCTCTGTCATCACAGTGATCCTGTCATAAAATGAACAGGTTCAGAAAATGGATGAATGAATGAAAATAAATCACATCCCATCATTTCATTAGTTCACTTAAAGTTATGATTATGGGGGTATGGATTCTTCATTATGAAGAGAGGGGATTTACAAATCATTTTAAACCCATGGTAAAAAAAAAAAGTTATGGACACTTCTACAGACTAATTATAAAAAATTAAGTTCTGGGTACTATAGAAAAAGTGTGAAATCTGGACTTTTGTGGTCTGTTATAAAATAACACATGATATTAACTTCATTTATTGTGTTCTTAATTTGTTAATATTTTAAACATTTTACCAAATATAACATAAATTAACTGGCTATTAAACCTGAGAGGAACTAACGACTCATAATTTAAATTATACTCTTCAGCCAGAAGAAGTAGGCATATATTTGTATTTGTTAGGGGTGCCTCAAAAAAAATTCAGTGACGCAACATAAAAGCAGAGTAAGGCAAACATTTAAACAGACATTGGTGTTCTTGTGCAAAAATGTATAAAGTAAAAAGCTTTGGGTTTGCTACCTTTACTTTATAATTATAAAAATACATTTTATTTATACAGCTCCATGAGGTTATTCATTACTTTGATACAATCATTGCTGATTTGGTTACAAGAAGTTTATCCCTAAGTCTTTCTAATACCCTTTCTAAAAAGAGGTCACCAGACACCCCTGCTTTTACTTGTATTTGGTACACAATTCAAATTTTATAATCTCTGGCTAGATTAGTGACATGAATTATCTTAATGTTCACATACATTTTGGCTTTGAAAATAGAGTCATCTGTGGTGGGCTGGCGCCCTGCCCGGGGTTTGTTTCCTGCCTTGCACCCTGTGTTGGCTGGGATTTGCTCCAGCAGACCCCCGTGACCCTGTAGTTGGGATATAGCGGGTTGGATAATGGATAGATGAAATCGTCAATAAACAGGCAAGCTCCACATTTCAGGATGGTGACACCCTCAGAGGGCAGTGCTAACCACTGTTATCACCCTGCCATTTTTATAAACAGTATAACTTTCACAATTTTAAAGGGACGGAAAATGCAACAGATACTTATTTAAGGTTTGTCTATTTAAATTCTGTGAATCTCCATATGTGTTTTCATTTTGAATTCCAAAAGTACTTCCAGACTTTTACCCTCCTCAGAAGTAAAAAGATGAGCCTGCTGGGCCACTCCACTACCATTCATTCACTTGTACTATGAATAACAGAGCTACTAAATGAAAGAGAAAGTTTCCTTATAATTGCTTTTTTCAGTATCTCTTGACATGATAGGTCTATACGTACTGTCAGGTAAAAATGTGTTTTGTTTAGCCTGTTACAGAGAAACTGGGGTTTAAATCACACATACTTATTATTCTGACTTTATTTATCCAAAACAAGTGTCTTCCCATCATAAAAAAGCACTTTCTTTATCTCATCAGAATACCACTATGTCCTAGATCTACATATAACTTCCCTAAATTACCACAGCATTGCTTTGAATTAACAACAGTTATATATTACAAATGATTACATTAAATTATACTTTATTTGTCCTCATGGGGAAAGTAAAATTTTAAAGAAGTCCCCCAAAAAATAAATAAGTATATAGTGTATACTGCTCAAAAAATTAAAGGAACACTTTTTAATCAGAGAATAGCATCAAGTCAATGAAACCTCTGGGATATTGATCTGGTCAGTTAAGTAGCAGAGGGGGTTGTTAATTAGTTTCAGCTGCTTTGGTGTTAATGAAATTAACAACAGGTGCATTAGAGGGGCAACAATAAGACAACCCCCAAAACAGGAATGGTTTAACAGGTGGAGGCCACTGAGATTTTTCCCTCCTCAACTTTTCTGACTGTTTTTTCACTAGTTTTGCACTGGGATATGGTCAGTGTCACTACTGATAACATGAGGCGATACCTGGACCCTACAGAGGTTGCACTTGTAGTCCAACTTCTCCAGGATGGCACATCAATACATTCCATTACCAGAAGGTTTGCTGTATCTCCCGGCCCAGTCTCAAGGGCATGGAGGAGATTCTAGGAGACAGGCAATTACTCTAGGAGAGCTGGACAGGGCCGCAGAAGGTCCTTAACATATCAGCAGGACCGGTATCTGCTCCTTTGGGCAAGGACGAACAGGATGAGCACTACCAGAGCCCTACAAAATGAACTCCAGCAGGCCACTGGTGTGAATGTCTCTGACCAAATAATCAAAAACAGACTTCATGAGGGTGGTCTGAGGGCCCGACGTCCTCTAGTGGGCCCTGTGCTTACTACCTGGCACCGTGGAGCTTGTTTGACATTTGCCATAGAATACCAGAATTGGCAGGTCCACCACTGGCGCCCTGTGCTTTTCACAGAAAAGAGCAGGTTCACCCTGAGATGTAAAAGGGTCTGGAGAAGTCGTGGAGACTGTTATGCTGCCTGTAGCATCGTTCAGTATGACCAGTTTGGTTGTGGGTCAGTGATGGTGTGGGGAGGCATATCCATAGACCTCTACAGGCTAGACAACAGCACCTTGACTGCCATTAGATATCGGTATGAAATCTCTGGACCCATTGTCAGACCCTATGCTGGTGCAGTGGGTCCTCGGTTCCTCCTGGTGCATGACAATGCTCAGTTTCATGTGGCGAAAGTATGCAGGCATTTCCTGGAGAATGAAGGAATTGATACCATTGTCTGGCCCCCACGCTCGCCTGACCTAAATCCAACAGAACATCTCTCGGGCATTATGTGTTGGTCCATCTGACGCTCCCAGGTTGCACCTCGTACTGCCCAGGAGCTCTGGTCCAGATCTGGGAGGAGATGCCCCAGGACACCATCCATCGTCTTATAAGGAGCATGACCAGACGTTATCAGGCATGCATACAAGCACATGGGGGGGATAAAAACTACTGAGTATGATTTTGAGTTGCTGAAATGAAATTTCTGCAAAATGGACTAGCCTGCCGCATCATTTTTTCACTTTGATATTCGGGGTGTCTTTCAGCCCTCTGTAGGTTGATAATTTTCATTTAAATGAAACGATGTTGCATCCTTTTGTTCCTAACACATTACTCAGTCCATAAAAGTACAGATATCCAGCATGTTTTTTTCCTTTGAGATCTGATGTGTTTTCAAAGTGCTCCTTTAATTGTTTTGAGCAGTTTATAATACCAAACAACAACACCCCTGAAACATCCATAAAAACTTCTGGCTTGGATAACAGAGAGCTGCTGCTGTTAATAACAGACTTGTAGATAGCTTTAAGATAATATCAGAATTGGCTGGATTATACCACAGGTTTTTATTTAAAGTCATTAATATTTGGATAGGTTCAGCTTGTTTTATCCATGAATGGAACATGCCTAATAGATATTTTATTCCTTGTTTGAAGTCACCAGCATTCGTTAAGATATTGGTAACAGAGTGAATCATTTCTGTTGCTGAGTCAGCCAAGATGACTACTTTCACCTTTGCTCATTCACAAAAAAATCACAAGTACCCTTCTTGTTTTTTCCATTCAATCCGATGAAACCTGTCCAGCATTAAAATAGTGTTGGAAATAAGAGCCAGTTCTCCGTAGTACCCAAAATATCACAGTACCCGTGCTTTCCATAATTTGGTATGAAATGCAACAGTTCAAACAACTTATATGAAAGCAATAGAATATTTCCCATTATGCAAAGTCAGCCAAGGTCTGAATCCTTTCTGCCTTACTTTTATCCTTACTCTGGATTTTCACCTCTTCAATCTCCAGGCCAGCTTGTAGCTTTTATTTTTGCTCTGCATATTCACCCTTTTGCCCTTTTAACTTTCAAACAAGATGCTCTTCTGATAGTGTGTAATGGGGCTCTTTAGGTGGCAATGATCGCAGTGCTACCAAGTGAATGCAGGAGTATTTAATATATCCCATGTTACAATCCTCACATTTTTTTATATTCTCAGATGTTACAGACATAGGAACTGTTCAGCCAACTACTGCAATTCTTATTTAAATACTGAAGTCATGGCAAACTACAAATTTTTTGGCTTTTTAGCTCTAAGTGACAACCTTACATTAGCTGTGAAATATGAGGTTACTTGTATTAACCTTTACGTGTATGATATGGTTTAGAGCCAGAGGAACTACAGCACAAATATTTATAATGTTCTTTCAGTTCAATAATCAAATATACAGTTTCTCCACCCCCATGATCATAAACTATTCAGTTTGAGAAAAAAATATATAAATTGAATATATGGCAAGATCTATGTATAACAATGCGTATGCTCAAGATAAAAATAAGGTAAGTACACATACTGTACTATTAATATAAAAATGTTAAAACTTTTAGAGTGATTATGTGCAATAAGTAAACTTTACTGTATGTTTCTGAATTGTATTCAGTAAGTAATGTTCTTATAATTAACTTTTGCCCAAAGTTTTATGGTTCTACATTATGGTAGGCTTCCTCTGATACATTACAATGTGGAATTCCTTTTTGAAATCTTAATATTTTGCAATACTTTGTTACCAAATATAATGATTTATAATGTGGTCAATTAAGGAACCATATTTTTTTACTAGTGTAAATCAGCCTTTAAGTACTCTTATTAGAAGGCATACAATCACTATACACTAAAAGGGTACAGCCAAGTCTTTTGAGACTTTGTAATTGGAAAAGGCTGCTCTTTCTTAGTGGATACAATCTGCACATTTTATCTATGACAAAGGGTTTTTCTTGGACGTGATGTGTGATAACAAGTGCTTAGCAGTAGCTTGAGTATTGCAAGGGAGACTTGAAGGATTTAAAATAAACAGAACATTTGTAGCAATCAGCAATTGATTTTGATGCTGTTGAAAGCCTGAAATGCAAATATTTAATGAAAGTCAGTGAAATTTATATACAGCAGGATGATAGCATTAGCTATACTGAGAGTACAGTCAGTATTTATAAACTTGAAATAACACAGAGTCACTTATAATGCAGTCAAGTATCTAGGGTACCGAATCTTTACTGTTGAGTGGTTCTGTGGTTCTGTAAAATTCTTTATGCCATGCATTACATTGTTCTTACTTTTTCTTAAGATTTTAATCTGTTCCATTGCTTTGTTCATATTTTACATATGGGGTGTTGCAAGTCTTTAATAATATCAGTCCTTTTACCATCACAATATTACCCAGGAATGCAGTCGCCATTGCTTAGAGTACATGCCAGAGCCAAAATATGGCATCACCATGGACATTTTATAAAATGCAGAGACTCACATAAAGAGCTTCTCTGCTCTTCTTACAGTTTCAAAATTTTTAAATCAGACTGTCGACTGTTGACAGTTGTAGCTTGGGAATTCCCCACGAGGTGCCTGAATAAGTTGCTGTGGATCAAACCTGATACTTGTATCTGAAGTGTGCAATCTAAAGAGTTATAATGTGGCACAAGTGGAATGAAGGTAGTGTTGCTGCGTGATATAGATCAAACACATTGGGCCACTTCTTGTTCTGTACAATTTACATCAGTTGTGGTCAGTCATCTGAGCGAATGGCAGTTTCAACAGAAAATAAATTTTGGGACACAAACCCAGTTCAGACAAAGACAAACATTTGATGGTGTGAAAATGAAACAAAACTGCCACCACCAAAGTAACATGGTAGTAACAAATATAATTGCTTTTTCTGTCTTTAGGAGATTGAGGAGGTCCTTCACTCTCTTTGCTTGGGTTAGAAATGATGCCTCCTTCCGGGCGCTCATGATTTTATGTCCCAGGGACTGGAAGGGGTGGAGTCAGTTGCCCTCACCTGGGCGGTTCCTCTGAAACGTGGAGGAAGAAGAAGAAGACAAGATTGTTAGCATCATTTCCCCCTCTTGGTCCAGGATGGAACCACATACTTGGGAAGAACTCTGAGGGTGACCCTCTGAAGTGCATGCGTGACAAATGTTATTATCATGACGATGCTACTGTACATGCAGGCAAAAAATATATATTTCTGCCACATTTATTGCTGAGCACAACCTGTCATTTACAATAAATCTCACTGATTTGTGCCAAATAAACAAAGTGTACTTTCTCTTAAACAAGGGAAAGCTTCAGGATCATTGTCATTGCAATACAGGAAAAAGAAGTGGTTTAGATCAGCAGCATCTAAAAAGAATGAGTGAAAAATAGAATGTGCACTTTCCTTGTTAAAGGGCATACATATAACTTGATAGTGCTGTTATTTTCATTGCTTGATTTGATTACTCCAGATCTGTCAGCAATCAGCAATCATTTATGATGTTGTACTATCATTTAATTTCATAGCCATGAAGAAATCAGGAAGGATTTTAAAGCTGTTTATTTGTTAAAAACTTATTTAATATGAAAATTGTAATTATTGTGCTAGTTAAATATTTATTTGTCCTAGCAAATGAGGGAACCTGAAAAATGCTCAATGGTTGTGTTCATTATGCTCAGTAATTGAAATGTGTTCCTTATTTTTATTATTTATTTAATACACAGTAGTTTTTACACATTAATTTTCAAGTTGTTTCAGTTATCGTAGTTCATATAATAATCCCCACTCCAGAGTTTCAGGGTGACAAATTTGTCTTGTTTTAACGCCTACGCACAACGCTTATTTTTGCACCATGCTGTAGTAGGAGAATCTTCACCATTGGTACAGACCCTATTTTTCAGGCACTGCATTGCAGATAATTTATTATAAGCCTTATATATCACAGATCATCTAGGTATACTGTACTACATTTTTTGAGTTTCCATCTAAATGTTTATAATTAGAGCTTGCATGTGCATTCAGTAGTTACCAGCAAAGTTGTGGTTGTTGTAATATGGCACTGGCATTCAGAGAACGGAACTGAATATTGATTGAACTTCATTATCAGCCATTCAAAGGATGTTTTTTGACTTCCTGACTTTTTTTAGCTATTCAGGAGATGGAATACTTTGTTTCTATACATTCTGATTTTAGTAGGCAACTGGATATATAGGCCATTCTTCCTCAACAAGAATGGCTTTTATGCCGGTTTCAATGTAATTTCTTGACAATATTTTCTTCAGACCAATTTCTTTCTAGCTGTTTGTATACATTTTAGTACAAAATCATCACACAAAAACTTTCAAAACAGCAGCAGACCCAGAAATGCTTTTGCTAGGCAATGAAGAGCAGAATAAGTCTTCAGTGCTGGAATCTTGTTTTCTTAGAATTGGCTCCAATTCAGGTGCAGAAAATGTGTTAAGACAATGCTATCTAAATTTATTTATTCATTTGCTTACTTTTTTATGTATTTTTTCATTGTATTCCTGTGTGTGAAAAGTATGTATTGCTGTGCCAGCTGTGAAAGTGGGCTTTTGGCACTTTGGTATGATGTTCTGCTTGTTGAATCATTATCCTTCACCTTGGGTAAATGGAATGGGTGTCTCTTATAGTTTAGGATGATATTTCACATGCCTATGATACTGTATGTTATGTAAAGGTTAGAGTAGGTCTGCACCAAGAATCTTCTCTAAGTTCTTACCTGTTTGATCTGGTTAGGGATGTGTTGAGTCATGGGATGAAAGACCAAGCCCCCAAGTGCATGTTTTTTGCTGGCGACATTGAGTTGTATAGCACCAACAAAGTGGAAGCAAAGAGGCCGTTGGAAGAATGGAGAAATGCATCGGAAGATAAATAAAAAGGGAAGAGTACAGGATATATGAAGTTTAATGATGATCAGGGTTCAGAAGTTAACCTGCAGGGAGAGCTATTGAAAAGAATGGATACATTTAAATATCTAGGATTAGTGGTGGCCCAAGATGGAAAAGTACAGTAGATGCAGAGGTAGCCCATAGAGTTCTTTGTGGATGGAGCAATTGAAAGAAGGTATCAGAAGTATTAAGGTTAAAGGTAAGATTTTTAATACAGTAATGATATATAGACCTGAGACATGGGCAGTAAAGAGAGCACAGGGGAAGAAGTTAGATGTGGCAGAAATGAGAATGTTGAGATGGATATGTGAAGTTACAAAAAATACAATAAGAAATGAGACAGAGGTACAGCAAAAGTTTGAGAGATATCATAAAAAGTATAGGAAAAGTAGGCTGAAGTGGCATTGGTATGTGATGAGAGATAATGAATACGTGGGAAAAAGAGTGATGGAAATGGAAGTACAGGGGAAGAGAAACAGAGGTGGCCAAAGTGGAAGTGTATGGATAACATAAAAGAAGATTTGAAGGAAATGGGTCTGACTGAGGAGGAGGTGCAGGACCGAGCTGTTTGGAGAAGGTTGATCAAGCAAATCAACCCCACTTAAAAGTAGGGAAAGATAAAGAGGAGGAGGAAGAAGAAGAATATGATGTTATGTAAAGCTCAAATCTTACATGTTCTAATTTATCAGTGGTGGGATTGGTGTCTCACCTCATTTAGCAAGAGGCAGTGCTTCAAAAAGTGGGCATAGATTTGTAAGAGAAGACAGTTTTATAGATTATGTAGGTTTTATTTTTTAAAATAACAATGTAAAAACAAAAATCCATTTTTGTCTTTGTGTTTCACTTTGCACTCAGTTTTCACATGTGTATGTTATATACTTCCATTTAAAACTGACAACTGAAAAGATGAATATATGCTGAATCAGAGAACTTAAAAACTTGACAATAATGTGAATTATCACTACAGTCAAGAATGCCAAGGTGTGCCCAGGTACTTTATTGTGCTTAGGTCTCCAAGATATAAGTTCAAATGCAAGTTTACTGTTATGTGTATAAAATATATAGTGCACTTAGAACACGTAAATTCTTACATACATGTTTTACATGAACAGCTGACAATACTGTAATACCAACAAAAGACATACACACAAGCACATGCACACACCAAAAAGTATATACATAGCATGCAACATACTGTATATACAAACATATATAGATACACAGTGTTTTTTTAATTTTAAACATTTCTTACTATGACTGGCTGCTATGTAGCTTTATTACCTATGGACAGAAACTGTCCCTAAATCTACTGAATAAACAGGTGCAAATGCCAATGGCTCAGTACTGTTTGCCAGAGAGATGTTTGCAGTATGTCCATGATATGGTTTTTTTCATGCCTTATTAAAGGGGTGTCAAATTCAATTTTATTGAGAGCCAAAAATGACACTTTATATACCCAACGTGGGCCTGAATTTATATGAACATACAACTCAACATACATTTTCGTTCCAAACAAGACACACAGGTACCTCCCTGTTCTTCACAATCATATACTCTGCCTCACATATGTCTTGAAACTGTCTTCTCTCTTTATCATATTTTCTTTTCTTGGACTTTGCAGGTCAGGAAAGATATATCTGCAGCCATGTAACCGAAATCAGTATTGAGTGGAAAAAATGGAGCCAGGTCTAACATTTTTGTTGTTGAGGCAAAACTGTAAATGCCCCCATTCATCCCCTCCCCCCATTTTTAATAAATGATGCCAAAATAAAACAATAAGATTACTGTAGATATTAGGTAAATTAATACAAATTTGACGTAGCATTTTAGCAACAGAGCATATTTTATTTACAATATGTGTAAATGCAAATAATATATAAATATAACAATAGAACATAAAAGGTAGGTAATTTGATTGATGACAGTTCCATGTTACAGAGTACCAACTTTAAAAAGTAATTAATATTTTTTATTAAAAAGGACAAACATAAAGGCTATGTTGCAGGATTGGGGTTTTGTATAATTTCACAAATGTTTCACATTAATACTGCAATGGGATGATGATAAATCACCTTAATAAAAGGATAATTGTCTGTGTGTCTGTCTGTGTCTCTGTCCAGTTGCTATGTCACTGTCATTCCAACATGGTGCACCACAAACATTTATAGTAATAAAATGCATTGCATTTGTCATTACAACAGATGGTGCATCAAAGATTGCTTTTACGAATCCCATTACCAAAAGGCATATAAGAGAGACATATGCATTGCATGGTGCACTGCAAATGTTATTTGCTGAGGTTTACATTCATTACTTAGATTTCAACCGAAGACATGTAGCAAAACTATTAATAACAATAATAATAATAGTAAAATAAAACAGGCATAATATATATATATATATATATATATATATATATATTGAATATGCAATTCAAGGAATGCTAAGGTTGTAAAGTGTATCCAGATCAGTTCTTTTATCAGGCAGAATTCCAGCCATGAAGTATTTTAATTCCTAATATTTTAGGATTTATAACGGGCACATAAACAATCCTAAAACCACACCTAATGGCAGTTCACTGTACTTAATAAATAAAGGAAAAAAATGGAAAGTAAAATCAGCCTGAAGACAATGACAAAATAAGGGTGGAAGAGAAGGTAAAGGGCACACTTTCTAAAAAGGACATAGTAGTAAGACAAAAATGAAACTGCAAACTTACCCCCTGAAGAAAATAAAAAAAGAAGGACATGAAGCTAAAGAGTGCCTCTGTGAAGCCTAGTACTTTGCACCTTGGGATTTGGAAGACCACCTGTTAAGGGTGTCTTGGTCAGCACATAAAGTTAAGAGAGAGTGGCAGTCCAGACACAGACAAGAATTTGTTGCTAAAGCAAAGTACACTACATCCACTTGCACCGCCATTATTCCATGCATCATGATTGATGCCCCCGACCTCATTAAAAAAACAGAAGAACTATGAAATGTGCTGGTGATGGAACGCACAGACCATATTTGGAGTTGGTCAGAAAAAGATTGTAACCACGTTTAACCCAAGTGCAAATGGAAATGCATTTTCTATCTGTATCAGACAATCAAGGAATGGAATAGAAAAGAATTGTGTAGGGAAGCAGCAGTAGTCAGTTAAGCAGCGAAAGGAGTGGTAGCCAGCATTGACTCATGTGTAAGCCCTTCAATGCCAAAAGAAAATGTTAATTATAGGATAGAATCTATATATGAAATGCATACTAAACAACACTTATTTCTATAGCACATTTTCATACAAAAAATGTAACTGTAAGTATTTTACAAGAGGTCAAAGAGAAAATTACAGGAAAATAAAAAACAAAAAGATTAAGTAAAAATAATAATGAATAAATAAAAAAATAAAAAATCCATATAATCTTATGAAACATTGATAAGTAATTAGTAGAAGAGTAGCCTCCTTATATACATTATCATATTGTACTTCTATAAAGTTAAATCCAATGATAAGGTCAAATGACTGGGTGGGCAGTAAAAACAAAAAAAAAAAAAAAAAAAACTCCAGTTGAGATGGAGGATAAAGCAAAATCTGCAAGGGTTCCCAGGCCAAACAACAGACCAGTCTCCATGGAGTATTCTAATATAAATGTTCTTAAATCATTCCTCACTGTTTCCAGGCTTCATTTGAGAGGATTTGATGCAGTTGGTCTCAAAGACAGTCCGAGATGTCAGAGTCTGATTCAGTGATAATACGTTCTCCACTGAATATTTTGCTTTGCCCGTTTACTTTGGTCTGTCACAACATGTCTATGCCATATAGATTGTTTGCCCTTTGCTACTCATGCACGTCAAGTCAACAAAGCTATCTTTTCTTCTAGCAAAGAGAGTTGAACTGAAACATAACGGCAAGTTTTATTGCAGCTTACCGCAGATTACTGTCCTGTTTTGTCTTGGTAGAGTAATATATTGCTCTACTTTCCCCTTTTGTATTATTAATAAGTAGCCTTTGTCAGAATGCCTCAAGTCTCCCAGACTTACCACTGTTTATAAGGTATTGTACCATATAACTTCTCCCCACCTTCCCTTCTATATCTATAACCTCAGGCAATTAGGTGTAGTAAAAGACAAGCAGGAGTTAAGTTACTTTGTACAATTTACACAATGTATTATTGGTAATATTCATAAATAATAACAATATGCAAAGTACATTTGAATACTGGCAACCATACAACCTGATAAATGGTGATGAGTAGTTTCAGGTGGCACACAGACTTGTTTGTTACTTAATGTATCTAGTTAAGACATCATTTGTGGTCAGCTTTCTTCAGAACAGGCCGCATGCCTGTTTCAATATGGCTGCTTGAGCTGTGCTCTCCATTGTGTTGTCCTTTCAGTTCATCAGTTTGGTAAGAGAGAGAGTGATTCTCCTTCATCTGATGTTAGTAAGAGAGAGAGCGTGAGGTTAAGCAAGCAAATGTATAGATTCTCTGTCCAACCGCTAGAGCCAAACAGCTATACTTCAGACCAATGGAGGAATAGAACACCTCCACACCTACCCCCAAAACCATATGTTGAGCTAAAGTTTGCCAGTTAGGCAGCCTGGCTTTCTTGTGGGGGGATTGAGAGACTTTAGCAGAGAAACACTTGCCAAACTGGTTTAAGGCACTTCCCCCAAATCCTGTCATAAAATTCAAAGAGACTCAGTCCTAAGGGGGGTAAACATGACTGCTTCTCACTAATGTAACACTAAATTACATTGCTTTGCTTAAATTACAAATAAAGACATACAAAATATTGATCAACTTGTATGCAAAATCTCACATCACAACACATCCTAAACCCTTGAATTTTGACAAAAGTCAACATCCGACCTGAAAGAGTTAAAATAAATTGATCTGAGATATCAAAGTTTGATTTCTTCATAAAAAGGCAGAAACAAAGCTTTCCAATGGTATACAGTACATTGATTTTCTATGTTTGCTTCTTAAAGAAAACTCCTTGGAAGGAGAGAACAGTAACCAAGCCATAAAGGGTATTCTTTAGCCAATGATGGGCTAGATTACATCTGCCAAAGTGCTGATTTTTACCCTAATGAGCTACTGATGGTACAGGGAATTACCATAGGACAGTACCAAGCCACGTTTATTCATCAGGCAGTTATTCTAAGCAGTGGATCTACTTGATGGGACCATACTAGAGTGTTTCTGTAAGTGGGCAGATTTTACTATCATAAACATTAATATACCTAACTATTAATATCTGATCAGATAATGAATAGTGAAACATGCACGTTAATACACCATTCATGTATCAAAAATCTATCAAGACAATGGAATGCTTGAGCCTCATCTTTCCCAATTGCCATCAGATCATTGTGATACCCTCTGACACCATTATCAGCTGACAAATTACAATCATATAGACCACCATGTTCCATGCTGCACATCCGTTAGCTAACCTCAGTGGGAACAAATGTTTTCTTTTCAATGCAAGGCCATAAAACAACTGAAAACAATTATGTTTACATGCGTACTTTGATATCAGGATTGTATACTTCTTTGAAACAGGAACATCATACTGCTGGCTTTTGTTTCCCACAAAGTGACAGAAGTGCACATAGACTTCCTTCAGAACTTTTTCAAGTTTCACATAGTTATCCCCAGTGGCAGGCAAAAATCAAGGTTTGATCTCCCTTTTTTTCTCAAATTATTGTGGCAAATGTTTAGAAAGCAAATGGTACCGTACAAAAACTCAAACTGGAAGTGTATACTTGTGATTAAAAATAATAATAATAATAGGTCATCCTCATTTTAATATGAGTGATAACCTCCAAGTCCCACTGCTATACTAGAAAATTCAAGTTGCACACCTAACACAGAAAAGTCAAATGGTCTAGTACCTCAGCCGGAAGCAGGTTTGCAGCATCTGACACTAAGATAATTTAACATACTACAAGAAGCAATATTTTTCTAGATAAGCAATTTCATTAAGCATTTGACAGAAAGTTGGAAAAAACATGTTTAAGAAGAGAAAGCTGTGGGTTGTTAAAAATGTTAGTAATAAGTTCAAATACTTATTTTGCACAATATCTGATAGGGCTTTGCCCTATTCCAAGCTTTATTTACTATAGATCAGACAGAGATATGACACTGCAATCTCCATGTGAAAGCTGACAATCTGAGAAATGCATGCTGTCCACCTCCCACGCAAGCTGGTGGAGGCTTTTATTGCATTTTTCATTTAACCGAGTTACAGAGTTGGTAGTGCCAACCAATGGTCACTGTAAAGGTTGCCTGCATTTACTTGTAGTATTTCTTTTTACTCTTCACAGCATTTTTTCTTTGCTGGTGATACCAATGTATTACTGTAAACGAAAGGTGCAAGAAATTGTATGTTGCTATAGAAAAGCAGAAAATGATTTTTCTAGACAGAAACAGTCTTTTGTGCAAGTGCATTATTATGGTTGCTTGGAATTTCCATACTAATATGAATGAGTTTGTCATTATTTTCTATTTCTTTATCATTTTTAATTCATTGATAATTATTCATTAAGGTATTTATGTACAAGTTTGCTGCAAGAAACCTTACATAGTTGTTGAACCAGATTGAATTCTTCAGTCACATAGCAAAGAATGGAAACAATGTTTTGTGCCAGTGCCCATGTTACCAATGGCTTCAGTCCAGATGATCTTTATATACAGTATAATACGCTACCATGGCAGTCCATTTGTCTGTCCAGGATTTTAAAATCACCTATAGCTCTACTGACATGAAATTTGGTACACATATACTACATGACGTCTACTATCCACTTTCGGGATGATCATTGACCTCCAAGGTTATTACTCTTTTTGTTTTTATTTTATTTTATTGTAGAATCAACTCTTGGTAGTGTAGCACATGCGTATGGGTGCCGTTCACATCCCTAATGCCTTCACCATCACTTCCCCTACCTCTTTATATCTTAAATCATTCTTGAGGCAGATTGAAGACTTAAGTCCCAGCTTAACTGAAAAATTAAAGAAAACATACTAAGTAATTGCAATACTAACACTGACTTGCCATATATACTCACGTATAAGTCAGGGTCTTGAAACCCGAAAAATCAGACCCGATTTATACGGCTATTTAAAAATGCGACACTTAATTTTTTTTTTTTTTACATCTTCTTGCCTGCTCTAATCTCGCATCAGTTTCTCAGACATATTGCAGCAGCGTAGTTACCAATTTCTTTCGCTACTTCAACGACGTTTAATTTAAAACCAGCTTCAAATTTTGCTCAGATCGAAAGCTCCATCGTAGAGAAGGGATGCTCTTACGATAAAGGTGTATGAAGGTGTGAGATACAAAAAATACAAATCAGTGCAAACGTTGCTTCAGAATAGTTCAGGTATTACCGTGTCGTCAAGAATGCACAATAGGAGAGAGAGAGGAAGAGAGAGGTTAGAAGCACATGCTGATACAGCGAATTGCCGCACCCACAAAGAAAAAACAGGCAGTGTGCTCCGTGGTTACTCTCTCAGGTGGGCGTTAGCATATTACAATCCCTTGTACCAATAGTGTGAGTTTTCCGCATTCAACTTATACGACCAACATTATAAAATACCAGAAATTATACTGTAAAATCAAGTCCCATTTGCAGGAGTGCAAAGGAAGGAAAAAATATAGGAAATGGATGTTATTTTTCCAGCACGGCTGAATTTGAATTGTAAGTTGAGGAGTAAATCATTTTTGAGCTAATTTGTGAAAAAGGATTTTAGCTTGAACAGACTGGAAATTAGACTGAGTGGGAAATTACATCAGTTCACATCTGTATTACAGTAATCATTAAGTGGTGCTTTGAATCATTACTATTTATTTTGGCATCTATTATTTCTCTTATGTATGTGATGTTGGTCTTGATTACCATGTCATCTTGTTGTCTGTTGTGAGTTTACACATTCTTTTCACATCTGTGTAGGTTCTTCTCTGGGTACTCCAGTTTATTTCTCCCATTGAAGATTGTGAATAGGGCTTGTGTGAATGTGGGCTAATACAGTCTGTTGAAACTGGATGTACTTCTTTGTGCAGTGCAAGAGCTAAATGTATGGTGAACCAGCCAGAGCCCATCATACCCATGTTAATTTCATTGAAGAAAATCTATAGTATGTAGTGTGAAATTCAGCCAGTTGTGAGGAGGTATTGGAGACTTTTTCTATCAAACACAGACATGTAGGTTTCTGCTCTTCCCCTGCAGGAGGCAGGGAGATGAAATTATTTTTCTCAAAGGAAATTATTTGTGTATGTATGTGCAATTTAAAATTTTACTCATTTTGTAAACAAATATATTTACAGTAACTTCTATGGGAGCCTGTCACATCGGCACCCAAAGCGGTCCTAATTATACAGTATATTGCAAATGGTTGCCCCCAAAAACCTCTTAGTTTCTTTTTGGACACCATCAGATGAGCAATTAAAAACATTATTCTACTGCAGGCAGAAAACATCAAAAAATACACTTCAGACTTTTAACAGACTCTTCAGAGTATAAAGAGGACTCCACTTTCATTCTGGCACTTATTCAAAACAGGAGACTTTGAACACCAGATCCTCCTTGGACTCAGGTTAAATTCTACGCCTACCATCAGATACAGCTTCAGTTCTATGAAAACCGAAAAGAGAATCTCTCTCTGTCTTGGTGTTAACATCCTTTATAGAGAATCAAGCTCCTCTTATTGTGTTAACATATGTTAATCTTTCATCAAGTGCATCCATTGATTAACTGCCACCACTGCTCTAGCCATTATTGCTGCTGCCTCATGTTGGCAAAGTGTCACAATGATATTTACATTTGCACTATTCATAGAAAATTAAGGCTGTTTAATTGCACCTGGTGCTGCTTATTGTGAATTGGAATCCCAGACATGGCAAAAGGGTGTAAGAACCCCAAAATAAGCCCCAAAAGCCAGTCTAGGCCTTACCTCACCCCAGGCAGCTTGACCCCAAAATTTACAGACCTATTTCTCCTTCAGAAAAGGATTTTTGGCTTCAAAAAGCCTCTAAAATTCCCAAATATCTTACACGCATCTCTAGGGAAAGGAAACTATGAAAAACCTTAGGCTTGAAAAGACAACCCATAACAAGAATCTTTACAAATGATTATATTTATTCAAACCAATACAAAAAAGACCCAGAAGTGTCAATTAGAGGTTGTTTAATAAGCAATAAAGCCAATAAATGGAAAAATGCAGTAGAAGATCAAAAACAAGACAATTGCACGAAAAACAAAACTTACAATAGACCCCATTAAAATTTCATTCACCACCCATGAGGTCCATTTTTCCCTAGCTTAAACAGCCAGAGGGAAGTCTCAAGAGTGGTGATGTCAGGGTGGCCCCGCCTGTTGAGGTACCACCCACAAAGCACAAGGGACATCATATAACACATAGAAATCAAGTAATAAATAAATAGTGCACTATTAACATAAAATACATATTTACAGAAAACATATGAAAAACACTTAGGAATAAACCAAGTACAGTAGACATTACAAAAGAAATATAAAGAGGCCAGGGAACTCAAGCTGGCTGACACATAGCATTGCTGGGATAGGCTCTGGCCACTTGCATCCTTTAATTGGATTAGGTCAGTATGTTAGTGTTATGTTTTTCCAATTTTTAAATCTATACTAATAAAAGGCAAAGCCCTCACTCACTCACTCACTCACTCACTGACTCATCACTAATTCTCCAACTTCCCGTGTAGGTAGAAGGCTGAAATTTGGCAGGCTCATTCCTTACAGCTTCCTTACAAAAGTTGGGCAGGTTTCATTTCGAAATTCTACGCGTAATGGTCATAACTGGAAGGTATTTTTCTCCATTTACTGTAATGGAGTTGAGCTTGACCGCCGTGGGGGCGGAGTTTCGTGTGATATCATTACGCCGCCCACGTAATCACGTGAACTGACTGTCAACGCACTATGTAGAAAACCAGGAAGAGCTCCAAAATACGCTGAAGAAAACATGCATTATATAATTGAGAAGGCAGCGAAACAATAAGAAGCCAGCGAGTGACATATACTACCATATTCATCATTGCAGCTACTTCGGAAACAAAGAAAGGTATAAACCTAAACTTTAAATTAAGTTAATAGACAGGCTGCCGCTGGTGTTTTCCATGCCCACGGGTAATGCGGGATACAAGTTTAATGAGAGAACGCAGGATATAAACGAGAGTTTTGATCACTTTGTAACTAAGTTAAAATTGCAGGTGAAGGGGTGTGCTTATGCAAATTCCGAGAGACTGTGTTTGTGGGGGATTGACAGTTAAGGCGGGTGGAGGAGTCACGTTATCATATCCCCTCCCATTTACCTCATTTCGCTCTGAGCTGAGCTCCGCGGCTAACGCCGTCTTCCGAAGCAACTTCGTCACACTGCCACAAAGTTAATACACACGCTGTCTCTAGACTTTCTCAACACTGAATCCTCCAGGCACTACTTACAAAAGGTTACATTGACAATCGTGTTACGTTATTTTTAAAATGTTTAATTTTCTTAGCACAAGCACAGCTGAGAAGCTTCGATGCATGTGCTCCATAACGCGTTAAAAAATAATGCATTTAATCACACTTTGCATTACAATCAAAGGGGAACTTTTGTCAATGCATGATTTCCTGGTACACCGATTACATTGATCAGCGCATCCCAATTCATTTTAGCCTCGCACCACCTTGGTTTGAGAAGAAGTATGAAAAAATATGAGGTTAACACACAAAAACAGATCACCAATTCAAGCTTTATGAATAATCGATTCGCCATCAATAATTGTTTTGGTAAAGCCATACTCAGTGTAATCCTCCTTCCATTTTATAATTTTTCCGCCACTAGCCATGATTAAATGAACGGTAAAAAAGTAAGAG
>JANRMT010062836.1:12212654-12256283 GCA_026402145.1 Polypterus bichir lapradei
ATATAGAGAGAGAGAGAGAGAGAGAGAGAGAGAGATGACAACAACACTCATATCAATGACAAAACAATTACATTAACAATCATGTTACGTTATTTTTAAAATATTTCTTTTTCATAACTTCTTTAACACAATACTTCTCCGCTGCAAAGCGCGGATATTCTGCTAGTCCTGTATAATCACCATTTTTTTTCCCCTGTTTTGGTGCCACTGTGTTGGGTTTCTGTTTCTTCCTTATAAATGGGGATCTTCCTCATCACTCCCCAGGGTGGGCTTATTTGCGATGTCACTTTTGTGATGTTACAAGGATTACCCCAGATATCTGAGGTAGTCAGATTTGATGGTGTAAGAGCCAATCTTAGAAAGTTGAAGTTTTGAGTTAAACTCATTTTAATGTTTGCTTAATTTGAATAGAACAAAAATTTCTTTCATAGTCATAACTTATGGTATAGTCTTTTCCCCCTATAAGTTAGCAAGAGATAAAACCTTCTTACTGTAACTTTGAAACAGTGTGATAACAAGCTCAGTTGTTGTTTACAACAGGTCCCGGTACATAGGGACTTAAAAGACTCGTTTTAAACTTAGAAATGGGATAAGCATACAGTTTTCTGACCGTTTTGAAATGGTTCAGAAATGTTAAGTAAATAGTAACGATTTGAGATGTAACAAGATTAAGCTTAGAATTGAACTTTTCTTAACATGAATTTTTCCTTTTTTGCTATATTAATTTTCCTTTTTTTGTGTGAACTGTTTTACTTTAAAACTTAGCTAAACTTTTAAAAAAGAAGATATTTTGTCTTTGGAATCATTTCTGTGCGTCAGGCTTTTGTTGAATCCCATTTTTTGAGTTGAAGCTGCTGAACTTTGGTAATTTTGGGAAAACACAGCTACAGATGGGATGACCCTTATTTTGCTGCATGAAAAGATCTTTGATTAGTTTTTCCTGTTTTTTTTTTTTAATTCCCACTATTGTTTTGACTCCATCATGTTTTGGCTTTGTGAAAGATTTCCTTGTCTCCTGGTTTTGGACTTTGGCTTTTTTTAACTTTTAATTCTCCTGGCTATTTTCATTTTGCTTTTACTGTCTCTTGTGATCCAGTATAGTTCAAGCTCCCCTCAAAGAATTGCTAGTATTTTAGTATTCTTTATGTTTGTGTTTACTGTAAGGCATAATATTTCTTAGATTAGTGTATATTTTCGGATGTCATTTCAGTTTTATTCTAACATTATGCATTATCTATGATTTCTCTTGATGAATAATTAGATATTGTTTTATGCTTCAGTTTTACCTTTTCTCAGTGGCTGCATTAAACAAGTCAACCAAACTTTTCTGGTATGATAAAATGAGAATGTATTTAAGCTGCCTGTCATATTACTGTATACACAGAGTGAAAGGAGGATAGAACTAATGGCCTTTTTCTACAGTGCACAAAGGCTTGATTCAGTCCCTTGCCTCAACATGATCAGAGAATTGGTTCCTACTGTATCTTCACCAACCAGCTCCTAAACAGCTCAAAAACATCAATACAGTGTTTAAAGAAAGAAATAAAGAAAATACACCAAGGAAAATGGCACAGGAGCACAAAAATAAATCAGGTTAATAAATAATGCAAAGTGCGTAAACCAAGTAAATAAAACAATATTGTTTCTCATTCTATAATAAAGATTAGAAAAGATGACAAGAAAGTTTGTTGTTTATGGTGTAGCACATAGCAGACTGATGTTTAAAATTCTGATGGAGCAGAAATGCCTTTTGTACAAAGGACAAGAAAAGATAGAAGAAAGTGTTCTTAAGTGGCAAGTATAAATACGGCACAAGTCAAAGAGACTATACAAATTTTGAAATCTGCAGAAGAAAATATATTTTCACTAATTTCTCCGATCCGTTGTTGATTTCAGGAAAAACTGTTGGTAAATCTGTTTGAAAAACAGAAAGTAAGGAGAGGCAGTTTGCCTATCTTTAAATAGCTTATGTTAATTATTTAAAATGAACTTGACTGATTTAATGACTGAAGGAGGGTTGGTCTCTTTAAACTTTAAAAAGGAACAATTTAATCAATATCTAGTTCATGAATTAAAACAAAGCCTCACTTACACATTTTGCCAAATACAACATGGTCATTCCTAGAAGAATAGATGTTTTATATAAATGTCATGGCCAGTACTTGGCTTTAAATGAGACGCTATTCTCAGCTGCTTTTGTTAAGGCTAGCAGTAAATTTTCTGGAAAAAAATCAAGAAACGGCAATATATTCAGTACATGTCTGCATTGATATGTCTGTGTAATGTAGCTAAGGTTGTATATACATTGTAATTAATGCACATTCCACTTTGGATAAAATAAACATTATTCTGTCAAATTGAACAAGAAATAGAAAATTAAAGAGATGTTTAAGCAACAATTATTTATTTACATGTACAACAGGCAGCTAATTAACTATTATTATCTTTCAATTACCATTTTGCTGATCTTTCAATTAAGCATAATTATAAATGCTAACTAAAACATAAAACATTTTATTATATGGGCTACTTTATTGTATCAATTTTTCCTAATAATATAAATAAAAAAAGATTACGGTACCACGGAAAAAGTATATGTTCTCATTCTACTTTCTTCTTTATTTGCAAATGTATGATATTGAATGAATTATATTAGATAAATGGCACCTCAGTGAACAAATAAAATATTTTTTCATATTATTTCATTTAGCTAATAAAAGCAATTATCCAAATGGACTGAGTACAAATGTATTGTCCCTATTAAATTAACCCAATTAAAGAGATAATTAGTGTCAGTTAGACAGCAAAACATGAGAAACAACAAATTTGGCCAATACAAACCTGACCTCTTTTGACATTTATCATCACAATCCACTTACCAGGAGAAAGAATTAACAACTGCGGTGGGCTGGCGCCCCTGCCCGGGGTTTGTTCCTGCCTTGACCCTATGTTAAGATATAGCGGGTTGGATAATGGATGAATGGAAGAATTAACAGGTAAATAAGATCTCCTGAAGAGTTGTTGATTATTATCTATTTGGAAAGGGCTACTAAGCCATTTCTTAAGACCCTGGGATTCCACAAAACCACAGTAAAAACCTTAATCTATAAGTGTAAAACATTTACATAAACGCTCTCACACTTTACAAGCCAAAAGAGTGTTTTTACAGGAGACTCACTTATTAAGAAAGGACCAGTTTCATTTAAGAGAGTGGTCTGGCCAAAATTTTCAGTCTAGCTATACAAAGAAAACCAGGAGTGTGGGAATCTTAATACACAGAGCTATCCCATTTGCAGTGTCAGATGTAATATCTGATTCTGAAGGGCGATATGTCACAGTGAAGGGAAATTTGCTGTGGCAATTCTGTTAGGAATAAAAAATCTAAGATCAAAAATCTAGCAATCTTTCTAAATAAAAGTTATTCAGTGAAAAAATGGGATAAAAAAAGCAAAGAAAAAGGAAATATATTTTGTGAATTGCATGTTAGGTTAATTTCCAGCCTTAAGTAAGACCCAATATGAGTGACTGTGGGTGGGTGAATGTACCTCGCGAATACCTGGTAGTCGGTCCAGTGGTGGATCCTACCTGGCATCCAGTGCTTCTGAATTCCTGAATTTTACAAAGAGAGCTATAAGGTGTATAGATGGAGATCACTGTACAGCAACTGACTGTGGCATGGTCAGATAACTTGGCTTTACCTCCAGGAGGAGCCAATACCTAGAGGCTGTGCTACAGGCATAGCCATTTCTTTGAGTATACCTGGGCAACACTTATCTAATAAGGGCCCCTTTATGAAAAAGTATCTCCTTTTATTGGATTCTTTTAAACTAAAATATGCTCTTGGGTATACCATGCTGAGACACCACCAATAATGTAACTATTACAATTAACTTTGATAAAGTTCATGCAGTTTATAAAAACACAATTTATTATTATCCAATTCCAGCTTTGATTTTGGTCTGCATCTTGTTTTGAATAAGGTCCCGTTTTTACTAGATTTTTTCATTTGACAGATTTTCTGGTTTTAATTTACAAAGTGTATAAGTTATTGAACCTTTCTTCCTTAATTATTAATTAGCATTTTCACATTTTTTTTTCTTTTTTCAGTTTTTTTAGTTTTAGTAATTACATTGATGCCAAAAAATATATTATTGTGTCTGACACTGCAAACACCAAAGCAAAAGACAGAGAAAAAGTTAAAAATAAATAGCTATATAAAATGTGCATATTCATTAAATGACACTAGACCTTGACTATATACAGTACAGTAAATGTTGAAACCATGAAAGCTGAGCCATCTACAATGTGACGTACTGTATGTCGAAGTTCATTTTGATGGTTTAATTTAGTATTTTAAACATGAAAGCAGAATAAGCAAGTGGCCTTCCTATTGTAAGAAAACATAATTTTAAGGGAAACTTCTCCAATGAAACAAATCATCAACTAAAGTCTCAACAGTAATTCACTGAAATAAATTAGCAAGTGTTGGAAGACATCTTGATCTTTTCCATTTTTTCTTGCCCTCAGCAACAGTTGCTCAGTTTTAAATTGCTATCAGTAACACAGGCTCTCACATTTTAGTCAGTAATAAATCACAACCTTTTCTTATAGGAGACCCCATTGTGCAGAAAGCCTTTGCTTCAGTGAATTTTATTAAAACAAAAGTTGTCTCTAAATAACTCCCAGGGGCTAATGTTCTTGGACTTTTACATAACAAAACACAATACTGTCAAAGCTGCTTAATCCAGTTCAGTTTTGTGGAAGATCAAAGCCTTTTCTGATAATAACATTGAGCGCAAGACAAAAACTAACTCTGAAGTGGCAAGCATTCATCACAAAGTTTATTCACACACAAACCCACATAGACAAAATTCACAGTCATCGGTCAACCCAACAGACATGCAGATGTTTTATAATATAGGACGAAAATCTGAAGAACTACATTCAGGAGGCAACCAGACTTTGAATCCATGATGCTGGTAACAACTTTATGCGAGAGGCCCACCGAATCAAAAAGTTAAGAAGATAGGCCCTGTAATGGGACACATTCTTTATACACTGGAGTTAGCAGCAGAAAAGAGAATGAAGATATAGATAATTGAAATGAAAACTGAGTGTCATTATAAACAGTGTTGCACATCCTCTCTGACACACCAGCACTGTGAACTTTTAGGCACTGAATTATTCAACAAAAGTGTGTCAAGAAATGTTACTGGGGATAATTTATACCAATGGCAATGTGCGTTTATGATACCTCACTGTGGCTGCTCTCTTAGCATTAGCACAATTTTGATTGTTTGTTATAATATTTCTTGATCTTCTATGAAAAGGAAAATTTCCCCATGGGGCAAATAAAATGCTATCTGTCTGTTTGCTTTGTACCCTCTACCACCATAACCTATTGCCTATGGGGTAGGAGCGAAAGCTTTAGATTCGATAAAAGTTTCGATCTCCGGTTTTCAAAGGATCGCGACATTTTAGGGTCCTCTGATACCGAAAACACTGATATCTCAATGATGGGTGTGTGCCTGTCTGTGTGTGTGTCTGTGTGTCACAGTTTCTTGAGGACCGTCTAGAGCTAAAACAGCTGGATGGAAAAACACCAAACTCAAAACTTAAGCCTGCTATGAAATGACAATGTGCTGATGAGCTTTTCAGCCAAATTGTGCAAAAGAAAGAGGCACTCTAGAGGAACCCTCAAATACCATAATTCTGCAATTAATTATGAATTCTTCTCGTCAATAGCTATAATAATGACCTATTTTATGATCAGAAAGATCAGCATCAGAGCGGTAATTACTGAAATGTTATAGAATAGTTTGGGTAACTTGGTTCCTGAAGCGCAAAGGCCACTGACACTCATGTCCGAATTTTTTATCTATCCTTTTATTAACCACTGCACTACTGTGCTGTTCATCCTGGAGTAATATATAAATAGAAGTCTCAGTGCTATAAAATTACTACATTGAAATACCCTTTTAATTTTTCTTTTCTAATAAGAAAATTGAGGTATACTGTATGAATCATTGAGTCATTCCCTTACTCTAAACTCGTAACGTTTAACATGATTTTTAATAATTTGGAATTAATTTTTAGAAAAGCTATTTTTTAATTTAAATATAGAAAGTCAAGATTTAATACTTCGAACCTTAATCAATAATTTTCTAATGGCTCTTAGTGTGAGTACCACCTAGCAATTCAGACCCCATGAGCACTCTGTTATAAGCGTTTCTTCTTTTAAGTCAACACCTTCTGCAGATTTTATGGAATGGTGATTACACTTTTAAATCCAAAATTTTCTAGGGGCAAACTGCACTTTATGGTGACTCTTTTGTTAATTTTTACAACTTGTGTAAATAGCTGAATTCAGAATAGCTGAATTAAAAGAACATTGGTATTTTTTTGTAATGTTAAATGGCTAAACTGAATACTTTTATTATCTGTGAAAATTTCCAATTTCAGTTCTTACTAAAATATGAATAGTAAAATACAATTAGCTTATTGAATACAGTTAAACACATCGATTTGCAGACTCAGCATCTTTAAAATTTAGAGACATCTTCTTCAGGTATAACATTCTTATCTAAGTAAAGCAGTTTTCTGAATTAAAATGAACTTTTCTAAGGTTCCATGATTAGTTTTTGAGCACCTAGTCTTAATAGCATAGCATAAACCCTGAAAGTAGACTAACCATGCTGTATTAGTGCAGGGTCTTCTGCATTAAATGTCTACTTTTATGTTTGAATGGACTGCATGTTTGTTTTCCAAAGAGCACATTTTGTTTTTTAAAGCAGATGTTTATTTGTACTTCTTGGCCACCATACAGGCTTAGAACTGATATTAAAATATTAATAATGATATTTAAAGCATTGATGCAGCAACATATCTATATCATCAATGCTGTGCTGCATTGGGAGAACACAAAGGCGCTCTGAGCCCAATTTATTTTTTGTGACAAGCACTAAATTAACAACTAATAGTAATGTATGATTTTTTGCTACTATTATGTTCATTAGAAATATACATTATTTATTTAATAAATTAATATTATATTTAGAGTTAGACCTTTGAATCACAAAAAGATGAAATGTCGACAGAACTCTTTCCCTTTTTTAATGCCTCCAGACCCATCAGTTCCTCAAAGCCAGAAGGTAAGGCTCCTAATGTGTGTGTAATTATACCAAAGAACAGGTGTTAAACAGAAAATTACCCCATTGTGCATTTGTCTTTCACGGCCGGTCTCCCACTGTATTTAAAGTATAAATTTATGATTTGGTTAATCAAGAAATAATGCAAATAAGGCTGGCTTTGGAGGAGAATAAGTATTACTTGAAAGGTGTTTTGTGTCCATTTTCTGTGCCCAATTTATTAGTGCAAGCAAGTAAATGTTGATTCTATCTTGACAAATTAATTTGAGTATTTGCACTGAATAGTTCATTCTATCAAGTTTCACATAGATAAAGTCTACATGATGCAAAGCAAAATGCATTGTGTGAAATATTCATAATCATTGGGAGGCAAACTTCAGCTTGAAGTTCATGTTAATGCAAAAATTGTTTCATTAAACAATAATTCAAATGCTTTGCAAAAAACAATGCATAAAACTAAAAGTTAGTGAATTCAGCGTATTATGTAAATGTGTTCGGAAATGTTTTAGGTAAGGAACAGAGACATTTCAAGGTAAGGAAATTATACTCACTGATTATGGCACTGGAGAACGGTGACACATATTTAATGTAATCTACTAATGCATGTACAGTAACTGCATTCTATTAGCACTGTTATTTTTTTACTTAGACTCAGTGTTATTAAAATATTTAATAAACAAAAATGTGATTACTGACTGTTTTAAGTAAGTAAACAATGTAAAATAATTCAATTTCAAAGTTAGTTAACTAAGCCCTTGAATACAGCATAAGACTATTCAAATGGACACAGTCATATAGGGACATTTTTAATTATTACGAAAGAGATGATGGTTGAATTCAGGAAGGCCTATGCTACCTACACCCCACAGCACATCAAGAGCTCTATGGTGAAACTTGTCAAGAGCACCAGATCCGTTAGTGTGCACCTGGAAACTGACCTAACTTGGTCAATTAACACCACCTCCATAACCAAGAAGACCCAGCAGCGTCTCCACTTCCTTCAGCGGCTGAAAAAGGCAAGCCTACCTCCCCCCATTCTCACACATTCTACAAGGGCACTATCAAGAGCATTCCAACCAGCTGCAATCGCTGTCTGTTTTTGGAATTGCAATGTCTCTGATCGTAAGGTCCTACAACGGATAGTGCACACTGCAGAAAAGATTGTTGGGTCCTCCCTACCCTCCATTGAAGACATTTTTGTAATGCGATGTATTCACAAAGCTTATAGCATTGTGAAGGACCCCTCACACAGTCTCTTTGTTTCATTTCCATCTGGCAGAAGGCACTGTAGCTTTCAAAACAATTCTGCCAGGTACTACAACAGCTTTTACCTCTTGGCTGTCTGAATGCTGAACTCTGTGCTGCCCCAATACCTTCAGATCTGCCCAAATAGTGAATTTATATGCAGTACATTTGTTACACTTGTCACTAGTGTTGTTTATTATTAGTAGTTTTACTGTTATTATTTACTTATTTATTATTATCTATTTCAAATTATTAGTATCTTTTGACTTACCTATTTATTTTTAATAATTTATTTATCTGTTATGGTATAGTATACTACAGTTCTTTACCTGTTTTGCACTTGTCATGTGTTTATGTATATTTTGCACCACAGTCCTGGGGAACATTATTTTGTTTCACTGTATGCTGCAATATTGTTCATGTATGGTATTACAATAAACCCACCTGTCTTGACATAATGTCATTCAGCAACTTGTTCACTTTTCTTGTTTACAATTTCTCATCTTTGCAGAATCATTATTCAGTTCTTGAAACACAGCACAGCATGGTTTAAAGTTCCTGCTACTGAAAATTTTAATGTTCTTATTCACTGCAGAGCTCCAGTGAAGTACAGCTGTTCTGTCTTACAGATTTCAAGCATTCTGAAGTAAAGCTGGAAAAGACTGAAGTGTCCTCGTTTTCCTAGGTGCTTCTTCCCCGGCAGAGAAAAAGAAGAGTGCAGCTCAAGTAGGTACTTAAAGCCTCAGCATCTGCACATTGTAAAAGTTATAAAACTTTAGAGAAGATTTTGGAAAATGGAGATTTTTTTTT
The DNA here is from genome assembly GCA_026402145.1 of Polypterus bichir lapradei. Lineage (NCBI taxonomy): Eukaryota > Metazoa > Chordata > Cladistia > Polypteriformes > Polypteridae > Polypterus > Polypterus bichir. Next base: position 12,221,858 of record JANRMT010062836.1, read on the forward strand.
AAACAAAACCAAAAAGTATAAACCACTGAAAATTAAGGGATCAATGTAATATTTAACATTCAGGTATAATGGTTATGAAGAAAATGAATACCACAGCAAGAATCTGCACTGGCATTCATGGGAAACCTCATATGTTTTGCTGCAGGAACATAACCAACAATATTTTTGATTACAGGTTTCTACTCCAGCCCTTACTTGTGGTGTTATGTAATATACATTTCTTACACATCATATCTTTTTAAAAGTTAATATCTGAAAAATTCTGAATTTTCTTGCTTCTCTTCATTTAATATAACCGCAAATGTCTCGCCTGTTACATTTAAGAGTTTCAGCATTTTTTGATGCCTTCCTTGAGAATTAGTAGTGTAATTATGCATTATCAAATTGGTTTATTAGTAGTATTGCATATTTGTTTTTTGCAATATATTATCATTTACTTCTGCAATATATATTGCTGCAATTATATCATATATTATATGTAGGCTATGCATTATTAGCCCCCAGGGGGAAATTTAGGAATTACAGATGTTCAAAAAATTAAGCCCTACCTCCTAAAGACACCACATATACAAAATTCTTGAGGCAGAGTAATTATATTTCTGGCTTTAGTCAAGATAAAGAAGTGAGCCCCAGTAGCACTTTATGACTATTCTGCTATATACAGTAATTTTTAATGATTGTATTTTTTACCTGTAACACCAAGAAAAATTCCTAACAACTATGGTGCATTGCCTAACAATAAAGAGAGTGCTTCAGATAAGAGTCTGTATACCTATAGTTATAATGATCTGTATCATTATCAATTACCAGCACCTTAAACATGTTTTATTTCATTTCTGCTTATTCTCATGTCTTCAAAGCCATCGAAACCTCAATTGAATTCAGTATCCTCAAGAGTATTTTCATCAGCTTTGGAGTCATTGTCAAGGTTGTCACCAATTTTTTCAAAATTATTGTCAAACAATTTAATATTAGTTGCAGCTGGATTCTCAAATATTGTGGACCATAGAGTATGCCTGGCTTTTTGAAGCCATTTGGAAAGGTTACAGTGCTGACAAATGGATGCACGGATGGGGTGAATGAGTGCACACCTTCTGTCTTCCATTTCTACCACTCTCTACGCACAACATATAAATGAGTGGTTGATAGCAATGTCCAACAACTGCAAACTGGATGTCAGCTCACCTTGTATCACTGTTACATTTATTTGGGTCGTCCTCAATAGGATCCGTGATCACTTGCTCACCTACCAGCGACTGGAACAGTCTGGTTTTACACCTAAGAAGTCTACCATCGACCGTTCTCATGGAGCGCAAACGAGAATATCAGCAGAGTTTCTTTGCAGCCTTTGTCGATTTTCGCAAAGCGTTCAAATCAGTTGATCGAGCTGCCCTGTGGAGCATCCTGAGAGTTTGCAGGATCCCCTCGAGGTTGCTGGATATCATGGACTGTACGCTGGTACTGTGAGTGCTGTGCAGAGTGAAGACAGGACCTCTGCGTTTTTCACAGTTGATTCTGGGGTTCGTCAGGGGTGTGTCCTACTCTGTTCAATGCTTGTATGGACTGGGTGTTGGGCAAGATCATGGGGTCCAGCAGCTGTGGGGCATCTGTTGGTGAAGAAAGATTCACAGATCTTGACTTTGCTGACGATGCAGTGATCTTCGCAGAGTCAATGGAGGCTCTGATCAGGGCGCTCGAGAGACTGAGTGAGGAGTCTGAGTGTCTGGGCTTGTGAGTGTCCTGGATAAAAAACAAGATCTAGGCCTTTAATGACCTCTTGGGCACAGCCATCAGCAGTGTGTCTGTTTGCAGAGTGTGTGTTGACCTTGTTGAGAGGTTTACTTACCTTGGCAGTGACATTAATGTCTCTGGTGACTCTTCCTGTAAAGTCAGTAGATGGAATGGGAGAGCATGGGGGCTCATGAGGTCGCTGGAAAGGGGTGTGTGGCGCTCCCGATATCTATGCAAAAGGACGAAGGTCCAAGTCTTTAGAGTCCTGGTGCTTCCTGTCTTGCTACATGGTTGCGAGACATGGACGCTATCCAGTGACCTGAGACGAAGACTGGATTCCTTTGATACTGTGTCTCTCCGGAAAATCCTTGGGTACCGTTGGTTTGACTTTGTGTCGAATGAGCGGTTGCTCATGCAGCCCCGAATGAGGCACATTACCTGCATTGTGAGGGAGCGTCAGTTACGGCACTACGGCCATGTGTCGCGTTTCCCCGTGGGTGATCCTGCTCATAAGATCCTCATTGTTGGGGACCCGAGTGGCTGGACCAGGCCAAGGGGTACCCATGTAACACCTGGCTGCGGCAGATAGAGAGTCATTTCCGGAGGGCAGGACAGGACCATGTGTCTGCCTGGGGGGTTGCAAACCGGGATACTGAGTTGTTTCACTGTGTAGTGCACTGTACCAGTGCATGCTCCCCAACTTGACTTGATTGTTATTTTAGAATGTTATGTTACATGAGTAACATTTTAATTGAACACATACATTTTCCAAATCATAGTGTTTATAATTATCCTTAGTAACTTCCACAATGCTTTTTCAGATAATGGGGGAGCCTAACTAAAAGTGTCTGTAAATAATACAACTGGACTTAAACTTATCTTTATAGTTGCATGTAATAATATTGTAACACTCAAAGACTGCACAGGAGCAGGGATCTGTAAGACCGCAAGAGGAAATGGTACGAGTCTGCTGGTTAGTAATGCGAAGGTTGTTAGTTTGAGACTAGCTAGTGGTGGGTGTGGTAAAGCAAGTACGGAGTTTGTGGCAGTGTATGTTTGTTATTAAAATAAAAACGGTGCAGCTCAGGTTTGGTAGGGTGCATGTGCATGAAAGCAAAACCAAGCTCCCCAGGGGTGTTGATGAGGGAATTGGCTGATTGTGCATTCACATGCAGACATAATCAGTTCAGCCAATTTCCTCATTAACACTCTGCGTGTAAACATCCAGGCCCTTCCACTGACAAAAGTATTAAGGAGACCCGGTAAGATTAGAAAAAGACTTTGATGAAAAAAGAAACAAATGAAATGAAAACAAATAGTGAAGGAATCGAGGAAGCAAAATCATCAGTGATGAGAAAGAGAGAACAGAATGGGAGGAGATCCATTGAACACAGAAAGCAGCAAAGTGGTCAAGGGAAACTACATGGAGGGACTAAGTGAGCGGTGCTCCTGGGATGGACCCAATCGCTTCTGCTTTTTGGTGGAGAGGAGGAGTGATCAAGGTGGTCATAGAGATCCCATAGATGTAGAGGCATAGGTGAGACTGAGTCAGGTTCAGCATGTCCTGAAAAACAATTCTGGTCCTATTTTAGTTTTGGTTTTATTTTTAATGTTTGTTGATGTTTTTATGGCATTGTAACTTACTCATAGAGCATTGTTTTCATCATGGATTATTTACTTATCTATTGAAGACAGCACTGCACTTTGTTTTTATTGTTGAATAAATTTGCTTAATCTCCTGTTGCTTGTTTGTGTTCTTAGTTCTCTAGTTCAACTCAGTTCATGACTATTGATGTGCTGCTTGGTTCAAGAAAGTGATGCCTGCTGTGGGCAAACCCAGGCATCACAGGGGGTAACATTGAGCTGTAAATACCATAGAGCAGAACATCAATGAGATGGAGTGCACTACATATTTTATTGCAAAATGAAATTTGCATATGGCAGTATCATTATTGGTAAGGCATATGTTTTATTGTGAGCTCTATAATAGTTGGCAGAAGAAAGAAGATGGTAGGGAGCACATGCTGATAACCCACAACATGACAAATCACCTGGATTGGGATCCGAGTGCATCGGGTAACAAAGGAGTAGTTAAAGCTGGTACAATAATTTATTGACAAACTAAGGATGGTTACAGATTAATTTAAGCAGGCATTCTGCTTATTTTTTTTTATTTTTTTACTGAAAGGGATTAAATGTGTAGGGTACACTTACTGCATATGCGGGTTATATCTGGGAAAATTAGTAACTGGATTGCTGTGTTCTCAGCTGAGAAAAATCAAACTCATATTATTTGTTATCTTCTATCACATGAGCAGTATGTTGCTCTTTTTAACTCTTTATATGTTAGTATTGCAACATTATTTTGTACAATTACCTTAGTAAAGCACAAACAAAACTCTAACATCTGACTATTATAAATATACAGACAGATATTTTTCAGTATAAATAACAAAAATCTGATATCATTTCAAAGATAGTAGTCTTTTTGATTTAATTCTTACCATTTAAATAAATATTACTCAGGCTGCTAGCATAACAATCGTTAAACACTTGAACTATAAATATGATCCATCAAACACACAGGAATTCAGTAGTTAATCATAATTCAATTCAAAAGTCATTTTTAATCTTTGAGCTACATATTGCTGCTTCTGGGGGAGCCCTTACATTAAATCAGGTTCTAAGTAATTCTGAATTTTGATTCCATAGAGCAGTAATGTTTATTCTACATCTTCATGTAACACTCCTTAAATTATGGTATCCAGGCTTGTTCATGTCATTTTCTCTCAGTTGCCATCTGCCTATGAGTGCAGTATTAATATATTACTGCAACAAAACAGAATTATGTTTTGAGAAACAGAGATGAGATCGCGTGTCTTCGGTTTGCTACATCTTATTCAGCTCTTGACATTTAAGCAGATGCTTACACAGTGATATTCATGTTAATTATAAAGTAAACATTCCAGGATGTTCAGTCCCAGATTTTTATACTCAAACCTACATACAGTAGGTGCAATATGGTACACTTTGGATTGTAGAATTAAAATATATAGCCAAGGTAACTAGGCTGTTAGTTTCATCTGTCTCATGTTGGCACCAATCCTGTAAACATTATAAAAAGGTCAAGCTCATATATTTGGTGTACAATTTAAGTTTTAAATTGTATTAATTTATGCTTACCACAACTTAAGGTAATATGCATTCAGGAATACTATTGTGTTCCCAATTTCCCTCAAGAACATGTGACATTCTTGTCAAGTAGAAACTCCTAACAGGTCTTGTAAGCCATCAGGTAATTTTGAAACTTCTTTATCTAAAATGTTTATTTTTCAACATTTTACGGAAGACAAGGGCAAGTAAATTAAAAATCTGTGGCTTGTCAATTTGGCAAAAGCCAAATACATGAAAAATGAACATACTAAACAAACTTAATCTTTCATGCTCTCGCAAAGGAAACCAGCAAGTGCCCAAAAGCAAGATGGAGTAAAAAACACAAGAATTAAGGTTTTAAAGAAATCCATCAAATTGTAAATGTTAAATAGTCAGACGTCTGAAATATTGAGGGAAACAAGCTAGAATTGAATCATCAAAACCAAGCAAAGTAAAAAAAAAATGCAATGTCCTGGGACAACATAGAGGGTTTACCTCTAACAGTCACTACATGTGACAAGAAACCAATGCTTGGATACTCATTAATAGGTGCCATCATCTTGATCCCATGGTTTTCTGGTCTTAGTATGTGTTTATGGTAACAAGATTAACTTGGGGGATTAGCACTGTTGCACTGTCCCTCAGAGCTGTGGACTAGCAGCAGGTAAAGACTAAAACTAAGTCCAGTTGCACTGCAGTTCTCAGAATAAGAGAACGGGAACAAAATTATGTACTAACTTAGACCACCTTGTGAGCAGGTTTAATGGACTAAGGATGGTGGGTAATGTTGCAAAATAAATTCCAAATGCATCAGAATGTTACAGATATAAAAAAAAGCACAAATATGCCATTATTTAATATTGAAACAAAATTTTCTTTATTTTTGTGCTGATGTATAATAAAATATATTTAACTGAAAGTCAAAAAAAGATGAGAGATGCATAAAAATGTTTATATCGCATAATATAATAAATAGAAAAATATGGATCAATACACATTTAACCACTAATCTACAGGAGAAAGACTCAAGGTCGATGTCTCTAGTTAATTAATCACTTGGTGGCTGGCTCGGACAGGGTGCATTAGAAGATGCTGTTAGTTTCCTCCATACTGCATTCCTTCGGGGTGTCGTGGACATATCTTTGCAAGTGTTCTTCAGTCTGATATGTGATTTCTCACACTATGTATTAAATAGCTCCTGTGAGATTTGTGCTGAGATGAGGCATTCTTTACAAATATTGTCTAGCCTCTGTTTAGGTGTTTCATACACTTTGGTGACTGATGGATTAATTTGGTTCTTATGAAAACCTGGGTGAATAATGAATGACAATTACTTTATTATTTATGTAATTGAGGACATGAATTACAGCAGTACCTGATTAAGACCCCCTCACTGGCCGCAGGGTTCAAATGCATATATACACACTGTGAACATCACATACAAAAATTTAAAGAGCCAGGTGGTTTCCCTCAGAGATTTCTGCCAGCAGTCACTTGTACATTAAATCAAGAAGTGGTGATATAATGTACAAGTAACAGAGTTAGTGTATTGTGTATCCTTATATAGTCACCTGATGCAGCAGTGATGCCATGTAAAGCACCTTGAACCTGTTACATAATCAAGAGTCTTCCACCTCCACCTTGAAAACATTAATATAACTAGCAAAATACCCGCGCTTAGCAGCGGAGAAGTAGTGTGTTAAAGAAATTATGAAAAAGAAAAGGAAACATTTTAAAAATAACATAACATGATTGTCAATCTGATTGTTTTGTGACTGTTATGAGTGTTGCTGTCATCAAGGATTTGATTATCATTATTTCTTTCAATCAGGTTTGTATTTGGAGAATGTGTTGTGTTCAAGTTACATTCCGTGTTTGTCTAGTCTATCCCTGACCATCTCATCTTCGTTGTCAACCATTGTAAAGATAACAGGTTTCATTCATCGAAGTGATCACTACCCAAATCGGTACTCGTGAATCTAAGATGTTTAACAGGCATTCCCGGTATTAAATTGTGGATTTGCCTGCGAATATTTTGCGGCAGCGTGTCTATGAATGTAATTTAAACTTAAGCTTTACACCTTGCTTTTCTATTGATATGTCTACAAAGGCTTGTTCAGATTCAGAGGGTTGTTCCTTTCCTACTGCATCAATAAGCAGCTCGCCTTCCTTTTCATCTGAGACATCACACACTGCATGCACGGGTTTACCTTTCCCAGTCCTGCAAAGTCAGTTCATGTGAGCCACTCGGAGTACATGCATCGAAGGTTCTCAGCTGTGCTTGTGCTATCTCGTGCGATCTTGTGATGTCCTCGGCTTTATTTAATATTAGCTCAGACCCAGTACTTAAAAGTTTCTCTCGCACTTTTGCTGAGTTTGTGCCAAACACTATTCTATCCCTGACCATCTCATCTTTGTTTGCATAAGCACAGTCCTTCACCAGCAATTTTAACTCCATTACAAAGTGATGAAAAGTCTTGTTTATACCCTGCGTCCTCTCATTAAACTTCGCGAATATCGTATTCGTCTTAGGCATGACAAACGGCAGCGGCAGCGTGTCTATGAACCTAATTTAAAGTTAAGCTTTACACCTTGCTTTCCTATTCGTTTGCATAAGCACAGTCCTTCACCAGCAATTTTAACTCCGTTACAGCAATTTTAACTCCGTTACAAAGTGATCAAAAGTCTCATTTATACCCTGTGTCTTCTCATTAAACTTGTATCTCGCGAATATCTTATTCGTCGTAGGCATGACAAATGCCAGCGGCAGCCTGTCTATAAACTTAATTTAAACTTAAGGTTTACACCGTGCTTTGTTTCCGCAGTAGCTGCACTTATGAATATGCTTGTATACGTCACTCGCTTCATATTCTTTTGCTGCCTTCTCAATTGTGTAATGCGTTTTTTGTTCAGCGCTCTTTGGAGTTCTTGCTTGTTCTCTGCGTACTGCGTTCACAGTCAGTTCATATGAGCCGCTCGGAGTACATACATAGAAGGTTCTCAGCTGTGCTTGTGCTCTCTCGTGCAATCTTGCGATGTCCATGGCTTTATTTAATGTTATCTAAGACCCGGCACTTAAAAGTTTCTCTCGCACTTTCACTAAGTTTGTGCCAAACACTAGTCTATCCCTGACCATCTCATCTTCGTTTGCATAAGCACAGTCCACCTGCGAATATTTAGCGGCAGCATGTCTATTGGATTGCTGCTGACGGACGGCCTTATATGGGCAGGCACTCAATTACGTGGGAGGCGTGATGATGGGGGACGTAAGTAGGTTCCAGTTATGACCGTTATACGTAGAATTTCGAAACGAAACCTGCTTAACTTATGTAAGTAAGCTGTAAGGAATGAGCCCGCCAAATTTCAGCCTTCTACCTAGACAGGAAGTTGGAGAATTAGTGATGAGTCAGTCAGTTAGTGAGGGCTTTGCCTTTTATTAGTATAGATTAGCAGGACATAAAAAGGAAATAATTAACAAAGAGAAGAAAGATTATGTAATTAGAAAATATACAACAGAAATTAAACCTACACAAAACAACTCAGTAATGTGAAAATAATTTAAATAAAAATACAAAACTCCAGTACGAGACCAACATAAAACGATGACAGGGATATTACCTCAGATCATGCAACGAGCCTGTGGCTCGATTGATGATTATGAAATTAGGGCTTGAAGTTGTCATATTGTTTTAAAGTAGTTTAGATTAGAGTTGGGTCAGAAACATCAAAAGAAGGAAATTAGCTGTAGCCTGATATTATGTTACAGCCAGAGTTTACTCCTTGGCTTATGTATATTTTTTGTTTTATTGTTGTTTTGGTTAATTTTGAATTGATTTTTATGTTTTTATGCTACATATGTTTATTATTTAGCATGTATGTACTATATCTTTAAGTTTATATATGTTCCTTGTATTTTGTGTGTTGAAGCTCAGGAGGCAGGGGATGACTCTGACATCACTGATGCTGAGCCCTCCCTCTGTGTTTATATTTAGGTCAGACAGAAGGCCGTAGCAATGGATCATTGTGAGTATTTTTTATCTGGGTGTGAGGTGCCTGGAGTTGTATAGGGTAAATAATATATTATTATTTGGAACACATGCATTTCATGTGCGTTCTGTGTCTACAACGATCTATGTAAGTGTAGGATGACATGGAATGCAAGAAATGTTGAACACACTACCTAAAGCACAAACTTTTTTCAAGTTTTAGTACTAACAACAACATTTTGACATGAAGTGTGTAATGTGGGAAGACTAAAGTCCAAATATCAAATAAACACTTTCACAAAAGGTACACATATAACAAAAGAAATGCGCTTTTATTCAAGAGTATAACCGAGGAAAAAGAAATCAGGTTAAGGTAGGTTGCTGACATGACCGCTTTGGTGGTACAGTGGTAAGAACTGCCGACTCATGATTAGAAGTCGCGCTGCGGGTTGATCCTGGCTACTTCCCAGAATTAACGTTTTGAGTAGTGAGCTGCTCTTATTGTTACTGTTATAGAATAAAAGCATACATTTGATTTGAATCAGCAACTGCTGGTGTAAATTTGTGGTACTTGTAAAGGCTTTTTTTTATTCAGTTTCATTCTGTTAGTCGCGTTCATCCTCCCCCCCAATCTGACTGCTGTTTTCAAATAAAGACGTGCTATAGCAGAGCTGAACTCCGATGAGGATGAGCAAGGCATGTTGAGCTCACCAAGGTATTGTGTGAAGTTCTGTTTGTGGTTATGTTTTGTGATGGTTTTTATATAAAAAAACATTTATGTGTTACTTATATAAACGCAACATTGAATGTTATTTACCTGTTTACCTTGATTTATTTACTTATCTTCCAGCAGCGTAAAGTCACAAGTAGATTGCAGAGTTTCCTGTGTTTGATCAACACGGGCATGCTGACAAAATATATGTGTAATGCCACTAAAAGTGTGGCAGCAGGTTCCACCTGCAGCTATAGACTTCAGTACGCAAGCGACTCTCCACACTAGTGTTTAGATCTGGCAGTGCCATGCTGACAATTCAGTATGCAAGCAATGGTACAAGAATGCAGTCAGACTTCTTTTTTTGGGTGCATACACCATCAGATTTCAGTCTTCACACATTATACACTTCATATCAAAATTTTCTCGTTAGTACTAAAAAATGAAAAAAGTTTGTGTTTTAGGTATGTGTTCATCCTACACTTACATAGATCGTTGTAGACATGGAGCAAACATGAAATGCATGTGTTCCAAATAAAGATATGTTATTTACCCTATACAACTCCTGCCACCTTAAACAAGGCTTGAGCTGGGAGAGCGTTTTGCCCGAGTTGAGCTCTGTCAGTAGGGGGTATGGGACAGCAGTCTGCTTGCTGCTTGTGCTGATTTACACATTTACAAAACAAAGGATGCTGAGGGAGATGTGTGAATGAATTTAAGGTGGGCCGGGATTATGACTTTTTTCTTAGGCTTCAGGGATTTTAGTGTTAAATCCGTTTTGCTCTTTTTATGTCTTTAGTCATATTTTTGCATTTTAATTCCCTTTAATATACATTTTTGGATTTCTGTTGCATTTTGAACTGTAAAAGACATTTCACTATTTTGATCCTGCTTAGGTCAAGATCTAATGATAGGTAAGGCCATATCAGTGTAGATTGGTGAAGTTCCTGGCTTTCTTTTCTGGGAATTTTAGGTAGCTTATATACTTTTTCTGCCATTTCTGTGTCCTCACTGGGTGCAGAACAAAAACTGGCCAGCTTTCTTTTGGCTTTACACCTTTCAGTATAGTGTATTAGCATGTAGTGGGCCTCCTTATATTATCCTTTATGTTTGTATAAATTGCATACAATTACAAGCTGTGCAGAAAATAAATTACTATAAAAAAGGAGTAACTTTGCCAATTATGTGATACTATTATTTGTTACAAAGTAGCTCAACTGTTTTTTCTTTGTTGAATTCTGGTCTTAAACTCTTTGTCCTTTTTCATTGTCAGTCAGCTTTTAGTTTCTACTTGTTCATTTACATTGAAATTTGTTTTGTGTTCCATATAAAAAATAAGGAATTCATTAATTTTAAAGGTCATCAGACAACAGGTAATCTATCAGGTTTGTTCAAAATAAAAAAAAGTAAAGGCTGACATACCTAGGCACAGTTACAATTTTAACATTTAAACAGAATGAGGACAATGTATACTGCAATCAAGCTATAAAATTGTACTCATGAATTGCATTTCCATATGATGAATGGGTCTCATTGTTTAATTTTCATCTTGTAAATTATAAAGAAAACATAGTTTTTGCAATTAAGACATACCATTTAGAATTTAATAGATCATTTGTATTGTGGCTAACTAAATGTTCAAAAGAGATGTGATATAATTTTTCATGATATAAAAGGCTGCCATCTTCTTTAAAGAAGCAAAACCTTTTCTATATAAAATCTCCTTAAGTTTTTTCCCCTAATATTATAAGGTATGGAGACCAAAATTTAAAGAATGTCTAATAGCTAATTATTAAAAAAAAAAAAAGTCAAGGACTATTGGAAAATAATTTCTGAAAGATTGAAATCAGAAACTACAAATCACATGTAACAGACAATGTTCATTTAGTCCTCTATAATTACAGTATGTAACATTCCTTTCAGTTTCAATTAATAGAGGAATTGTTGCATTGAATACACGAGCCCAAAATATTTCATTCAGTTCTGTACAGTATATGCTAAACAAAGGTTTAAGAAGAAGTCAACCCCCTCATCATCCAACGTCGTTTGTGCATGAAGCTTATCCTGCTGCTTGAACTAAATCTTAGCTTCAATCTAAATCAATAGCCCATTCTTAGATTATATTTTCTGTTGTTAATTTTCCAGGTTCTAGGATCATTCTCTCCCTCTGCTAACCTTTCTTTGCTAAACAGATGTCTACATTCTAAACCTTTGTATTTTTACAATTCTCATTTCTAAATTTCTGATTTTTACACTTTAGCCTGGTGCATGTGTGATCCACCTATAGAAACTTCATTCATTTGCTACTTTCTGATTCACCCACAGTTTCAAAGAACTCTTTTTGCCCTGAAAAATTAGTTTTATTCTTTTGAGAAAGCGCAGGTCATGTGTATTTAACAGCCATTTATTTAAGCAAGAATCCAAAAGTCTGTTTGGAATTTGTGAGCCAATATAAGGATATTTGGTTTAAACAAGAAAGCAGTAACAATAGAGGTATGGAATTTGGAAGTGCATTATAGATCTTTGAATGCAGATAACAGCTGCAACATTCAACTTTTTAATAATATGGAACAAGCAAGTGCACAACGTGATTTTATTTAATGGGTTCTACAATTGTCCACATTTCATCTGTGAAAATCCCACAAAAAGCAGAGCATTAGAACAAGAATTCTTAGATGTAATTTAGTGATTGTTTTTAACCCAGTAGAACATTTTCATAATGTGAACACCTAAATACAATTAAGTTAAATGGAAAATATTTTCAAACATTCCCTTGTCCCAAAAATGACTACCGTTTTTATGTAAATGGCACTGAACTACATGAAAATTGACAGAAATAGCTTAATAATAATTTTCCTTCCTTTGTTTAATAAAATGCTTTACCTAGAATTTAGCATTTCTAGTTTAACATTCAAATGAAAGATGTTCTGGTTTTTCTTGGGTTTTTCCAGTTATTTCACAATTTTTTTTTGGAGCTGAGATACCTAGGATAATTTGAGAAGCAAAGATATGTGATTCATTTTTTTTAACTACTCTTTTCAAAGAATCATATGAACTGGTTTGTGAGCATAAACAAATTGATTCTGCGGAGTTCAACGGGAGTGTTCTGCGTGATTTTGTCAGTCCCTTTTATTTCACTGGTAGATTTTTAAAGTGCATGCAAAAGAGCCAGCTGAATCATGATTTCCAATTTGTTTTATTCATCAACAGCACTACTCGACAACCAGTCTAATGACTCTCATCCATTTGATTTGTGAATAAATCACTACCTGAGAATCAGTGCAATGATTCTTGTTCATTTGATTCATGAACAGATCACTACCTGAGAATCAGTCTAACGATTTCCATTCATTTAATTTGTGAACGAGTCACTATCCAAGAACCTGTATAATGGTTCTTGTTCATTTGATTTGCAAATAAATCATTAGATGCTGCACAGTTCCTATTAGCTTGTGATTCTGTAATGAAACATTTTATTTTAATTATGCATGTTAAACGTGTTATCTTGCTTTGTGTACAGAAAAAAGACAATGACTTATGAATTATCATGTTAACTATATAATTATACATTTATATAAAATGTATTATATTTAAGTTAATAAACAATTATTTATTTACACAAATACATACATATATCAAAATGATGTATGAATTATTGAATTATATCTTTGAGATGCAATCAGAGGGGAATGGGACTTTTCCCCCATACTTTCCATATACACCAGACTCTAAATTAATTAAAAGAATCAATTCACTTAAATGGGTAGTTCAAAAGCATCAAAACAGTAAACCAAAATGCTAATCACTAGTGATAAGACGTGTGAGCAACACACAAGGTGAGTTAACCACAGCACTAGAACACATAAGTAACGCTTGCTGAATGCTGCACAACTAACCCTGCAGTCTGACAGCCAGCCGGAGTGGGTGAGGCTGTGATTAGGACAGTGTCTGAACATAGTGGCATCGGCTGTCAAAATAATCGAGACAAGGGTTGCGCATTTCTTTGTGTGCATCTTGCAATGCTTCATGCATTACTGAGCAGGGTTTTATTAGATGGCCCCCCTATTTCGGCTGCTGATTGTTCTATAAACAGTCTTATCTGGATGAAATTTTATTTGCTCACCAAGTTTCATATATGCTTACCCATCAACACATTTCTGGCTACACTACTATTATTAATAGTAATAACAATTCTTTACATTTTTATATCACTTTTTTAACTACTCAAACCACACTGTGTGTAGGCAACATTACAGTTTGTGTATGTGTTTTTTTTTCTTTTCTCCTGAGCTATGAAGTGCTGCTTTGGTTTGCTCCCCTAAAAACTGTGCCCCCACAACCCCCAAATTTTTTCATCAGTCATCACTGATTGTGTGATTTCCCAAAACCAAGATACCAAAAATAAAACAAAAAATCACAAACTTACACAAATAAGCAGTAAAAATAAAAGTTTAGTTGTACTTTTAGATAACTGAAAACCTGGCCTGCTTATATACAAAACTAAACTCATGATATCACACTTTTGTGTCAGTAAACAGGATTTTGCACATTACAGTGGTACTTGTGCCATGGCAATGTAATCACAGATGATAATATCATCAACTGCAAGCACCAAAAAGAAAATTAGACAATGTAAAAAGATGAAAGGAAGCAAGATGAAGGCAAATATCAGAGGATATTAAAAAAGTGTGAGAACACACTTGACGCTGCACTGCAAATATTAAACAGAAAGTGCTTGGGCATAGTAAATAATTATTTCAATAAATACTAAATAATAAATCATTTCTGCAATGTGCAATAAATTCATTATTTAGACCTAATTTACATTTAAAATCAAAATGGTTTTCATAGAATGCAGTAAGATTATTTTAGGGATTTTGCACATCAGATATGAAGTTGTTTTTTTAAGTCTAAAAAGCAGGAAACAGCGGACACTGCTAAAACTTGATCTGATGTTTTATAGCAGAAGTTGGGTGAGTGAAAGTTGATGAGTTAGACTGAGCTGACTGACATGTCATACCTTTGTTCCAATTTAAAAATAGTGTAACATTAGTAAGGCGTTCCTTTTCCCTTCATTTTGGCATACAAATGATAATTAGAAAATAATATATTTTTCATTTTTTATCACTGTTAAGACCGACAGAATTTTTATGTATTTTTCAGGTCTTGCAAAATGAAAGAAAAAACAAAATTGTTAGTTATTTGCAGCAATAAACAAAGTGAGATACTTAGAAACAAAATTACTCATCTGGCCCAGCTAATAAAACCAAAGGTCAAGAATTTAGGTGTTATTATTGACTCCGGCCTTAATTTCCGATCACATATTACCGTATATACTCACGTATAAGTCGGGTCTTGAAAAATCGATCATAAAATCAGACCCCAACTTATATGCCCATTCAAAAATACGACACTTTCATATTTTTTTTTACATCTTCTTGCTTCCTCCAATCTCACATCGTTTTCTCAGACACATTGAATTTTATTGCAGCAGCGCAGTTACCAATTTTTTTGCCACTTCAATGACTTTTAATTTAAAACCAGCTTCATGTTTTCTTCTGATCGAACGCTCCATCGTAGATGAGGGATGCTGTAACGATAAAGGTGTATGAAGGTGTGAGATACAAAAAACACAAAACAGCGCAAACATCACTTCGGAATAGTTTAGGTATTACTGTGTGGTCACGTAGGCACAATATATAGAAAAAAAAAGGCAGTATGCTCCATGGTTACACTCTCAGGTGAGCGTTAGCATATCATAATCTCTTGGACCAATAGCGTGAGATTTCCGTATTCAACTTATAAGGCCGACCTTATAAAATACTGGCAATTATATGGTAGAATCAAGCTCTGACTTATACCTGTGAGAACTTAAACACGAGTATATACTTTAATAATATTACCAAGACTGCTTTCTTCCATCTAAGGGACATTGCAAGGATGTAATCTTTCATAACAATTAAAGATGCTGAAAAATTAATGCATGCATTTGTGTTTAGCTGACTTAATTACTGCAATGCTGTCCATCAGGACCACCCAATAAGAATGTAAATTAGCTACAGCTTGTCCAGAAAGCAGCAACAAGAATTTTAACCAAAAAGAAAAAATATGATCATCTATCCTGAATATTAATATCTTTAAATTGGCTGCCAGTGTCATTTAGAATTGACTTTAAAATATTTCTACTTGTATATAAGGCACTAAACAGTCTTGCCCCTCCCTCCACTTCAGAATATCTGTTTCCTTATGTACTGAATTGTAATCTTAGATCTGCAAATGCTGGTTTGCTCATTATTCCAAGATCTAAGCATAAAATAATTGATGAGGCAGCTTTCTGTTCTGATGCACCTGAAACTTTGAATAATTTACCAATAGAAATATAGTATGCAAAATCTGTGGAACATTTAAAAAAACTTCTAAAACCCCATTTTTAATCTGGCTTTCCAGTAATTAAAACATAGCATAGTTATTTGATGATAAGTGTAGCTCTTTTATAATTAAATAAGTACCCAGCCTTAATCAATTGCTTTTTTTTTGTTTTTTGTGTCTCCAATACTGTGTAGTGGCACATAGCGCCACCCACACAAGCACTCTATTCTGCAGTCACCTGGACTACTGGAAGGCATGAAGAGCTTTGGAAACCTTTATTGACGACTGTATCAACTGTGCCCAGTGAAGGGTGGGTGACCAGCTGGCATATACCATCCTAACTTCTACGATGCAGAATCTGATTACCATCAGGCTTAACTATTTGATTTGACAGAGTCAAGACTGGGGTGCTGTCAAAAGGTAGGGCCTCTTAAAGCTCATTGCAGCAGTTCTTGTGTGATTTTGGGCTATATAAAAATAAATTGTATTTTGTTGTATTGGATTTGCTTGTTTATGTCTTTCAGATGTGCCCCTCCAGAGGTTTATTTTTCTGCTATTGCCATAGGAGTTTTTTGTTTTCCTCTCCTCTATGTCAGCTGGACAATTAATTACATTCAGGGATCAAGAACTTCATCTACATCCTTAATCAACCAAAACTGCTATGGACTGTTTTATTTGCTTTTGTACCATTTCACTGAACTAAATAACATCAAACTGTATCTATACTTAATGTATTGGTATGTATACATGCCTTAGTCAAGTGCAGATATATACTGTATATATATTTATACAGGTGTATATGTAAATTAGATGTGGTTGTTCTCTTGCCATCTTTATGTACTTTAAGGCTTTTAATTAGAAAAAAAAATATGAAGCTGTTTCTAATAAATGTGAAGGTTTGTTTTGAACTTTAGTGTTTAAATCTGGTTTAACAATGCCCAGGTTGATTTTATATTTAGTATATGTACATTTAGGGCAGCATGGTGGCGCAGTGGGTAGCGCTGCTGCATCGAAGTTAGGTGACCTGGGTTCACTTCCTGGGTCCTCCCTGTGTGGAGTTTGCATGTTCTCCCTGTGTCTGCGTGGGCTTCCTCCGAGTACTCCGGTTTCCTCCCACAGTCCAAAGACATGCAGGTTAAGTGCATTGGTGATCTTAAATTGTGTTTGGTGTGTGTTTCCTGCCTTGCACCCTGTGTTGGCTGGGATTGGCTCCAGCAGACCCCTGTGACCCTGTAGTTAGGATATAGTGGGTTGGATAATGGATGGATGGATACTTACATATATTTAAATGATCGTAATATTAATTATTGACAATATCCAAGTAACTATGGTATATCTTTACTGGTGTTGTTGATTAATCTGTGGAAAGCATATTGAGTTTCATGTACATGTATTGTGCTAAACAAATAAAGTTATTATTATTAAAATAAATCTGTACATTACCTGAAATGCTTAAAATCTTATGCAAGTATTTTTGAATCAAGCTTAAAAATATATTGTAGTTAGATGCCTTATTTTTTAAAAAAGTTTTGTCTAACACTTTCTACAATTCTAACCCTATTGATCAGTTATTTTTCACATTTAGTCAACTTATAACCTTAGCCCTTAAGTAAAAAAATATCTATTATACTGTCATTTTTGTGACAAGGCACATATATTTTTATTAAGCTCAAGACAGGAACACATTTATAATAATGCACTTAACAGAGAATATAAATCAATATCAGTATTGCCATGGTTATTTTTATTATATATTTGTACCAAAGAAAACCTAAGGCTTTGACAGACCCAACTTTATTTAATACTTTAATTTAATTTATTTAATACTTTATTTAATACTTGTCCTGTACAGATACCACAATATTATGCAATGATATTATCTGATGTATGTATTGAATTTTACATCTTAGATCATTTGGCAGCTGTTATCAGGATGTATAAATATGTCTCTCTTATAGTATTTTATGGATTCTTAAAAAATATATTTTCCTATATGTTTTATTCTGACACTCAAGCCAAGGTTAGTTCCCTCATTGAGCCCAAATCAGCCAGAACAGGGTAGGACTTCCTATATCCTTGAAATGGATAAATTTGGTATAGAAAAAGGTACAGTGTGTATGGTACAGTATGTACACAACACAAAGTAGCCAAATAACAAACTGCAAAGAAACCCATGCTGCCTCCCTATGTCTCACTCCACAGGCATCTGTCTGTCCATTAGACAGGCCTGCTGGCCAGTTATGGATGCTACATCCATCTCTCCCAGCTGGGATGCCAGTTAATCCAATTACTCTATTACATCAGCATGCATGCACAGAAATGCAAACATGTAGCTGTATTTTTTGCTTAATGGCAATATCACCAGACATACAGTTGAAATAAACATGTTATTTATTATCATTTTTATTGTACTTATGTGTAGCAAGAAGTAGATTAAAGGATAATAGTATAACATTACATAATATTTTCAAACAAATTTTCAGTTATTCAGTTTGGTGTCCCTGGGGCTGAAGCCTATCCTAGGAGAATTAGACACATGGGTGGAACGAACATTGGAATGGATGCCGCATCATCGCAGAACCCACTCACGCACACACCCAAATGACATGAATTTTGTGTCACTGATTGACCTAACAGTAATACCTTTGGCATGTGTGAGTAAAAATGCAGGGCCATAGTGAAACCCAAATACCTTGTAGCAAGTTTCCTTTCCACTTTATGTTAATGATGGCTGTATCATCCACACATTACAGGTAGTAATGGTGTGTTCCTTATAAAAAATGATCTTCCTTTTATTTGCTTATTATGTCTAATGGGGATTTTAATTTACCCTCCTTTCTCTGTTATTTCTGATTGTAACTAATTACCATATTGGTTTAACCTGCTTCAAGCTCATGATAAAGGTAATATTCTTAATTTAATTTTTATTTTTTCATATCTCATATGAAAACTTGTCAGATCATTTTCTGGTAGAACATGTAATTTATTTAAAATCGTAAAAATCCCTAGATAAATTTGTCTCCTTGGAAGAAAGTTACACTAATTTCTTTTACTGAGGCCTTGTTAAACACTGATTTAATCACAAAATACATTTTTCTTCAAAGTCCTGAGTTAGACAATTGCCTTGCTTTTAATAGCAAAACCTTTATGTGCTATATCAGACATTACAGTGCATGTTAAATCAATTACTGTTAAAAAATTCAAAGGACTCTCCCTGGTTCACAAATCTTTAAATAAATTAAACCAGAAAAAAGGGGAATTAAATAAACTTTAAAATGTAGGAGCAGATATAATTGAATAATAGAAAAATATGTATGGGGAAAAACATATGGTTTACCAAAATAAATTATTCTTCTCCTTTTATTACAGCAAATGAAGACATTCCTGGTTTTTCTTCCATTGATAGATTAATTTAAACTAAAAAGGACCTTATTAGAAGCAGACTGTCAGAAATGAACAGACTACCTTGTTAATAGGATAAATATTTTACAAGCTAGAGTTACTTTTTCAGGGCCATTATCAAATGATTTAAATGTTCATCCACCCAGCTTTCCCTAACGTTACCTGTATTAGCACTCTTGATCTACTTAAGGTACTTAGCTCCCTAAAAATGATTTACAGCTCACTCACCCTTTTAATACATCCTTCTGGATACCTAATCTGCTCCTACTTAATCCCATTACGGTTCATATGGTGATTTAGTTTCTCATATCTGGTATAGACCTTTTCTCAAAGTTATTTCCAGATTAATTAAGTAAAAAAATAAATGCTTTAAAATCTGCAGCATATTACTCATCTTCCATTTCACTATGGAGGTTTGGAGAATTATGTTGCAGACCAATTGGAGTATCATTTTTCAGATAATAATCTCTATGAACAGTTCCAGTCTGGTTTTAGAGAAACCCATAGACCTGATTAGTTTAACTATTAAATAATAATAATAATAATTTATATATGATCAATTAATAAACTATAAACCTCCAAGTCCTGTTCTGTTTTGCTTTTGCTGGATCTTTCAGCAGTTTTTAATACAAAAGATCATCAGATTTTGTTATATTGTTTAGAAGCACGTGCAGCTGTGTCTGGGTACTTCTTTTATCCTATTTCGCAAGCAGTTGCCAGCTTATTTCAGAACATAATTTTAAATCTGCTACTTTTCCCCTTTGCTTTGCAATTCCCCAGTGTTCCATTAGGCCCATTTTGTTTCTAATATACTTACTTCCCTTAAGCAATTCTATTCTCAAATCAGATTTTCAGATTTGCATTTATGCAGAAGACTCAGCTCAACCTGGTTATAAAAATGGCATTTCTCTTGATATTCCCAAATGCTTTAATAAAATTAAGGCTTGGGTGAATTGCATTTTTGCATTAAAATGTGAATAAACCTGATGGATATAAGATCCTAAAATACTGTATGTGAGAGCTGCAATTTTAAATCCTTTAACTTTAATATACGATAAGATTAGTATTAAACACTGCATAAACGTGGTGTTGTTTTAATAAAAGTTTCTTATACGTCTCCATATTTTCAAATAATTAATATACCACAAAATTAGCCTTGAATAAATTTTCAGATCCTAAATTTATTATTGTTATTATTCTCTTCTGGATTTTTGTAACACTTTATATGAAGGAGGTCCCAAAAACTCCCAGAACTGGTCAACAGTACAGGAGTAGGGTGTAGTTATCGACTGTGCCGCTAGGTAGAACATGTCTACTGTCTTGTTTATCAGTCCACCGAGTGGCAATGTGCTGAGTTTATCGAGTGCCTTTTCCTGACACCTATGTTACATTTGTGTGCATGACTTTGACATTTGTTTTTTCTCCAACCTGTAAAAAGCACAAAAATTGAGAAGATGATTGCATTTTTGACAATGACAAACTTGTTAATAAAGTGTTTCCCTGTAAACACACTGCACCAAACTGCTGAAACGTCTGTGGGAAAGCATCAGAAAAAAGTCTGGAGCAGTGGCACATGCAAAGCCGCATTTTGTACCATGACAGTACTCCTCCAGACACTGTGTTGTTAATTAAAGAATTTTTGACCAAATACAACCAAATGCACCACCCTCAGATTTGCTAGCCCTCACTCCCTGTGACTTCTTTATGTTATTGGAATTAAAATTGAGACAGAAGAAAAGTTGATTTGCTACCGTGAAAGAAATCTAGAAAAACATTACAGGGACTGTAGGCACAGTAACAAAAGATGAGTACAGGAAATCCTTCCAGGAATGCTGGGACAAGTGTATTGCATCTTAGGGGGAGTATTTTCACAGTGACTAAAATGGAATTGCGTTAAGTTAGATAATAATGTTTTTATTTTTAACAAGTCCGGGAACTGTATAGTGAGCATCTTTCTAAAACTTGAACTCAGCTGTTTGTCATTTGACATTGTGGATGGGTGAATGAATGCAGGGTGACTCCCATAAGTGCTGGCGTATCAACAGGGTCACCCCTTTCAATTCTTGAATTGAAACATACATACAAAAACTGGTGCTCTTAGGCACAAAACATAATTAACATCAATGCAGCCTTCTCATTTTGAACTCGTAGCTCTTGAAGACCGGTCAATTATGGGGAGTTCCGTCCTTTCGTATGTTTGGGTCCAAATGAGATGCCAACATAATGAGGCATTGGCCTTTTATAGCTCCTTTGGCTGAAGGGGGCGGGGTTAGTCTCTTTCAAGGGACACCTTCTTGTGGCTGCAGAAGAAGGACGAGACTGTTAGTGACAGGGTTCCTTCTCGCGCAAGTGAGATATTACATACCTGTGACAAGCCGGGAAGGTGTTCCTCTGACGCATATGTGTGACAGCATAGATAGATTTTATCACCAGCCCATTTGTACGTCATCTAGATTGGTTTAATGCTGAACAGCATGCTGAATTAAAAATTTTATTCTTAGTTTTCAAACTTTATAGAACAAGTATCTTTCAGGTAGTATAAATGCATCCTTATAAAGCCATTTACCCTTTGGTGCTTTTCATTTTATACCTTTGAGGCATTTATGTTTCATTACTGTGCTTCTAACCTTTGCAATTCACTTTTAGTTACTGTTAGACAGTATAGACAGTAGTCTATAAATGTATTTAAATTAGACATCTGGTCTTTTTATTTGATCAAGTTTTTAATTAGATTTGCTTATTTATTTAAACAATTTTTAATGTTATCTACATTTTGCATTCTTTTACATACATTTTGATATTTTATTTACAGTCTTTTAGCTACCTAGCAATTTTATATACTATAACTTGATGTAAAACGCAACACACTCTTATTGTGCAATTCGGCATTGAAATAATACGCTTGAATCCTAGAGACATTCAATTACATCTACTGTCAGGTCTGAGAATAAAACTGGAGCTGAGTAGCAAGCAAATGCTGAAATCAGTGAAGAACAAGAAGGTAAAGAAGTGGAAAAATAAGTCAAAAAAGAACAACTTGTAATCAAAAAACAGAGCAATCAGAAAGAAGAGAATGCTACAAAATAAATCTGACAAATGATACTTCACCAGCTGATGATGTAGCTCTTTTTGTACCAAAGGTGATTTCAGCTGAGGGCATTGCCCAACATCATGGCTGCAGCAGCACAAGAAAAATATGATGAAAATCAAACATTTTTAGTTAGACTGCAAAACCTAACAATGTTGCAAGATACCTAAGTATATGGGCTTTAATAAACATAATTTTTTAAAAAGTTTGTGTTGTCATTATCAATTGATTAAAGTTTATATACAGGATAGTACAGTATAGCCTCAGCATTAAACAATATTGTTTTGAAAAATTTCTAAGACTATCTAAGGCCAACTTCCTCCATCTTACAAATATTTCAACATTAAGGGAATTTAAGGACATTAAGAATATAGAAAGCATATTCATTTTTATCATGCAGGATCTTAATCCTTTATTGTAAGAATATTTAAATTATTTGATTGCTATTTCACATTGAATATAGCAACAGGGAACATACAGCTATGTTGATTTAAAAAGTATTACTGCATAATCCCAGTTCTAGTTTATTTTGATTTAAAAAATCTCCTTCAGCTGTATAAAATTGTAATGGTTTCATCCTACTTTCCCAGCCCTTTACCTTACACTGTTATTAATATTTATATTCAAGAGCTCCCGAAATAACTCTGCACAAGTGCATTGGTCCTTTGCAGAGCACATTTACACAACTCGCCAACTTTCATTTTTAAATGGAAACTATAAAATGATCAATTCAATTTAATTTCAAGGCAAATATTGTAAATAGTTTCATTCTGCTGTCCTACGGTCCCATGAGAGAAGTGTTCACATTTTTGGAAAGAAGGATGACAGTCAGTAGAGAGTTAGTTAAAATACTGGTTAAAAACAGCTATCTCCACTAACTTTCTTCACTTTTTAACCAATGTACGGATTCCACAGTATGCATGAAATTCGTTCTACATTGCACTTTCAATATAATTCCAATCATAGATGCGGACAAATGGAGGACAGCATTTAAAACTTCCACTGGCCATTACAAATATAAAGTAATGTAATATGGTTCGGCCAATGCCCTTCAGTTTTACAAAACTTCAATAATGTTGCTTTTTGCAGCATATTTGGTACATATATTCTGGTTTGTATCAGTGACATTTTGATTTTTTTCTAACAGAATTGATGAACACATTCAAACATGTGACAGAAGTGTTGAATAGACCCTGATGGAATAAACTGTATGCAACACAAACATGTGAGTTCCATAAAGACTCTATTTTTGGTGTATAAAAACTCTTAGGTGGGGTTAGATATAGACAGATCTTGATTGAAAATCCCTTGAGAGTATAAAACAAATACAGAGGTCTGTGGGTTTCATGAACTACTACCACCAGATATTTCACTGGTTATGCTACTAGTGATAAAAACCAAGAAGTAATGTATTTGGTCTCCAGATGCACAACTTCTGTGCCAGTAGTACTTCATTCTAAACTGTTCCAAAAATTCATAGTGCAAGTAAGCACCTTCAGGTACGCTAATGACTGTGATAAATTGTACCCTTGTAGAATTTTTTCTAGGAAAATCTTACCAGCTGACCAAAATTATGACACTGCAATTAAAGAATTATTTCTGATAAAACTGGCTTTTGAAGAATGACAACTCTGGTTTTATGCTTTGACCAATTACTGCTTGATTCTTTTTTTAAGAATCAACACAATCAGCACAATGCCTAAAAACTTGACCAGTTCAGTGGGCACTTTTTTCAACTGTACTAATTTCATTACTTCCTAATGACCTGGGATCTCATGCATAACGCCGTGCATAGAATTCACACTAAAACATGGCATACGGGCAAAAGCGGAAATGTGCGTACGCACAAAAAAATCCAGATGCATGAATCTATGTGTACATCAACTTCCACGTTCTTCTGCTACATAAATCCCGGTCAGCGTGAAAAGTAACACACGTGTACGCGCCTGCTTCCACTCCCCAACTCCTCCCAGAGTTACGTCTCTTTGAATAAGCAAATCAATATAAATAGCCCTTAAGTTCAGGGTTCTGTGAAAAGACAATGGCAAAAGCAAAGGGGAAAATAGCAGAAGTTCAGCGAATACCAAGTGGAGGCAAGGAAAAACGTACTATTTGTTGGTTTAAACAGTGGTATAAACAAAAAAAAAATAAGTTGATCAAGTAACATAGAGATAGTCGCACAGTGCCCGAAATAAAAAAGAAGTTGTCAGATATCAAAGTCGCAGTGAAAAGGCGAGTCGTAGAAGCTTATAAGGGTACAGAGAAAATACAAAAAACAGGCACACAGTGGAAAAAAAAGCTCAAAATGTCAACTTTAAACTCGAAATTTCCACTTTAATGATGTTATTTATTTTGTCATTAAAGTAGAACATCGTAAACTTCATCTTAAAATTGTTTAATTTACTAGTTTCTCAAATACCATCATAACTAAAGTAGCATGTTAAATGCTTTGTATTGTATGTGTTCTTCTATGTGCTCTGTGTGTGTGAATCAGTACATCCTTCTTAAACAAGCTTTCTCTTCCTCCGACAGGACACAGAATCCATTACATTCATGATATTACAGCTCTCTGAATAAATTAAATACTGAGATGTATACTTGATATCATTTTCATGACGATAAGAATTAAGCATGTTATTAAACATTGGAACACGGTGGCGCAGTGATAGTGACGAGCTGGCTCCCCATCCAGAGATTGTTCCTGCCTCAAGCAAGATTACTGATACTGTATACTGATAATTCTCTTTCCAATCAGCTGCTTGAGAGCTGTGATTCCACACTCAGATACAGATGGAATAAATATTTGAGAGTAATAAAGCTATACCAGCTATAGTATTTGGAATAGTTTGGCCATTCCGTGGACCATTATATTGTTACGAGTTAATTACAATCAGATGCCTTAAACTAATAAACAATATGTGGTTAATTTCAGTGTATTTGATAAAGCCATCCGGGATATGCATTTAAAAAAGAAAGGGAAACCACACTGGAACAAAAGCACTGCTTTGACGCTGGGTGCCGCCAGTTTGCAAAACCGAGCGGAGAACTTGCGTACGCCAGAGATTGAGTTGGCATGAAAATGTGTGTGGCTTTACACCAAGTTTATTTTTTATACATTGCACCATTTATATACGAGGCCTCTAGTATTGTGGATGACTCAAAATTGATCCTCATCCCTACAGTCATTAAAATTATAATACCACCTGAATGATTGCTAGCTACAACCCAGATGCTTAATCCCTTAAAATTAATAAAAAGCGCCAATTTGCTCACATAGCATTCTATACCTGCTCAAGTCCTGGCTGGTATGATTTATGTTCCATTTAAATTTTCAAGTGAAATACTCACGTGGGTGCATGAAAGTGATGTGTTTGGGTATACGGGTATAAAACAGATGTTAGAGTTACTCTAATAATATTTTTAGTGGAAGAACATAGGTTAAAACATCAATGACTAGGCCATGGCTTGTGATGGGTATGTTTGAGCCAAAATGACACCAGATCATTTAAGTTTGCAGATGATACCAGGCTAGGTGTTTTGGCAGATAATCTAGAACCTGTTGAATCATTACAGAGAGACTTGGACAGATACAGGCTTGGGCAGGTTTGTGCAGATGAAGTTAATTGTAAATAAATGTTAAATATCACACGTAGGAACTAATTTTAGGTTTGGATACACAATGGGAGGTCTGAAAATCAAAAGTACACCTTATGAGAAGGATTTAGGAGTTATAGTGGATTTACCACTCTATATAAACCACTACACAGTGTAGTGTACAAGTCAAAGGAAGTTATACTCAAACTTTATAAATCAATGTTGAGGTCTTACCTGGAGTACTGTGTACAATTATGGTCTCCAGAGTGCAAAAAGGACATAGCAGCACTGGAAAAACTCCAGAGAAATGTGACCATGCTGCTTCCCAGGCTACAGGGGATGGGTTATGAGGAAAGATTAAAAGAGCTGAGTCTTTTCAGTTTAAGCATAAAGTGAAAAAAGAGGTGACATGACTGAAGTGTTTAAACTTATGAAGGGAATTAGTACAGTGGATTGACTGTTACTTTAAAATGAGTTCATCAAGAATATGGGGATGTTGTTGGAAACTTGTTAAGGGTATATTTTGCACAAACATTAGGAAGTTTTTCTTTACACAGATAACCATAGATACGTGAAATATGTTACCAAGTAGTGTAGTAGACATTAGGACTTTAGGGACTTTCAAAACAACACTCTTTTTTAGAAGAATTAAGTAGATAGGACTGGCAAGCTTTGTTGAGCTGAATGGCCTGATCTTGTCTTGATTATTCTGATGTTCTAAGGTCATCTTGTTTGTCTTTTGCAAAATCTGCTTGCTGCAACTAAGCTCTGGAAGTTTTTTAGTATGGACTTCATTACAGATCAAGCTCTCACACACAGTTATACTGTCATTTATATAGTTGTGGGCTCCATTTCGAAAAGTTCTTATTTCATTCCCTTCCTTCTGCTAAAGAACTGGTGGGTGTATTTATCAAGTTTTTCTAGAAAAGTTCTTTTGGTGCACAGTGGACAATTTTCAACACTGATGGAGTGTTGCCATTAACAGACTTTTCTTGAAATATCCCTTTTAACTCTGTGATAAAATGTCTCTTTTTCAATGCCTCTGTGGCTTTAAGCCTTGTTAGAGTTTATCCTCTCCTGCTGTTCTTAACCTCACAGAATTCCTCACTTGTGTGTATTCTAGTTAGAGAATTTACAGACGGCACAGGTTATCGAAATGAGATTTGCGGGTCTTAGGTGTAGAAGGCCTGCTTTCTTTGATGTTGTGCAAGATGTCTGCCACACTACATGAAACATTCCTTTGAAGGTTTCCTCATCAGAAATTAGCTTCATGCTTTATTGACACATTATAGTGAAACAAGTAGGACCACTTTCATTTAAACTGGCCTCCCAGCTTATTTCAAGTCCACTCCCAGTTGCCATAGTTCTTGATTGAAGCTACATGCAGGCAGTCTCAGTTCCATCTCTGATACAAGTGAACAAAGAGGGTGAATCTGAAGCTCAGCATATCTTGGATTCTCGTTGCAGGCAGTGTTCAGTGGAATGTCTAGTTCAAGGGTAATAAATTATGGTCTTAGAGGTCCATAGTGGTTGCAGGTTTTTGCTTTAACCATTTTCTTAATTAGAACCAATTTATTTACTAATAAAACAATATACACAGTAAATATATACTGTGTTTCCCTCAAAATAAGACCTACCCCAAAAATAAGCCCTAGCATGATTTTTCAGGATGCTCGTAATATAAGCCCTACTCCGAAAATAAGCCCTAGTTACGATCCCGCGCAGGCAACTTTGAATGAGCAATAAACGCCTACCGCTACTGTATGTACACAGATGAACAGGAAATAATACCGGTATTTTGACCCCCCGACAAGATGAGCGCAAAAAGAAAGAGCTATTCTGTCGAGTACAAGAAAGGAATTGTGGAGGAGTCCCAGGCCAAAAATCTTTCTGCTTTCTGCAAAGAGAAGAAGTTGGATATCCGAATGCATTACGAGCAGGCTACATGGACAAGAGATGCTCATTTAAGGAAAACTCTGTTGCTAGACATGAGAGATTGGGGCCAGTTGTTCTAAAGGAAATGGAATTGCAAGAAATTCATAATGGAATTCGGGGTTTGGAGAGTTATGGTGATGTTCTAGAAGATGATAACATGACTGTATTTGAATAAATGTAGATTTCTGTTTCAGAATACTAGGGGGTTGTGCCCCCGGCTCGTTTCACTCACTCACCCACACCCCCAGGAGCGTGCCAGTCACTTTGTGTCTCTGCTGCTTGCGTTATGAAGGGGGGGCTGAATGCACGCTAAGGAGACGTGGTCGGATCAGCCGCTGTCTTACTGCGTGTCGATCATTTAAAAGCCTGTGCAGCAGCTGTCCTTTTGTCTCACTGTGGGTCGTTAAAGTGTCTCCGAGAAAATCAAATATCATCTCCTTCCAAGCCTTCCAAGATTTTTTTTTATAATAGAGAGAAATGTAGATTTCTGTTCATGGAAAAACAAGACATCCCCTGAAAATAACCCCTAGCGCGTCTTTTGGAAGAAAAATGAATATAAGACACTGTATAAATATATAAATATAAATAAATAAATAAATATATATTTTTAATTAGTTTTAGCTAACTTACAGTTCAGATTGCTTATTTTAGCTTTAAACTGCTGCATTCAGGTTTTAATTGTTGTCTGTTTTCTAAACCAGGCATTAGTTGATAATGAGGTTCAAATGACAAAGGAACCAGCAGCTCTCCAGCTAACGTGCTTCCATTTAAATCTGTGCATATGCATCATGGCATATCTGTGTTATTAAAATATTTAGAAATAAATGAGAAAGAAGGGAAAGAACACAAAACATATAGATAAAGTTCATAGAAAACAGAAACAAATTTTGTCTTGAAATAATTAAATTACTAACAAGTCGTATATTTGAATACCAAAGTTTCAAAATCTGTTAGATGAGCTTCGAAATATGAAACTGGTACAAAAACTTGCAGCCACTGTGGACCTCTAGGACTGTATTTGAATATCCCTGGTCTAGTTCATCGGCTATGGCTCTGAGAAACACTTCTGTGTACCCTTTAGAGACCTCATGCTCCTTGGTTGTTGCATTCTTTACATGTTCCTTTTCCTCTTACCTGTTAAAACTGTTACTGTTTTAAATATATTTTTTCTTTGTTCTATTATTGTCCTTAGAAGGCTTTCACCTCAGGGAGTATCAGTACGTGTGAGCTTTATATTAATAATGTAGTTAAAAACTAGTGGAAATTCTTTCATTACTTAAGTGCATCGCATTTAAAATTTGTTTCGGTACTTTGTGACTGTGTTGCTAGGACATGCTGCACTGTTGTTAGGGGCAGTCTCCCAGAGGGCACTGTATACCACATAAAGGATGTGCCATTTAGTGCAGCATCCAAGATAAGGGTCTGTAACCTGGAACAGCTGGTTGTATGAGGGCTCTTGATGATTGGTGTCAACTCATAGCTACTCTCCACTTGACTTTGATAATTCTCTTGGTTTGGCATCTTGGTTTTGGTATAAGTGTATTTCCTGATAGATGAGTTCTGGCAATCCTTCTTTCAGCTTTATTCACAGTTCTGTACTTCAGTTTCAATATCGCTTTTTCCAACCTTTGTTACTGACACTTGCTACAGCTTTTTTAGCATGCATGCATCTTTTGGTCCAGTTACCTTCATTCTAGTGGGTGACCATATTCTACCATATTATGGGCATCATCTACGCTGCAGTCCAGCATATTATCCAGGATAATGCAACTGCCATTCAACTTCATTTTTCTTGTTTTCATGTTCGTCTTCCAGCAACTAGTATAATACCAACAACAGACAACGAATCACACATCATATATTAAGCATAAAACCAGACAAAAAGTAATAAGAATCACACATCAAAAATCCTCACACAGTACTTAGTATGAGTGGTTGTTCAGTAGCATTTTGATCTGTGGATAAAAATTGCAAGTAGAGTAGATTCAGAAAGTATCCAGATCCATTTACTTTCTGCATATTTTTTGGTTTCGTAGATTTTATTTTAAATAGATAGATTTGCTATTTTTGCCCATCAATCTACATTCCATAACCCATTACTACAAAATGAAAATGTATTTTTGGAAAGGTTTGCAAATTTATTAAATATCAAAAACTGAAATCTGTTATTTGTATTCAGACCCTTTGCTGAGGCACTCCAGATTGTAGTCAGGTACATTCTGTTTAATTTAAACATATTTGACAAGGGTCTACAACTTAACTGGAGTCAACCTTTGGCACATTGCATTGAGTGAACATAGTTCAGAAAGGCACACAACTGTATATGTAAAGGTCCCACAATTCACACTGCATGTCAGGACAAAAACAAAGCCATGAGGTCCAAGGAGCTCTCTGTAGACCTCCATAATAATGTTATGTAGAGGCATAAATTAGAGCAAAGGTACAACACCATTTCAAAAACTTTGGTTCTCAGGAGCACAATTCCCTCCATAATTGCGAAATGGAAGAAGTTTGGGACAACAAGGACTCTTACTAGAGTTGGCTATTTGGCCAAATGGAGTAACTGGGCAGGAATGGCCTTAGTCAGGGAAATAACCAAGAACCCAGTGGTCACTCTAACACAGCTTCGAAAACTCTTTTGGGTGGATTATTGGTGAACAACCATTTCAGAAGGACTTGATCAACCATTATTGAGTAGTCAGCTTGGAGTTTGCCAAATGGCATTTACAGGACTCTGAGAGCATGAGTAAGAAAAATAAAATATTGAACTCTTTGGGCAAAACTTTAGACACTATGCCTGGCAAATATCATCTCCTGCCTCACACCATTCCTACAGTGAAGTATGGCGATGGTGGCATCATGCTGTGAGGGTGCTTCTCAGCAGCAGGGACAGGCAGACTGGTCAGGCTAGAAGAAAATATGAATGAAACCAAATAGATAGACAGAGAGAAATACAGAGGTGTCCTTTTAGAAAACCTGCTCCAAAGTGCACATAACCTCAGACTGGGGTGACAGTTCACATTTCAGCATGACAATGAGCCAAAGCATACATCCAGGAAAACACTACAGTGGCTTTGGGACAATTCCCTGTCTGTCTTTATGAGGCCCAGCCAAAACCCAGACTTAAACCCCATAGATCATATGTGGAGAGACCTAAAGATGGCAGTTTACAGAGGCTTCCCATCCAATCTCATGGATCTTGTGAGGATCAGCCAGGAATGTTATGAATGTTATAAACTGCCCAGATGTATGTGTGTAAAGCTTATGGAGAATTACCCAAGAAGACTCAAAGTTGGTTTTGCTGGCAATGGGGCTTCTACACAGTAATGAATTAAAGGTCTGAATACTTATTTAAAATAGATTTTTTAATACATTTATAAGACTTTCTGAAAATGTTTTCACTTTGTCATTATTGGTTAATGAGTGTAGACTGATGGGAAAAAATGTCAAATTTATCCATTGTCATAACAAGGTTTGGGGCAGTCACCCGTATATTTGGTATCCTGGCTGCGAAGTTGCAAAAGTATAAACAGCACTGATGTGCACAAAACCGAGTCCAAACAGAACTGAGGGAATAAGGAAAAGGTGGAGGTTTTTAAAGGGGAAGACAGGAAGTGAGGTCAAAGGGGTCCGGCTCATAAGGGTATTCAACTATAGGCTCAAGCCTGGGCATGACATCATAGGGGCTGGAGTCGGCGAGGTCTTCTTCCATAGGCTCGGACCCAGAAGTGATGGCAAGAGGGCCAGGTGGGATCTCCCGTGAATGGTCTACAGGCAAGGGAGAAAAAGAGTCAGTGCACTCTGCCACATCCCAGTGTGATTCAGAACTGCCTTTACTCAAGCCATTTAGCTGCCTCCCATGCGCACGTGTGTGACACCATTTATAATGAAATCAACAACACAATGTCAAAGGTAATAGCAACCAACATAGTTAGAAATATACTGTATGTGTTTTTTTAATCTTTTTAAAGCTTTTTTGGATTTGATAAGTGGCTTTAAATCATAATATGTGAATTCTTTAAATGATTAGCAAACAATGAAATTATCAGTTACATAAATCTTTTTACTATATTGTGCAATTCATTATGAGCTTGTTTCACTAAGGCAGAAATTGCATGTGAATATACTGTACTTTGGCTTCTTTAATTTACAAAACTGTTAAACTTTTCTACTTGTGCTATGGCTTACCCACAGCTTTTAAACATCATATTTTGTCAGATTTCTAATAATCATGTAAATAAACACACTAATTTGTTCAGTCACTAAGTCAGACAAAATTTACAGTGATAGTAACAGGGCATAGTGCATTCAGTAGTGCTGCTTATAAACGACAGGCTATGAGGTTTGAAAATGGAACTTATTCTTTCAGATTTCTGGCATGGTTTCATTTCTCCATGACTCTTACCATGTTAGGTGAAACTAAGTCTACCAATTTTATCAAAAAGTGCCTCACCCAAGCCACTTATAATTGAGCTATAGACCAAAAGTGAAATGAAAGCCCTTAAATGTACTGAAGCCCCTAGTTTTACTAAATATGATTTTAATAGTCCAACTCAAAGTGGAAAAACTACTGGTTTTACAAAACATGAATTTTATTTCAGTTTTTCAGCACTTTTTACACTGTTCTGAGGATACTAATTCTCTGGTGCAAGTGAAATTTTCTTGTAAATGAAAGCATACATGACAGGCACTAGACAGCCAATTAAAAGCTCTTGTGAGGAATGAGGGTAGAAGAACATTCCACAAGTAAAACATTTATCTGCAGCTATTTACTAAGAAATAGGCTTCTTCTTAAAGAGATAGAAATGCATAACCAGAATGTAAAAATAAAATGTAGAGAATCAACAAATTGCACCTTTATATCTGCCCTCCTTCTGTAATCTTAATATTTTTGAGCTATGGCTTGCAGCACTTAGTTTAGATGAAAACCCCCGGAAGAACATCACAAAGTAGATCTTTATGAGTTGTGGTGCTACATTTCCCAAGCTTTATTTTCTATTGCCTATGAGGAAAAGAGAAGGTATTCCTGATAGCCCAAAATGTGAAGTCTGCTGCAGTGCTAAATGTTGTCTAAAATAATTATTCTCCTGCAGCAGAAGGTGAAGCTAAAGTGAGAAATACAGCAATATATTTTTTAACTAGAAATGATGTTTACTATCAAAATGAATTATGACATGTGGTTGGTGTGTATCTCTTGAGACCAGGTGTGAAACAGACAGTTTGGAAGATGACTTTCTATTACGAAATGTAGTAGTAGTTGTAGTCATAGTAGTTAAGAGTGATTTCTGATGTCAGCTTTTGATCAACATTTTTAGCTCAGTCACTTTGTGCAGTTCTTATTTTTCTGGTTCTATGAACTTGCTCCTGAAACATTTTTCAGCTCCTCATCCTCTTATTTAAAGAAATATGTGTGCACCCTGTTTCTAAACAATTACATGTTGCCCCCTGCTTGTTTCTTGTAGACTTGGGAGTTATTGACAACAATTTAGATTCCTCCTTTTCTGTGGCTATTTTGTGACAACCTTAAAAATCACTCATATAGGCCTCCCCCCTTCACTTACATACTGTTTTTTATCTATCAACAAATGGAGTCACCACCAATCATAAGAAAAAAGGGGGCTCCAAGCCAAGTTATACATTTCCTCAGCCCAATTATATCAAAGGAATAAATAATGATAACCCAATCATAAATCTAAAATAAATATGGGATATTGGAAATCAGATGGTTCATCATATAACTGATCCAAATGTGCAATAAAGCCTTACCATTACATTAATCATAATCAACACATATATTGTAATAAGAAATAATTGACTCCAACAAAATCAAAAACAGTTGGGGAATTGCCCCGTATAACGTCCAGTGGGACATTGGTAGGACGGAACTGATGTCATCATGGCAGAACTGGAAGTGACGTCATCAGAGTGGGACCGGACATGGCGTCGTCACAATGGGCCAGAAGTGACATCATCAGTTTGGGACTGGAAGTAGGGTTATCATAATGAGCCAGAAGTGAAGTCATCAGTGTGGAACTGGAAGTGACGTCATCTTCTGGAGTTGGAACCGGAAATGAGGTTGCATGGCTATTTTGAGAACCTGTAAATGGTGGAGGTAAATGAATGAGATCTTTATTTTTCTTCTTTGGGTCAGGTGAAAGAGAGAGGCATTAGTACCTGAAATCAACCCTTCATCTCGCGATAAATCACTCATCTTAGGGCTTGTTGACTGGCTCCTAAGCGCACGTGTGTGACATTATATATATATATATATATATATATATATATATATATATATACTAGCAAAATACCTGTGCTTCGCAGTGGCGAAGTACTGCCTTAAAATTTTTATTAAGAAGAAAATTAAACCTTTTTAAACTGAGGGAAAATATACCAATAATTATTTGTTAAAGATCTCTTTGTATACCACATTGTCATTTCGGCCCTTCGGTTGTAATA
>JANRMT010062836.1:12266283-12324109 GCA_026402145.1 Polypterus bichir lapradei
ATATATATATATATATATATATATATATATATATAATGAGACTTTCCTGGACACCACCAGTCGGAGACCACATTTTTTTTGAAAAGGCACACGTTAATTAATCACCACTAAGTACAGGTTCACAGTCCCGAACACCACACAATGCACACAACTAATTAATCACCACAATAATCACTTCTCTTCCTTAGTCCTTGGCCGCCTGTCTCCTCCTGGGAGCTTTGTCCTGCTCTCACTCCTGACTCAAGCTCCTCGATTGTATGAAGGCGGCCCCTTTCATTCCCGCCTGGATGTGCTCCAGGTGGCTGATGACGACCTTCCGATAGCACTTCCTTTTGCACCGGAAACACTCCAGGCGTCCCTGGCAGGTTCATCCGCCATCTTGCCTGGTGTAGCGGAAGTAACAGTTCTCCGGGTCCCACGAGGCTTGAGGCATCCCCTGGCGGTGGCCAAGGGTCCCAACAGGCCAGAACCGCTTTGCTTCTCTCCCGTGGTCCTCTCCTAGTCCAGGGCGGTTGCCCCCTCGTGGCCCAGAAGCTGTTAATGCCACCTTCCAGTCCTTCAAGGCATCCCAGCCGGGTAAGAACCCCAGACATCTGTGACAATAAAAATATATATATATGAGAGAACTACTGATGGATTTAGTTTGGATTTTTTTTTAATAATTTGCATGAACATTCCAGTTGATTTTGTGACTTCTCTCATCAGGCTAATAATCATAGTTCGCTTGTGTTACCTATTTATTTGCGTGAATATGAGAGAGTGACTGTTGCCTTCCTCACTCACGTGCTAGCCTCTCTTCAAGTCGGTCTACGTCTCGCCATGTGCTGGAGCGTACCTTGCCTTCGCTTAGCTAGCAATACCTGTTTATTCAACAGACATTATCTTCTACAGATTGTTAAGGAGTAACATTTGATGTTTTTGAGAAACAGATCAGAGCTACGTGTGTTTTAGAGGGTAGCTGCTGATTGACAGAGATATCACGGCCACATGCTGTTCTCCAAAAGTGGGGGACACTCTCCCGTCAAAGCTGAACACAATCAGATACAGTGCCAATGTTTGATGTTGGAGCGTACCTATCTTCTGCTTCTCCAGAATTACATTTTTTTTAATTTATTTTTAAAGTATGTCCTCTTTCACTACTATGTGGGCATAGCCGCTGGGGACAGCTAGTATTACATATAACACACAGACCCCAGAATTATATTCATGCCCCAGGGTAAAATTTCCAAAACACCTGTCATCACAAAAATAGCCTAAAAATGGTCTGTTCCATACAACAGAGAGAAGTTGGCATAATCCTTATATCAGGAGCATGACCATATACCTACCTAAAAACATATAAAAACTTCTGGCTTGATAATAGAATTGCTGTTGTTAGTAGCAGGGTTGGTTGTAGGTGGGAGTAAGGGTCAGTTTTACTTAGATTGTACCACATCTGATCTGATTTCATGCAACTGAATCAGAGAAGAACCAAAGAGACAGTAGTTCATGGTGACATCAAGTCCTGGAAGAGTATAGCTCTTCTAATGCCAGCATTTCCAACATTTAGGTTAAATCATTTTTTTATTTAACTAATTAATTAGTTTTTTTCTTTTACTGGATATAACAGAAATGCAATTTGAAGTCATTAACATTCAGATGTTTTTGGAATGCTTTTAATCAAAAAAAATATGGATGATGAAGCTAAAATAAAGAAACAGCAAGTAGTTTGTGCTAGTAGAGGTGGTAATCGATGTTGTTTATGAATATTTTATATATCACAAAAAGATCCTAAAAAAAGTTTCTAGTACATCATTCATTGAGCATTCCATCTGTGAACATTAAAATCAATAAAAAAAAACAAATAAGTTACAACTTTATATAGCAAGAAACAACAGATCAGATGCTTTTGTTACCCATAATGGTAGAACATAGAATAAATTAGTTTGGTCTTGAAATGTAGTGTTTTGTTGGTTGGAAATGAAAAAACAGGCTATAAACGATGGAAAATACATCCATTATTAAGATAGTAAATTCAATTTAGGCTCTCAGGTGCCCAGAGCCTGTATCAGCAGCATCCAGCCCAAGGTGGGAACCGACCCTTGAAATGGTAAGAAAAATGCATTTTTATACCTTTTGTTGTAGAATATACATTTAGATTGTTATTTTATCATAATTTGTCTATTGATGTTAATTTAACAGACAAACAGACCATCATAGAAAAGTTTAAATAATTCAATAAGGTTAGGTCTATATTAGATATTTAGGTAATTTGTTAAAAGAATAAAAATAACTCGGCTATGAAATTTTTCATTTTCTCATATATATATATTGATAACGAATTTCTTTTCTACCCTTTGTCTCACTGTATGAAATATTAATTGTGATAATCATAAAGTTGTTATTAATGTTATCTTTTTTAACTTTAATTTAGGAAATGTACAATCTGATTTAAAATAGCCTTAGGTGTAGCAAAAAACAGAACCATAGCTGCTAGATATTCCTTTTTTTCAAGGTAAAATATGAAAATGAAACGGAAGCCTTTTAATGAAAATATGCATAATGAGCCAAATTATCAAACTGGGCATCGTTACGAAACTTTTTTTTTTCATTAAAAAGCATTTTTGGAGTTGACACACTCTAAAATGCTACAGGCATCATACATAAATCAAAGGCTTATATTCAATTTGATAATGTAAAAACTTTTATTTAAGAATATAAATAAGCAAATAAAACTTCAGAAATGTTGGTATAACAATTTACACAGAATTATCTTGAATGTACTAAAGCACTGTCTGCTTTGGATGTGTGTATAGTTTGGTTCTTTTGTTTTCATCTACATTTTCTTTTATGGATTTAGTGTGAAAAAACATTTAAACTTTTTCATTTTTATGATCTTAAAGATAATTGCAAATCCAGGTTTATAATTTTCTATTACATTTAGTTTTCTAGAAGCTGTTGTACTTTTGCTGTACTGTGCTGAGTCACTATCACTAAATCAGTTGCTACTAAAGCATTCTAAGGGATTTTGACAGTATTTTTGCATCACTTTGATGCATGGTTAATGTCCCGCACCTACACAAAGTACTCATTTTTTTCTGACATTCAGGTGTCTAACCACTTGCAGTTTTGAGGCATTAGATTAACAATTTCACTTGGTGTGCTACACATTTTTCTTCAGGCAGCATGGTGGCATACTGGATAGGGTTGCTGTTTCACAGCTTCAAAGTCCTGAGCTCCAGTCCCACCCAAAATATTCAGAATGTGTAGAGTTTGCACCTTTTCCATGCATCTTCTGGCTCTTCTTTTCTAGGCACTCCGAGTTTCATCAAAATGTTCTAAAGACGTACCTGTTAGGTGAATTATTTACTCTAAATTGTGTGAGAATGAATGAATGTAATGGTATGTATGACTGTGTGTTGTGATGTGGTCCCTCTCTTGCACCTGATGCTGCTGGGACAGGCTCTACACCATACAACTACATTTGGAAAGATGGAGAGAAGTTTTTCTTTACAGAGTCATTCTTTAAAAATGTAAGTAAGCAATAAAATTTTGATAATTTAAAAAATGAAACATCATACTTTGTAAGATCTTCTTGTATAATTGCTTTGTCAAATGACCAGGCAGTGATTTTTAAGTGAGTTTCTATTTACTTTTCCCAGCATAATGATACAATAATTGTTCAAACATCCTTCTAATTTAGCTGATGAATAGTGATATGCAGAAATTATGAGGTCTTGCCATAGATTGCTGATGAGATTACAGTCAAGACATTAATTGAGCTACTAAAGAACGTTTGTTTCCTTCATATCAAGCTCTGCAGTGTGCATTGGATCATTGCTGTTTTTCCAGCTTTTTGGTTTTCATCTAATATTTGTTTATACTGTGCCCTATTATTCCTTCCATCAATGCTAACAAGACTGATCATCTTTACTGCTAAAAATCATACTCGTAATATGCCACCACTACTATGCCTTACTGGTGTGCAATATTTGATTTGTAACCTAAATAATGGGGAGTATTCGGAGGAAGTTTTACTTTCTCCACGTTAAATGAACAGAGTGGTCAATGATGTTAAAATTTGCTACAAGATACTTCAGAAGACATTAAAACTTGAGTTAATCCAGTTTCCTTATTATCACTGGTGCAAAGGTCAAATAGAAACTCCTCAAGGAAAGTTATAATGAGTAAGGTAAGAAGCTGTGCTGTTTTGCTGGCAAATGTCTGTTGATTAGACAATTATTTTGTTGGGTCACAACATACAATTTGACTGCAGTACCTGTAGAATGCACCACAAACCAACCCATGTCTCACTGAATAATCACTTATTGATGCCCAGGTACTCACATGGGCCTGCTCTAGGCAGAATCACCCACAGACAATTAAGATATCTTTCTGCTTTTACCAGTTGACTATGGTTTTGTTTATTTTTGGTTCTCTAGAGGTCTACAAACAAAAAATATCTGAATGAAAAATGTATTAAAGCATTGATTAAATTGTTAATATCAACATTTATTCCGTCAAGTTTTATATTTAACGACATTAGTATAGTAATGGCATTTCATAAAAATACGTTTTCTGTTTTTGAACATTATTCCTTTTTACAGAAGGTCACTTGTCTTATATTCGGATAGAAAGTTATTAATTTTATCAGCTTTTCTCAGTATGGTAAAAATTTAAATACTATACAAAACCTTTTTTCTTTACCTTCCCTCTACATGCCTGATCTGTGATAAAAATCTGTAGTTTGCAAAATTAAATGATTTAACATTCATTGACTCATTGATATCATCATAATACTAATTAAGAAAATATTTACAAATATAGGTGAACTAGCATGTTAGGAAAAAAATAAACCACATCGATATTATTCCCAAACTAATAAATTTAACTTTTTTTTACTGTTCCACTGTCAACGTTCCTGTCAAAAAAGTGAGGTGTCCTGAAAAAAAAAATATAAATTTACATGTTTTGATTTATGACTGCTAAATCAGACTGCTAAAAAGAACTGAACTAAAAAGTCATAAAAGATCATTATTTCACATTCTGTAGTAAAACTTTATCTACTATACTGTAATATACCAGAAACTAGCAAGCAAGTTTCAATGGACATTGTGCACTTTAAAATCAAAAGAAATGGTTCATTGATGTTTAAACTATAAAAAAAACAAATTACCTATGTCAAAACACAAAGGGTATATTAATTTGTAGAATGATTGACACTTTTATGGTATGACATGTTTTTGAAACAAAAAAATATTTCTACATCTTTTGTACATCTTACATTTGTAACTCTTTACATTTTAAAATTGGAAAAATAATCAAAACAATCAAATAAAATATGATTAAATGCAAAACAAATTGGAATTGGATGGATACATGGATGACTTATGCATAAAACCAATTAATAAAATGTAATTATCTATACATTTTTCATTCCTTGCTTTTTGCATTACATGAATCCTGACATCAGCCACAACAATGGTAATCAGGCTTGAATGGATTTCCGGTTTATCCCAGCATATACTCTAGAATACAGTAACAATCTCTAACAACAGGAAAATTTTCAGTTTATTTAACAATTATGTTTTTAAGATAACGTAGGAATCTTGAACACAAAGAGTAACACCTTACAGATATAGGAAGAACTAGCAAAATCTCACACACATGTGCTTGGCAGACAACTAAAGGGCTCATCTGGTGATAAAAATGCTCCAAACCATAGGTTGGCACTGTTGCGTAATGCATTTTCTCTTCTTCCCTCTGAAGAAGCAGTGATTAAAAGTTGCATCTGCAATGACATCTTTTCCAGTTCCTAACCTCCTGAACCGCCTCTTCCTGTCCTTCAGAATGAAAAATGGCTCCACTTGCATCTTTATATACTGTATATATATATATATATATCTACACAGGGTGAGTCAAAATTGTGTTAACACTAATGGTACTGCTATGAATATACTTATATATAATTTTTTTGGACAATTTATGTGCTACATATGGTACATGTGTTGGACATGATGGTGAACAGGTTGAGACATTCCTGTAAATCATCTTGCACATATGAAGTATGTTTTGTGATTAAATTGTTTCTGCCATTCAAATGTTAACATAATTTTGACTCACCCTGTATATCCATGTATATCAATATTTCAGGTAAGGCATTACATTCAATAATTTACAGTTATTCTTCATCAGTTTGTGCAAAACAAGCTGTAATTCAGCTGAAAATCATACAACAGATACATCTCTATGGATGAAAGGTATCAAATATATATCAGAAATTGGGCCCTATGCTCTGGGCTCACTCAGGCATATCATTTCAGACTGTCCAAAATTAAAACACGTTTGGGAAAAGATTTTTTCTTATCTCTCACATAAATCCTGATCTTTGCAAATCCTTTTATAGCAGTCTTTGGAGTTATTTCAGATGAGCTTAGACTATCTGGTTATAAACTGACCACTACTGCCTACGCTACATTGTTAGTGTGTTGACTAATGTGCCACTCATACCTCAATGGATAATTCTAATTTTATTTGCTTGGAACTGTGTAGATCTTTGTTAGATTTCATTAATGTTATTCTAAAATAAGTTTGTTGGGCTTCTGTTAGCATCTATGCTAAACTCCTTAATTATTTTGAGATTGTATAGCACAATTAGCCTCTTTTTATTACTAATTAGTTCTCTGTTTTGGGTGAGAGAGGTGGTTTTAATATGGTTTATTATTTCATTTCTTAAGCATTTATATGTTTCAAGGGATTGATTGTACAGACATTTACATTTCATAATTTTGTTTCCTTGACACTAATGTTTGATTGTCATTTTACACTTCCCTTGTAATACATATTTTTGGAATAAATAAAATATTTTAAATAAGTAAAACCTTGTTCCTTAAAAAAAAAACCCACAATGATACCATTTGTGTATAGAAATACTGTTTGCTGTATACAGTACAGTATTTATTAGGGTTTATAAATTTTGTATTTTTCCTAGTAGAAAGGTGAAAAACAACATTTTAGACCAAAGAACAAAGTATCTGCTACTTTTATCTATGTAAAAATATTTCTGACATCTTCTTTTAACAGGATATTTTATGAGGTATTCACTATTGGGTAGCTAGCACTTGCGGAACAGAACAACAATGGTTCTCATTGTATCAGGATCAACACTTCTGCCTCAGCCACAGACTCCTTTGCAATATCTGTCACATATCAAATGTTTCTTTCAGTGTCAGGAAAAAAACAGATTTGTTGTAGAAAAATACTTGAAGAAGACCACAACCATCAGGTGATTAGACTCCTTAATAAAGTTAGCAACACTGAAGCATTAAGGACACCATTCTGTGCTGTCTAACTAAGCAGTAAAAGAATACTCTTTGTTCTTATAGCATCAATACATTGCCTCCTTTACCCCTGTCTTTCAGAAAACTGTAGGCTTGTAATGGTATTTGTTCTCTGCATGTATGCCATGATATGTTATAGTTGAAATAATTATGCACATGTCTATGCTATTGGGCAAACTGAACCTTAAGGACTGGCTGCTGCTTTAAAAGTCAGAAAAAATTAAAAACAAGCAATGCAAAACTTATTTTTATTAATTTCAGAGTGGCCCTTACTTTCCTAGAATACAAAAATTACATTTAAAATGGAATAGACAGACTAGAATGTTTTATTTTTCTTGCCACACTTCGGGCATTATTCTATATATATAAAAGTCAATTTGTGTATGTATGTTCCAGCATCACATCCGAACGGCTGGAGTGATTTTCATGAAACTTGGTACACAAGTTCCTCATTGGTCGACTAAAAATACTGTAGGGTGAAATCAGCCATAATCCACCCCCTTCTGGGTAGGGTGGGGGGTGATCTTGCGGTCTTGTATGCATGTTATCATCCAGTTGACACTCAGAACGACCACCAGAGAGTAAACTGGAGGTGACTGCCAGCATTCTTTATGTTTGAGCGCCACCGCGCCCCTGTTGCTTTTGAAATTAAATAGAGTTCTACGCGTGGAAGTGTGTGTGTCTGTCCGGCCCGGAAGTGAGATGAAGACTCGGGGTGAGGGCTCCAGCTCCGAGGATACGCAAGCGAGGCC
The DNA here is from genome assembly GCA_026402145.1 of Polypterus bichir lapradei. Taxonomy (NCBI): domain Eukaryota; kingdom Metazoa; phylum Chordata; class Cladistia; order Polypteriformes; family Polypteridae; genus Polypterus; species Polypterus bichir. Next base: position 12,274,355 of record JANRMT010062836.1, read on the forward strand.
AGCATACCGGCAAAAGGAAACCTCCTAAGAAAGACAGTCGCTTAGCTGCTAATGCACAAATGATGCGAGCACTTCGGCAACATGAATCCTTCTAGCAGAGAGATGCCCAGAGTAGTTCTGACGATTTAAATACTTTCTAGGATCCGGCTTACACAGTTAGTATATAGCAGACGACTGCCAGCATTCTTTGTTTTTGAGCAGCACTGCATCCCTGTTGCTTTTCAAATTAAATAGAGTTGTCCTTTTCTGAGCGTCAACAGATGGTAACATACATACAAGACTGCAAGACAAGGAGATAGTGAATCTTAGTTTCTTAATTTATTTTTAACGTTGTGTTTTTTTAATTATGTTTTTCTCAAACAATTAAAAAAAAAACATGAAGGCGAACTGGAGGTGACTGCCAGAATTCTTTATGTTTAAGCCACCACCGCGCCCCTGTTGCTTTTCAAATTAAATAACATACATACAACACCGCAAGACAAGCACATTAGTGAGTCTTTATCCATCCATCCATTATCCAACCCCCTATATCCTTACAGGGTCACAGGGATCTGCTGGAGCCAATCCTAGCCAACACAGGGCACAAGGCAGGAAACAAACCCCGGGCAGGGCGCCAGCCCACCGCAGAAAACCCATACAGACACGGGGAGAACATGCAAACTCCACGCAGGGAGGACCCGGAAAGCGAACCTAGGTTTATTGTTTGTTAATTTATTTTTATTTTTAAAGTTGTGTTTTTTTAAATTATGTTTTTCTCAAACAATTAAAAAAAAACTTTATTTCCCTCCCAGGCAACACTGGGTATTTCAGCTAGTAGTCCTATATTTTGATGGTGTTATAGTTTAAAATAAAAGCAAAATAAAAAAGGAAAAGAAATAAAAAAATGTTAGAAAACCAGTTTATCATTTGAAGTATTTGGCACCACAGTAAAAATAGAGATACGTCAATGACAAACTGAACAGGATATCTTTATATATAATATACTACTGTGGCTGCTCATTAATCTGTCCAGGATTTTAAATCATCTGTAGCTCGCAAACCATTTGACCTATTGACCTGAAATTTGGTACACATATACTACATGACGTCTACTATCCACTTTTGGGGTGATAATCGACCACCAAGATTATTCCTATTTTTATTTTTATTTCATTTTATTGTAGAATCAACTCTCGGCAGCGGCCAGCAGGGCGGCCGTGTGGCGCATGTGTGTGGGTGACGTTCTCATCCTTACCAACTTCGCTGTCACTTCCCCTACCTCTTCATATCTTAAATCAGATTGAAGACTTAAGTGCCAGCTTAAGTGAAAAATTAAAGAAAACATAGTAAGTGATTGCAGCACAAATACTGATTTAATCAGTTTTAACGCAAAAAGATGCCGACTAAAGAAGAGAAGAAGCTGGCCGCTAGGGTGGAGAAAAGAAGAGCTGCTCAGGAAGCGGCAAGCGCATCAACTTCTGAGCAAACGAATGCTAAACATACAGAGAAAGACCATGAAAACTATGAATGATAAAGTCAAGTGTATTCACTGCACATTATTGTGCAGTGTGCCGTTACTGGTCATTAATAATAAGTTACACACACAAAAAAAAAATTATTAACTTGATCTGTAAGTATTATATAATATTTGCATATAACCTTTTATTATACTTAACATTTTAAATCCAAAGTTAAAGGCATATGTAGATGAAGTTTGATAAAGTAAACTGGGTTACGAAAGGAGAAAAATATTATTCAGAACACAGGAATGTAGGATGAAATGTGGCCATTGCCATGGTGCTAGTTTTTAGTGGCACACCAGGTCTATTAAGACAGCAGATTTAACAGAGCTGCAGACAACCAGCTGCACCAAACTCCCTCTTACATTCCAAACAAAATGACTCAACTCTTTGTACCAGGACCAGCCTGTATATCATCGATAGGTCATACCACTCTTTCCCTTCTTCTTTACCTTTGACTTCCTGGAACACTGGAAGTTTCTTTCTTGTATTTCTTTGATCTTTGCATTGCAACTTATTAGTAAAGGTTGACTGTTTTGAGAATGTATTGATTTATATGATGTTATGTAGTATTTGTCTTGTATTTTTAAATTTATTCTGAGTTTTCTCAATTGTTTTAGCATGATAACAAGTTTCAGCCTTTTAATCTTTGTTGTTTATTACTGAAAGCGACTTGAAGAAGTACTGTATTTTGGTAAATTAATCAAATTTTGCTTGGTTTTCTGTTCTCTTTTTAAATACACTTTTGTGTTATATTATGAATAAACAAATTTTCCATTTAACTCTAATCCTTAACTTTGGGAAGAGGTTTAACAATTTTAGCCTACTGATAAGTGTAAGATCAAAACATCTGAGTTCAAATTCCAGCCTAGGCATTACTTTTGTGGAGTTTACACACTGATTTGTTGTCTGCATGAGTCTTATCAAGTAATTCTTGTTTTCTAACCAATCCCAGAGGTTTTCAGGATAGGTTACAGTTGGTACTGTATGGATTAGTTTGGATATCTAAAGTAATACGATGGATGTTCGATAATTTATCTACCTGAGTATGAAAGAAAGTAGCAAGCATGTTGAAACAAGTCTGGGCATATTGTAACATGTCTTCAAGGTTACTTATGCACAGTTGTGCTCAGTGCGAGTCTAACATTCCAAGAGACAGTATGTCAGGAGAATCCTTGTGTGAATCAAGTACGTTTCTTCACGACAATGCACCAGTTCACATGTCATGTTAATCACAGAGAATGTGGCTCCAGCAGCTGAACCATCCACCCTACAGTCCTGACCTGGCTCCCTCATATTATTTTTTTTGTTCCCAGCAAAATATCTCTATGGAGACAGTGGTTTTCAAGCAGCTGTGATATCCTGGTTTGAAGATCAGAGGGGTTAAAGTCATTGCAGGAAAAGTGGATGAAGTATATGGAACTATCAGAGGACTGTATTGAAAATTGTTTTTTTGAAAACTCTTTTCTTTCCTAGTGAGATAGATAAATTATTGAACGCCCCTTGTATGCTCTGTGGTAGACTATTCACTCATACATGATTGGTTCCTGAGGTATGTCCAATGTGCTGTGTGATGAATATTGGCCATGTACAGTGAATGTACTGTATGTTTTAAAATATTAATTTTCTTAAATTATGCTTGAGCCAGCTAAAACAAAGTAAATAAATAGTGCAAAATAAATTAACTGAAAGTTAACAAGAACAATATCTAGGCAGTGTGGCATAGTGGTTAAAGGATTTTGACTTCAAACCCTGTAGTTTGGGGTTCAAGTCTTACTACTGACACTGTGTGACCATGAGCAGGTCACTTCATCTGCTTGTGCTCCAATTGGAAAAGCAAATGTAACTAATTTTATCTCAATGTGGCACAAGTTTGTCATGGTTCAATGACAAAATGGTGAAGAACAGTTTTTGTTTTTTTTTATAAAATAGTGCAATTCAGACTTGTGAGAATAGGCGAGTGTTGATTAAGAAAACACGTGTGCGCATTGAGGACTTAATTGAGGGATTAAGAAGATGAATTATTCACATGCAGGTGTCTGATCAGCAAAGCAATCCCTTATGGCTCCTTGGAATGTTTAGCACAGCACTTAATACTCACAGAGATATAAAATGTCTGCAAAAAGGGCAAGAGGTGAAGAAACAAAGGTGTTAAAAAAAGGATTGGAATCTAAAGATAGACAAGAATCAGCACATTAATCCAGTGAGTGGAAGAGAGAAAGACAGCAAATCAGTTGGGAGAAGCCCATGGTGGAGCAAGTGAGGAGAGCCATTCCAGGAGAATTCTGACTTAAACCTGTTGGGTGAAAGGGAATGATTGTGTGTTCTAATAAACTCTCCACAGTGGCCAACAATGGTGGCAGGGAGAGAGAAACAGAGACAGTCTGGGTCAGCTATGGTTCACCGACAAAAGCACGATAGACGTATGTGCCCCGACAAAACCGCGATGGACAAATGAGCGCCGACAAACCCGCTAACTGGTTTTCGATAAATGCGCGCCGACAAAATCGCCATGACAAAATCGCGAGAGAGGCCAAGAGAGTGGGACGCCCTTGCTGCAATTCTTCCTACATATGCAGGACGTCATCTTAAGGACTATCAGCGTGCTGTGCTGATGGCATGCCGCGTCTCATAATATTGACTTCTAAAATAAACATTATTATATATGCTTTAAACTAGTAATTCATATGTAATGAAACTTTCGCGATTTTGTCGGCGCGATTTTGACGGCGCGTTTTAATCGGCGCTATTTTGTCGGCACGCATATGTCTATCGCGCAAATGTCGGGTCACAGTCAACTATAGGGAACTCAGCTGTGACTAATGGAGGTGGGTGGGAGAGACTGTCTGTTAACATCTCAAACCTGTAGATTTAGCATTTAGAGGAGAGTAGGAGAGATGGGGAAAGAGAATGAGTCTGAGAGAAGGCCAGTTCTGAGTCTGATTTTAACACTTGGGCTTACCTATTAATTGGATTTTAGATTTTTTTTTTTCTCATGGCATCCCTGCATGGAGTTTGCATATTGTCCCTGTGTCTGTGTGGGTTTCCTCCAGGTACTCCAGTTTCCTCCCACAGTCCAAAGAGGTTAGGTGAGTTGGCGATCCTAAATTAGCCCTAATGTGTAGTTGCTGTGGGTGTGTGTGTGTGAGGGTTGCCATGTGATGGACTGGCACCCTGGAAAATCACCAGTTAAACCAACTTATAAAATACAAGAGGACAGCATGTAAATGCATTCAACTGGCTGATGTCTGACTTTTATAAACCTCGTGAAAGAGCAAGGCACATTGCATCACAGGCCTATTCATTTAATCAATGATTGACTGTGATGATTGTAGATTTCAAATGCAATGTTGACTAGCCTTGTTGCTTTGTATAAAGCTACATTATTACGAAGGTTTAGGATACCGAAAGCAAAGCAGCTAGTGACCTACTATGAAAAGGCTTTACTACTTTAGCAGCAAGTGGCATACACAATGGTGTATGCAGAAAGAACAGACACTCAAAACCAAGTAAATATACTGTGAAAAACTCTGTAATTTGTTAAAAAGCTGGACTTTCTAAAATAAACCAGCCAATCAAATTATTGATTGATGCACTGATATAAATGTTAACCTTTAATTTTTTTGAAAACAAGTACATAATTCTTAATATTTTTGGTAAGAGCAGACACACATTTTGAAAAGACAGAGAAACAGAGAGAAAACTGACAAGATAGCCGCCATCAACCTCCTTGCAAGCCATAAGCCAAGATCCATGCAGATGAGGGAGAGAAGTTGTTGGTTAAATGTAAAATTTTGATATAGTTTGTAAGAATTGTAATGCTTAATTCTACTGACCAAATTTAAACGGCTCATAGTTTAATACAAGGATATACAGTAAACTTTCTCTGCCATTACTCCATTCTCTTGGGTACTATGAGAGAAGCACTCATTATAAGCATACAGTCATTCATATTTAAAGAGGTCAAGGAGCAGAGACATGTGTTCTTGCAGGTTACCTTGGTATCTTGAGATAGGACTCTCTGGTAAAGTGCTATCCCTGGTAAGTGGGCCATCAGTTTTTAGGGGAGACAGACAGAGAGAAAACTATTGCTATGAGTCATATATTGCAAAAAATAAAAACAGAATACATTGCCAACACTATAATGACATAGTAAACACCAGGACAAACAATATGAAAATAAGTTATTTTCAGTGGATCATAAATTAATCGTAAGTTTCAATAATTAATTCTAGCATTACCATTTATTTAAACAGATATAATTCAGGGTACCTAAATCCAAAATTCTATGTATAACCATACTTCCAGAACAGCTATATTTTCTGCAGCAAAGAGCACAAATTTCAAACTTTGTTTTATAAATATCTGATATAATCGTTGAGGAAATGAATAATAAATAATTATTTTGCTAATTTCATAGATTACAATAAATGCCATAAATAACATGCTCAAGGAGCAATTAGAGTGTGAGGTCAGAGAACACATAAAACTAGTAACTAGTGTTAACTTAGTAAGAAAGACCTTATAGGGTGTACAGCTGGACAGACAAAATGTAAACCAAACAGCGGCTGCTTTGCACATTTTGCTGGTGGTGGGTTGACCAACTGAACTGAGACAGGATATCCACCACATTAATGGGATACACTGGACATGTTTTCACCATTTATTTCCTGTTTTATCCTTAAGAAGATTACTTGGCAGTATTCGTCTTTCATGATTAGTGCAGATAGTTCTGCCACTTGTATATCTATGCTGTTGCTTGTTTTTCTTAATGTTGGCAATCCATTTTTTCTTGAGTATTCTGTTTAATTAACTGATGACAGTTTGTGTTTCCTGCTTTATCTGTCTTAACTTTTTCTGGAGCAGTGGTTAAAAAAGCCTACTAATTTCTGTTTCCATTTTGACTTTCCAACAAAGTTGCCATCTTATCCTAACCGCGGTGCATACACCCTCTTTGTGTTCATCAATTTCATCCTTGATGGCTGCAGTCTTTGTTTGCTTCTATCAAGTTTATACACTAGGGTGACTCACACCACCTACTTTATACCATTTGTGTTCAAATACAGTGCTAGCCATGCTGATTGTCTTTCCTCTGTTCTCACTGCTTCTGCTTATTGACATCTCTCAGTTTGTGCTAAATTGCAGCAATATTCACACTGCTGGGAAAACTGTTTTGATTTATGGATTCAATCCTAGCTTCTCCATCATTATTGTTCACCCATTATGGTAAAGTGGAACACTAAGAAGACAAATAAATATCTGAAACAGGGGATGAAATCCAAACTCAGAATCACAACAACAATCAGGAGTCATATTCTAAAGAGCTGGGAAAATCACCAAGCCCAAAATGAAATTTAAAAGAAACATGCAAAAAGTCCTAACTCCCTAAATGGATTTTTCAAATAGCATATGAAAGTTCATGGGAATTATCCAGAAACCTGGACATGGATGGTAGAGCATCATACATACTAGTGACATGCAATGTTGCTTAGCTGTAAAAACCTCAAAATCACTACAACTAAGTTCTTCTTCTTCTTTTGAAATTAATCATTTTAAATGTGAAAGTCTTTCTGGCAGTAACACTGACTTGATATTAGTAATCAGGGATTCAACAGTTAAAAAAGAAAAACTTTCACCCTAAAAGGTCTGATAGACTGAAAGTTTATATCCCTTTTCCTTAATGAGCTCCCTGCATATGTACTGTAATGGGGAACTGCAGCTATTCAATTTCAATAAGGTTTGTCTCCAACACTTTTACAAAGGTGTTTAATCTCACCAGCCATTATTTCTTGGATGTATTTCTGTGTTAGTGCCATTTATTCTGCCAATCACATCCCAGATAACTTTACATGTCTCCCATGACTCCCTGAAGGAAAGCTGATGGCCATTAAACAACTGCAGGGATTAATATGGACAAACTTTTCAATTTTGGAATACACAGAAAAGCTGAGGGCCTGTCAGCAGCAATTAGATGTTTGGAAGACATAATATGTTTAAAAGAGACAATACAGGAATATAAAATGAATAACATTAGTAAATGATTATAAAAGTGTATGTAGCAACCCATAGAAGTATGTTTAGCACCAATAGTTGACAGTAACTTAGTAATGTCTGAGCAATTTGTTCAGAATGCAAGAGACCATCAGAGAATAATGTGGCCTCATAAGACTAAAATGAAAACTCTTCAAGAAAACTGGAAAACAACCCAAAAACTCAGAGGTATCCAAGACAATACACAATACACAAAGGGACCAAATGTTAAACTAGAAACTGAACACTGAATTTCATTACAACAAGCAAAAGGGAATTTGAAAAGTCTCAGAGGCGCACAAAGAGAACTTATTGAAAATGAGCAGCAAATGGCAAATTAACTAAATAAGTACTTTGCCTACATATTTGTAAGAAGGGAATAAATGGAATTGCGTAGGGAGATGTAAAAACAAGCTTGGATTTTACAAATTTTAAAATAGAAAGTAGTCAGGTGGGCTTTAGGCATTCAAATTATTGGTGATCTTGAAGGGCTCAAGGAGGATTTACATGTTGAAAACAATAAAAATGTTTTTATAGACCATTACTGCATATATTATGTCACCTTTGGCTGAGGAGGAGATGCAGGACCAAGCTGTATGGAGAACAATCAAGCATATTGACCCTACATACAGTAAGTGTGGGAAAAGATGAAGAGAAAGAAGAAGAAGATTGCAAATGGGAAAAATGCCTAAGGACTAGATATCTGCAAAAGAGACTACAATCCACAAAGAAGGAGATTAAATGTATCAAAATAATTACAAACATATAAACCATATTTCTATTCCATATAATCAGAAATAAATTAACACAAAATAATATAACAGCCAACATAGATTTTTGCTTTGTATAGTAATGAAGCAGAAATACTTTGTTACTATACTTGAGCATGTTTTGAGAATATTTCTATTTTACTTAATATAAAATTAACGCAAATAGCTACTTCCACCCTAATAAATTATTACTGCAATATTTAACCAGAAAACAAATAAGCTATGCAAATATGCACAATGCTTTGTTCAGTAAATTATTTAAAATACAGGCTTCCCCCACTTTAGGAACAACTTCTTTAAGAAAATTTGGTTCAGTTTTCAAAGCTTACATCAGGTCATCTACACATTCATTCAAAGTACACCTCGCTGCAGCCTAATGAATGGGGTTGGGCTGGATGTTGGAGGAGTGCAATCCAACTTACAGTTATTTCCAAAGCTGATACTGCTTCATTCACACACTGTCCTTATGGCAGTGTGCTGAATGGGACAGGGCTAGTTCTGCAGCCAGTAGCAAGGTGTATGTGTGGAGTCATGCGCTGTGGCTCACACACCTTTTTACATCTGTTGATCACATGCTTTTTCACATTATCCAGGGCATCATGGCTCCAAAATAGATTGTAAACTAGTTAGAAAAGCACCAAAAAAAGTTAAAAGGCAATTCCTTTGAATGTGAAATGAGAAGAAGAAATATTGATCAGTTTTGAGGACCCAGACAGAATTTCTGTAATATATATCATTTTAAAGTCCTTTCCTTTCAAAGATCCCAGAGTACAGTGGGAAAAGGATCTCTTACTCAACATTTCAGAAAAGGAGCGGAAGGCAGCCATGCACATAATTCATTCTAGCTCCATAAGCACAAAGCATACAATTATTAAAACTTAAAATCTTTTATTGAGCACATCTATCTCATTTAAAATTGTCAGAAATGTCCAGGGCAAGAGTCAACCTGTGAATGTTGTAATCAAGCTCCAGCCTCACTGGGCTATATGTTTTGGTCCTGCACCGAATTAACATTATTCTGGACAAACATTTTTAAATGCCTCTCAGACAGCCTTGGTGTCACAATCCCTCCTAATGCACAGCTGTGTTTGGTGTACTCACAGATGGAACTAAAGTGGAGAAGGACAAACAAACTGTGATCGCCTTTACTACACTACTGGCATGTCAACTCATCTTGTTCAACTGGAAGAATCCTAACCCACCTCTGTTAAGTCAGTAGGTAACTGATGTTATATACTATTTGAAATTGGAAAAAATCTAATTCTTACTTAAAGGATCTGTTCAAAACATTTTTAAAACCTGGCAGGATCTAATCAATACCATTTTAGAATAAGCATTTAAATTGGGGAAAAGGATTTTCTCCCCCTTTTTTCAACTCTCAAAGTTTTACTCTGGCTGTTGGCCTAGCTCTCTTTCTCATGGGTGGGGGTTGCTTTGAACTTAATTTTGTCAAGTTTGACTTGCTTGTATGGAATGTTACTTGCTTTTAATAAATTCAATAAAATGTTAAAAAAAAGAAACGAGAAGTGACAAAGTCTAGGTGAATAGTTGAATAGACAATTTTCATATAGTTTGGTGTTATTTGAAAAAAGAGGTAATTTTTAGTGCTAAGGAAGGCTTAAAAATATTTTCCATTTAAATGAATTATAATTAGTGGTTGCATTATGAAAATTCACTTTATAAAGGAGTTTTTTAGGAACTGAAGTATGTGTTCCTCTCCTATTTGTGCCTATCCCATTGAATTAGAACAAAATCATTAAGATGTCCAACTTGCACTTAATGCCACTGCTTCAAGTTGCAGTTACTTGTCTCATACTTCAGTGACTGTAATATGGCACACACAAAAAGAAAGTAGCCAGATTATTTTTTAAGTTCATATTAACTTTTCTACCATATATAAAACATAGAAATATCCTACATTTACTTGTACTTTGGAAACTTAGGTACACTTAATATTAGATCCTTTAAATCTTTCTGAGTAGTTTTTTCAAGATCAAATTTTACTTTTACTTAAGTAACTTTCCAGAAAGTTACTGTAGATCCCGGAATACAAGCCGACCCGGTATATTAGCCGACCCCCTTCTCTACCTACTAAATTACATGTATTTGCCGATGACCGGTATTTAAGCCGACCCCCTTCTCCAAGCAAAATTTTCTAAATTTCCTTAAAAGTGTCTCTTCTGGTATATTCATAATGTTTATCGGCGAGAATTTGAGACTGCCGGCATTTTTGATGGAAACCAGGAAGTGATTGCGGAGAAGTTTGGTAAAATGAAGCCTTTGTGTTGAAACTATATACACAAATACGGTACATCGGCGGGTGGATTTCCGGAGACTCGTTATAAATTTGATTAACTTAAATACGCAATACAGTGGACCCTTGACTTACGAACTTAATTCGTTCGCAAAGGCTAACCCATAATGCGTTCTGAACCTCCCACTGCAACACTTACTTAACCTTTTCATAATAAAAAAGGGTTGTATAATGTGCATAATTTACCAAAACACCAATAATTTTTCTAATGTACTAACCAAAAAGTTATAAAAAGTGCCTAGCCTACTTCAATTAAGCTAGGAGCATGGCGGCGCGCATGGTCGCAGCGGCTCAGGGCTCTCCTTTTCAGTGCACTTTTTTGTTGTTTTTGTACTTTTTTTTTTTGTCCTTGTTTGTGCACGATCGGTTTGGCGAACATCCGCTACACCCGTCAGAACCTTATAGACATCGGTGTCCAGAGCCAGACATCTGTTTCGAGTGTTTTTCATCACACGCACAACATCCCAGACAACATAACGAGACCAGCGGGCTCTCCATGGATTGTTGTCGGGTCTAGGACACGACACAGACGGAGGAGGGAAAGAAAGCAGAAGCGGGGCCGCAGATCCGGCGTGATGCTAAGGCTAAAAAAACAACCATACAAGCCCAATACAGAACTTTTTTCTGCACTGAAGGAGTTGGTTTTAATCTCATTGTAGATGTGTATAGTGACAATAAAAGGCATTCTATTCTAGAAACAATTTCATGCTGTACTCACCATTTAATTTGACATCTTTGGGCTGCAGGAAGGGAGGAGGAGGAGATATTTCCACACAATGTCCATCTTCGTTTCGATTGTGATCGCTTTCTTTACCTTCTCTTCCTTTCTTAGCAATTATGTGTCTTGCTTGCATGGTCTTAATGAATTATACATATAGGTAAATCACTGCAATGACCGAAATTACATCCACAAACACATGTATCTGGGCTCCAACTGACGCTACTAACGCTCTCGGTTGTTTGTTTACAATCGCGCAAGCGGATACACGTGACCGCATCCGTTTCGTAATGCAAGATGTTGGTCGTAAATCAAAACAAAAAATTTTATTTTAAACTTCCCGATAATTTATTATAAATTTTATTAATAAAATCAACAACTAAAACACTTTTTTGAATAAATTCTTTATTTAATTTAAAGTACCGGCATGCAAAGTTACTTCTTCATCTGAAAGATGGCTCTGTGGTTTCGTCATTATTTACTTACGTATTCATCGGCAAAACCGGCATTGCGCTGGAAATCTTGAATCTGAAACGATACTCGTTGTATAAACCGACCCCCAAACTAGGACTAAATTCTCGGCTTATGTAACGGGATCTACAGTATCTCTTCTTTTTCGCAAATATGGCTGTTGGGTACTTTATACAGCACTGATAGATTAGAAAGAAAGCTACTTCCAAACAAATCTGTTAAACTTTGCTGAACATGCAACTGAAGCAGCAGACTTTAGTGAATCATATGACATTTCTTAGACCTATGAATTCACTTCCATATAGTACTATAGCAAAGATTAAGTTCAAAATTAGATGTACTATTGGCATCAACAGCAATTTACAAAACTGTGTTTCAACTTCGTTAATAGCCAATATGGAACAGATAGGAGAAGAACCTAACACATGGGGTGAGGTAATCTGTGGAATCTGTTGATTTTTCTTATTTGACTGTGACATTGATTCTGATATAGTTAATAAGCCTTGCAAAATTCATAGTTGATGACAAAATTAGAAGGTGTAAGTGCTTGACTGGATGGACTGACAACCTGACTGGGATCAGGCATGAATGCTTACCCTGCCAGGAGGCCATAATTGATGTGGCACAAGAAAGAAGACACTACTCAACCAGGAAGTTGCTCAGTTTCCATCCCATTTGGGATAATCAGATAATGGTTGGATGAAAGACAAGTGTAACTTTTAAAATGGCAGTGCTCCCCTGGCTGGGACCCAATATGGTCATCTGCAGGGTTTCCTGAGTATTGTAGTATAGAAGGGTGACCCTGTTGGGTTCCTTGGGCACCACATGGGGGTGCTTTAAAAAATGGACCTCCCAATTTTAGGGAGCTCCCATATGAGTCAGAAGTGATTCCGGCATGCAATGCTGTGACACCGGATGTGCTTCCAGGTCCAATATAAAAGGAGCCACTCTGTCTCATCCTGGAGAATAAGAGTCAGGAACCAGAGGGTGAAGCTCACATGGAGGACTGGAAGGAGATGGAGGAGGAAAAGAAGCTTTATCATTGATTTGATCTGATACTTTATTAATCCCCAAGGGGAAATGATCAAGTTTGGTACATTATTAGATTGTTTTCAAAAAGCCTGTGAACATGTCCCTGGGTAATAAGTACTTTTTATTTTAGCCCATATCTGTGTTGTGGTTTTTGGGATTCAGAGGCATCCCCTTGTAGCCATAACGGATAAAAAAGTAAAAGACCTGACCAATTTCAAAGCTGCACAAAAACTTACAAACAAGTGTCAAATGCTACAACATTCAAAAAGAATATTAATGATAAATTCAAAATGGATGGCACTGTTTTACAGAAGGCAGTCTCTCAAAAGGAGAAAAACATGGTTGCATAAGTACCTAACCCAGGTTTTCATAATTCTCAAAGACATAGACAAAAATTTTCCATCAAAATTCTTTCAATGAAATAGTGAGTTATATTCTCAAGAACACTGGTTGCATTTAAGTTTGAAGTTAGAAGCACAGTTGGGTGGAAATCTGGATCAAACTACCAAATCATGTACCTAAGATAGAAACTTTGTCTAATTAGTTACCCATTTACTCCTATATATGTAAAATTATGACAAATATTAAATTCACAATGCTATCAAATGTTTGTATATTGTGCCAGTGTAAGTGCAATCTGGCCCTATAAATAAATTATATTGTACAGTAGGAAGCAGTTGGCAATCATACTTATTTATTAAGGAAAAAAGCTAAAAATTCTAAATCTGTGGACAGCAGAATAAATAGGCCTTGTAAACCAATAAATTATTTAATGTAATGTTTTGAAAGCATATACTTACAGAAATCTTCACCCAGCAACAGCATTTAACTTTAATTTCAAACAGAGAAAATTATGAGTATAAATAAAACAAAAAGATTATTATAAGCAATAATATTGTGACATTTTATTTCCAAAATCAACAGGTGGACACATCAAATGGTAAAACAGACAATTATAGACATTTATAAATATTTTAATTTAAAAAGGGGTGTATTGTAATCTTGTTAGATTTGTAAAATGCCCCTTATGATTATGCATGTGATTAATGTTTCTGTTTTAAATGAAAATTTACTGACTGATTGAAAAATCTACATCTTACTTTTGTGGTAGTGTCCCTGCCAGTTTTTCACTTGTAATGTCTAGCAGACCATCACTAAAGAAACGTCAGCTTTCACACTGCCAACAAATGCTTGGAAAAAAAATGAATACTAGCAAGCCACCTACCTCTGCAATGCCAAATGCTTATGCTTTAACAGATGTTACTTCAAAGTCACTGCACTGTTTGCAGAACAAGCAGTTCCTTTTTAAAAGCAGCCATTTTCATCTTTAAAATATGCAAAACCATATCTTATGAAAGATGTGTTCATTGTAAAAGACTGCCTTATTACAGAAAGCTGAAGTAATAACTGGCTGAAGTCAAGAGACTAGTGCAATTCAACATTCCAGTGCTTCACATGGAGACAGATACAAAACTGCTGCCTGCTCATTAATACAATATAGTACAATATAATTCAATTTATTTTTGAATAGCACAAAATCACAGAAGGTCGCAAGTGCCGCAATAGGTCTTAACAGACCCTGTTTTTTGACATCCCCCCAGCCTTGACTCTCTAAGAAGACAAGAAAAAACTCCCAAAAAAACCCTTGTAGGGAAAAAAAATGGAATAAATCTTGGGAAAGGCAGTTCAAAGAGAGACCCCTTTCCAGGTAGTCTGGGCTTGCAGTGGGTGTCAAAAAATGGGGCAAATACAATATAATACACAGAACAGAACACAAGTAATCCTTAATACAATACAATAGTACTATAGTAATAGTACAAGTACAGAGCAAAATGCAAGAGTAGATTATATCACATTATAGGATTCCGATTTGTTTAGAGTCCTGGAGACCTCAGCCATCAAGATGCCTCCCTGCTACTGGCCATTCCACAGCTGAGTCAGTGCTGGGCTGGCCAATCTGATGAAAGGACCCTTCTACCTGATGATTCCAGTGCTCCTCTATCAGAGATGACTTTTCCTTAGGCAAACAACTTGGAATTAGGGCAGTGGCACCAAATGTCACATTTGAGTACCCAGAAGAGAAACAGCATAGGAGAGGTTTAGTAGAAAATCACTTATGTTTTAGTGTTAATGACTAACAACAGAGATGCAGTATGTACAGCTAATCAGCAGATCTAGTCTGGGTATTCTAAACTGAAGTAGCCTGTCTTCAGCCAGGATATGAAAACTGAGACCGAAGGGGCATCTCTTACAGTAGCAGGGAGACAATTCCACAGTTTAGGAGCCCTGTAACTAAAAGCTCAACACCCCACTGTTATTTTATTAATCCTTGGAATCATAAGCAGACCGGCATCTTGAGATCTTAATCTGCACTCTAGTTTATAATTAATGATAAGTTCTGATAAGTAAGCCGGACCTTCGCCATTTGAGGCTTTATATATTAAAATTAAGATTTTGAAATCTGCCCTAAACTTAACCGGGAGCCAGTGTAAGAACTTAAGAACTGGAATTATGTATTTGTATTTTCTTATTCTTGTAATAATTCTTGCAGCAATATTTTGGATTAACTAGAAGCTGTATAAAGAACAATTTGAACATCCAATGAACATTGCATTGCAGTAGTCAATCCTGTTAGAAATTAATTAATTTCTCAGTATCCCACATATTTAGAAAATGCCTTAATTTCACAACATTTTTAAGATGGAAGAAACATATTTTGGACAATGTTATAATGTGCACTTTAAATGACATGCTAGAGTCAAAGATAATGCCTAGATTGTGGGCTGATTCAGTAAAAATAATGGTGAATCCAACTGAGTTAAATTATGACAAAATATTGTTGCGATCAGCATCATTCCCTCCAATATTTAACATTTATGCTCTAAATAACAAATAGTTCTCATCCATCCATTTCTTTAATTCAGTAACACATCTAATTAAAGACAACATCTGAGAAACTGTGCTTTTTACTAGTTTTGTTGGCACTGGATCTAGAGAACAAATAGCAGGTTTCATTTTAGAAATTAAAGTTAAGACTTCCTGTTCTGATACAAGGTTAACATTTCTAAAATGTTGAATTCAAGGTGAGACAGTATGCGGTATGCACTGTGATTCTGAAATCTGAGATCTTATATTTTTAATTTTCTCATTAAAAAAGTTCATAAAGTGTGTACTACTAATGCCTGTTGGTATTTTGCACTGTAGATGTGAATTCCCATTTGTTAAATTAGCCAATGTTCTAAACAGTACATCAAAATTATTACCTATTATTTCACAACCAGTAATGGTGCACTGCACGATAATATGCAGTGAATACACTTTACATGAGCATTCATAGTTTTCATACTCTTTCTCTGTACGTTTAGCATTCATTTGCTCAGAGGTTGATGTGCTTGCTGCTTGCTGCTGCAGCTCTTCTTTTCTCCACCCTAATGGCCCACTTCTTCTTTTCTTTCATCAGCAACTTTTCACATTAAAACTGATTAAGTCAATGTTTGTGTTGCAATTACTTAGTACTTTTTCTTTCATTTTTCACTTAAGCTGGCACTTAAGTCTTCAATCTGCCTCTAGAATGATTTAAGATATGAAGAGGCAGGGGAGGTGAGAAGGAAGGTGTTAGGGAGTTGATTCTACAATAAAATAAAATAAAAATAAAAAGATGAACAACCTTGGAGGTCAATCATCACCTTGAAAGCAGATAGTAGACATCACGTAGTATATGTGTACCAAATTTCAGGACAATAGGTCCAACGGTTTGCAAGCTACAGGTGATTTAAAATCCTGGAGAGACAAATGAGCAGCCACAGTAGCGTATTAAATATAAAGATGTAAGTCTGAGTGAACTGTAAAGATAGCTTTTTTATATTTTTAACTCTCTCTGTCCATCCAATTTGAAGACCTGCAGCTTTGTTGTTCTCCATCCAAGAGCTTGAGTGTTCTCATTAAACCAGGAAGATTTTATATGTGCTTTGATCACTTTTGAATTAAGGGGAGCCACTGCATCCACAGCGTCTCTCAAGGACATATTATAATTTAATGTTAACTGCTCTAAATTGTTTTCCACGTTTACATTTGATGTTAACTGATCTGACTGGTTTTCCACAATTATACTTGACTTACTCAAAGTATCGATAAATTTTGAAGCAGAATTACAATCTAGATGTCACACTATCTTTGTTTTAATCTGAGTGTATTGGTAAGGGCAGAACCAAATCAAACATAATTAAGTAGTGATCAGAAATAGCTTAATTTAATGCAGGAATATTTATTTTTTTTAAATTCAACTCTAGAAGTTATAATTAAATCTAATGTGTGATTATGATTATGAATTGAACCTTTGAAAATCTGACAAAATCTACTAAATTTAACAAATAAGTAAAACATTAACTGAAAGTGTCATTTTCCACATCATTGTGTACATTAAAATTCTCCATCAGCTCTACACAATCATAATTTATAATCAAATCAGATAAATGGTTGCCAGATTCAGTCATGAATAATGAATATGGCCCTGGTGGTCTGTAGACTAGCACTATAATTTTGCTGGAATCTGTTTTAATATTTAAAATGAGTGCCTCAAAGGATGTGAAATCACCTATATTTTAGAAGGGTTTTGCATTTTGTCACAATGAATTTATTCCAAGGCCTCCTCCTCGATCAGAATCTCTAGATTTATGAAGGAATGTGTATCCATCTAGTGACACCTCAGCTAAGGGAACAGTGTCAGATTTACTAAGCCAGGTTTTTGCACTGCACTGCATTGTAATACAGAAATTAACATTGCGATAAATCTAAAAATTTTAAGCGCTCAGGCGGACCTCTTACCAGTAATATTTGTCCTAAATAAAATTCAGCCACTCATCTCAAAACTTTCTGATTATGGCATCTCTGCTCGACAAAGTATTTCAGAGTATAATAAAAGGCTATAGTAATGAAATGTCCTATTCCACTTACTGATTTCTACAATTGTCTAAGTCATGGCTAGTTTTCTTCTCATACTCCCTAGAAAATGTACTATTGTCATTAATATTTTTAGTGTATTT
The DNA here is from genome assembly GCA_026402145.1 of Polypterus bichir lapradei. NCBI lineage: Eukaryota > Metazoa > Chordata > Cladistia > Polypteriformes > Polypteridae > Polypterus > Polypterus bichir. The sequence continues at coordinate 12,292,231 of JANRMT010062836.1, forward strand.
CTTTAGCATCTGCCTTTACTTTCTAGAAACTTTTTCACACGTTAATGTCCTTAGATGTTTGTACTTGTTCACCTACTACTTACTCCTACTCAAAATCTTAAAGGTTTGATGCCTCATTAACAGTCTGAATGTGACAAATAAACTCATTTTTCTCACATATTCAAGGATTATGATGATCATTTCTGCTAGGTTAGAAGAACTAGGATATTTAAAACTGTTCACTTTTTTTTAATGAAAGTGATCATAACAGAAGGAGCCAACAGATAGCAGATATTTCTGCTGTTCAACCTCTTCATTATTTCAAGTTGAATTTGTAATCACCAGGGAAAAAATATGCTTATTTTACCTTTTTATTCCAAGGTATTGTAAAAAGGCATGGTTTTATACTTTCATAGATCTGTACATACTGTATTCAGTTTCTAAACCTGCTTTACGGCACTATGGCCATGTGGCACATTTCCCCGAGGGTGATCCAGCTCGTAAGATCCTCGTTGTTCGGGACCTGAGTGGCTGGACCAGGCCAAGGGGTCTCCCACGTAACACCTGGCTACGGCAGATACAGGATCATTTCCGGAAGGTGGGACTGGACCGCGTGCCTGCCTGGGGGGTTGCCAACCGGGATTCCGAGTTGTTTCGTCGTGTAGTGGGTGTGGCAATGCACTGTACCAGAGCATGCTCCCCAACTTGACTTGACTTGACTTTTTTCATTACAGGGTACTGCGGTGCAGGTTGCTATCCAAGCAACAAAGGGCATGAGCCAACCCTGGATTAAATATGTTGGCCACCATACAGTGCTCCCACATACACTTTCAGACTCAGTTTCTCTCTTAACTGTAGTATTTAATAGTGTTTTGAGGGCTTTTGAGTTTGTGTGCTTTAGGTCTCACAAGGTATTTTCAGGTTATAACCCTCACTGCTCAATTCCGATTTTTTGCTCAGATCGGATTTGCCTATCTTGATGATTCTCATTCAAAAGTACAAGTGACCTGTATCTAACCGTAATATGAATGCATCTGTCCTCTGAACTGACATGCATTTGCATATTGATACGTTTGTACACGAGTCACCTGCATCACTAGCAACAAAAAAACAGCATATTTGTGAGACAACTCATGGTATTATATAAACCATGCTCTGGAGGATGACAAACAGTTCATCAGCTCTCCCTGATTAGGCTGAAAAGGCAAAAAAGCCCAACAGCTTTTGCTAGCTAAACTTTTCTGTTTTTTCAGCTATTGCTGCCACTTCTGCACCAAGAGATGTGTAGATACAAAAAATGAGCTACCAGTGGCTACTGTTGTCATAGCTATAGCTGTTTCCGTTTTTATTCTGCCATGCTGCCAGTACTTGCTATAGGCAAAAAAACACATGAATTTCAATCTAATCTTTCTGATTAATGTCGCATGGCCATGAATAGAATGTGTATCCAATTTAGAATAACATATGAAAGGGACTTAAATCTGATTTGCAATGACTGGATTTCTGTGTCCACACAGCCCTGAAAACATCACATTTGTGTCACATTAAGGCACAAAACTGGATTTGAGTCACTTCAGCCTGGTAATGTGAATATAGCCATGGTGTCACATGTAGACAACATTATCAAGTACATTGCTGTGCTCTGAACATCTTTATTAGCATATTTTGTCATGTGGGAGTGGTTTATGACAAGCTAGTGGACAATACGTGATGCTAAGGGGAAAACAATAAAATAAAACGAAATGAGAAAGCAATATGAACAATTTAAAAATGGTACAGAGAAACTAAAATAATCTTGGGGGAAAAAAAGAAAAATGATTTTGTTTTATTTTTTGATGCTATGCTAAATTCCATACACTAGATCTTTTCTGTAGGGATGGAGAAGGCCAGTGAGTTTAAGGCTTGGAGCTACTAATTGGATGTTCTGGTTTTGACCTTGACATGTCTCTTGAATGTCTATTTAGTTTCTTGATTTTTGTTCTTTAGAGTTTTGAAAGGATTTGTGCATAAGAGAAACAGAAAACCTAGTTTTCTGTTTTCATACACAATATGTTGTTCAAAGTGCTTTACAAGAGGTTAGGAAAAAGGTTACTTTCATGAAAAATAAACTTACATTTAAAATAAATAAATAAATAATGGGGATAAACAAGAAAGTAACAGAAAGAGTAGATTCCCTTCATTTTCTAAATCTCTAATAATTATAAAAATAGATGCTGGAGAGATACTGGAGGAAATAAACTTGCAGGAGTCCAAAGGTCAAAAAACCTCCCAGCCCACACTGGCCATTCTGTAAAATATAAATGTGCTACAGTAGTTCATTACAGTTAGGATGTGCTGTCCTAGAAGACTACAGCTTCCATGTTCCTTAGAAAGGTGGTGTGCTTTGATCAGATGGCAGTGGTGCAAAATGCCACCACAGAACACCAGAAAAGAAAACATAATAGAACAGCAGAGATTAGTAATAATTACACCTCTTTAAATTATATGATATTGTAATACATATTATAATCTATTAGAACTGTCTCAAAAGAAAAACACAACTATAAAAAAGTTTGTCAAGGGGTTTTTACAAGTTTTTTTTAAAAATGTTCCATGGTATTAGCCTGGCATATCTCTATTGGTGCATAACATCACTTCTGTTATGCTTAGCTTTTGTAATAAGTCAGTGTTTGAGGAGCTAAGATGATTACTGGGAATATAAGGGGTCAGGATCTCCAAAATTTAAGAAGGGACCGGATTATTTAGATGCATTATTAAGAGTAATTTAAAATCAATTCTAAAGGACACTGATAACTGATGTAACAATGCTAAAACTGGTGAGATGTGCTAAGATTATCTTTTACTGTGGTATTTTGAATTAACTGTAGTTGATTTATGTCTTCCTTATGTAGTCCTGTTAGTAGTGCATTACAGTAATCTACTCGGGTAAACACAGAAGTGAGATGCTATAAGTGCAATACTGCAATATTTCTTAAGTGAAAATAATACAATCCTAGTTGTATTATTAATTTGCAATTTGAAGTTTAGATCCAAGTCCATAATAACTCCTAAGACGATTATTTCTGGCATGACTTGAAAAACTAACTGATCAAGTTTATTTCTAACATTCACAATTACTTCATTTGTCCTAATGACTTTTTCAAATATAACTACTCATCCATTCTGTAATGAGAATGAAACATTTGATCAGAGGGCACAGAGACTCAGGATCATCATGTGCTAGTGATAAATAAAGCTGCGTGTCACCTGCATAGCTGCAATATTTCACCTGGTAATTCAGATTAATAAAGTTTATATAATCTAAAATAATCCGGCCTAATGTGATCATGCAGATTAAAAATAATGATATAATACTTAAGAATGTTACAATCAAAAACTACGGGTAGTAACTCCTCTCATTTTATTACTTTGAGTGATATATCAAAACAGTATTATCCTTTATGTTTCATATTACCCTTTTTCTTTTTTGTGTGGATTCCAATTCTTCATTGATTTAAGTTGTTAATAACTCAGAGTGCATGTAATATAGCTGGAAATGCAAGCATGAATTTTATTAACTTTAAACAGCTTATACAAATTACTGCTCATTGTGTTAATAACACAAACTTAAAATTGGCTAGACTTAGATGTGTTTTTGATTTGTGCTACTTAAGTAATGGGCAAAGACTCTCAAAAAGGCTTAGAGTACTTGCGAGCAACTGTAATGTGTGAAAGGTGCTAATGAAAAATCAATAAATCTACACAGTACTGGTGATGAAAAAGTACAGGAAAGAGGTTTTGTAAATGTAATTATACCATTAATCATAACTCTAGGATAGCAAATACATTTGTACAGCTGCTCAAACACAATATTTGCACTCAAGTACCTTGACTGGGCTTTTTAATAATTATCCATCTTCGCTCTCACCTTTTCAAAGAACTCATGATCTTCATCTTTCCACTTCTATACTATAAGCAGTGATTTATCTAATCCTTGTTCTTTAAGAATTTCAGTAATTTATATTAGTGAATATGTCAAGATGCAAATTGTTTTCAACTAATGGATGTTCTCTCTTAGAAAATGGAAATATACTTCTGTCATTTACTGTATATACAATGTAAAAAATATGAACAGGATTTACTTTCTGTTTTTTTTAAACTAATCTCCTGAATATAACTGTCTACGCTTTTGATCTCACTTAAAACAAATACTGTACAACATAGCAAGCTGAGACTAACAGAGAGCAGTCACCATTCCGGTAAAATTTGATGAGACAAGAAATTAATTGAAGGATTGTTAAAAAAAATGTATTCGGCAATAAATAAATAACAGGCAGCTTCATAGCTTTGGAATGTTTAATCATCTTTAAGATATAGAAACCAGCACTTGTCCCAGCGGATGCTCAGACTTAGAGGAAAAAAAAAGAACAAAATGTGTCTTAATATACAAAAATAATATTTTTAGCAAAACACAAAAGTGGGATAGACAAAAGTAATTGGTAAAGCAAGAATACGTAAGCAGAAAACTAGTCAGACAGTATTTAATTGCTCACATTGACATTCTCAACAAGCAATTATTCCTCTGAGGTTCTTCTCCCTCTTTACCACTTTCCTTGTCAGATGTCCTACGTTATTTATCCAAACCCTAATCTAGAATCATTAAATACTGGAAAATAGTGGCCATTTGCATTCCAATCTACCGTTATGTTTAGATGAGTCTTGGAACCATTCTCAGAGCTAATGATACCTTAAAAGCCCAACATAAATCTCTACTGATTCCCCTCTGGGTGACCACTGGTTTCATATATAAGCCCCTGTCTTATATTTAAAGGATTAGGCACCTAGGATGCATATCACTAATTATGGAATATAGGGGTCCAGACTAAATTCCCTTGGGCTACTTGGACCAAGTTCAAGTTTAACTTCAAAAGCTTATGGAAGTCATTATCTTTGGTTTGTGTTACATTGTGCACCTGTCTTACCTTGCTTCTATCTCATGCCTAGTATGGTCTTCCACTATCAGGCAGCCTGTCCTGATAAGCAGTGTAATAGTTAAACTATTAATCACAACAGCTTCCAAAGGAAGGGGGATCTTCCCTGTAACCAGGTAGTTTACTTAAGATTCTGATTACCTTTTATTTGAAGATGTACCGTCTTAATTACCATAGATAGTACCCAATTTGCCCCAAGTGGACATTTAAAAATCTTAAAAACATGACACTATAATTTCCTGTAGTGTTTTTGAATGCTAGTTTTACTGTTTTATTGGTAATAAAACTGCTGGATTCACATATTGATTCTTTTTGAAAATTATGAACATTTGCATTAGTTACCCACAAAGTCATCCTTGCTCAGGGTCTGTACCTTCTTTAGCATATCAGTGTGGGGGAAGCCATTGATCCAGATTTGCACCAGGCTGTTCTGATTTGTTCTAAGCCATAAAGGACCAAATGAGAAATAGGTGCTGGTTAAAAAATGGCTAGGAGACTCAATAATGAGTAAAGGACCAAATAGTACCACAGTGAAAAGGCAGACAGGAGTCAGGACACCAAAGCTTTAAACCCAAAACACAAACAAGGAGCAAAAGTCCTTAATGTAACTTGGATTTCTTATTAACTTTCTTAGTTTCTTATCTATGATAGAAATTAAGTAAATATTTGTTATTGAATTTAGGTCAAAACCTTTTTTACAGCATTGAATATTGGTCAAAGGTTTTTGGTAGCTATCTAATAAAGGAAAAAGGAACTGGCTTCATCACATCTCATGGATGGCAATGGCCAAAGTAAGGGTAATGTCTGGCAAGAACACACAAAATGGCTTTGCCTAAGAACAAAAATAAACCCAAAATGGTCTGGTGGTGACATCACTTTCACAGAATTAAAATAATCAACACTAATTAAAAAAAAAATTCTCAAGTTTGTTTCAGAATCCAAATTCAAAAACAAATAAACTGAAAATCATGACATAGGTTGCCCTCATCTGTACAGAAAACTGTGACCAAATGCATTGGTTAAAGTAATCAATGACGTATGTCTTAATGCTGATTCAAATAACATATCAGTTCTTGTTCTATTAGAAGGTGAGCACAGCATTAGCCACCATTTATTGCAGCATTCTTATTGACTGCCTTAAACAATGGGTTAGTGGTTTCTTGTGCTGTAAGACAACTTCTGCAACATTCCCATATAGATTTAAAATACCTGAATCCTGCATATAGCATTTTATATTGATTTTGATTGTTCAAGGATGTGCTTCAATTTTCTTTGGAAAATTGTGTCAGAAGGATCAGGGAATGGTGGGACACTTCACCAGATTAGTAAATACAAGCAGAAGGCTATTTAAGTAAAACAATTGTCATTTAAAGTAACTTGATATAAATGAATGCTCGCTGCATATCCTTTTTCAGTTTCAGTCCTGTTTGTAGAGGGGATTTATATTTATATATATTTGTATAAGAAGACATCTACTAAATATTATTTTATTGACAATTTTTCACTTTAATAGCATTTGTGTGTCAAATACTCAGATACAAGGTGAAGTTTAAATACTAGCTATTTTTTGTCTTCAAACTCTTCCACTCTTCCTGTAAAATCTCTTTAATCATTATCTCCTAGGCAACAGGGCATCAGATTTTTTTTCTGCTCTAATTTTACTGCCACAGAAATTAGATTGCAAAGTTGTTTGATAAACTCTGTTAAAAAAGAACAATCAATTAAAGAAAGTTTCACTATTTGCACTGCTGTTTCTCTCTAGGCAAAAGGAAAGCCGATTTAATTCCAGGTTCTTGCAGATTTAGTTAGTTTTTTTATACAATGCATTCATCATTGCTTTTTTTAGATTCACTCATTGCCAGTGGGACCAGTGTCTATCCAAGCAGCATCAGTCAACAGGATGCCAGTTAGGGTTAGTGGTAGGGTTAGGGATAGGCCCGGTTTAGAGTCACCATTCATTATATACTGAATGTCTTTATTATTTCAGAATAAAATGGAGCACAGGGATAAAAGCCCACACTGTTATGGGAAAAACATCAAAGATCTACAGAGACAGAAAAAAAACTGTAGAAAAGTCTCAGATTCAAAATATTTCATCCAACAGTACGATATTGATGCACTTTTTAAAATTGCAGAACACAGAGATTATAAGACACAAAACTGATGCAAAATGGTTGCATGTATTGCATATTGTTTATTTATTTATAAGGCATCAATCAATTGGGCCAGGATTTATAATCTGGAACATAGAGTTGTAAGAATACAGTGTTAACCATTCTGTCACATGCTGCTCCTTTTTGGGGTTTAATTTCAAACTAATTGTGTTCTTTCACTATGTAACCATGTCACCAAACCATGTGCCAAAAAATAAATCTAAAATGAATTCATATCCCAATATTATTCATTTATTACCATAGACCAATGGTTCTTAACCTGTGCTTCATGTGCCGCTAGCAGTATGTAAAGAACTACTGGGTGATATACAAGGAAGAAAGGAAAAACAGCTTGGAGAGACAATCAAGAGCAAAGCAGAGAGAGACAGAGAGACCCACACTGTGCAAGAGAAAGTGAGAGAAGATGTCTCTAATGCAGTTAAACCTCAAGAAGTACTCCCTGGGTTTGAATTTCAGGATTGCAGGGATTCTGTCTATTACCTAAAAATCCTACATAAAATAAAGAGTGACACTCACTCTTTGCCTTCAAGGCAAAGAAGAATTTGCCTGTTTATGCCACAGGTATTCATCCAACCGTTTCAAAGGCGCTTCGGCCGCTGCTCCCAGTTCCTCCACGATCTTCTTAATTAAAGTCGCGATCTGAAAAAAACTATGTACGGGCTAGATTAGTCTTCAGCGCTATGACGATCCTCGGCGAGGACACTACTGTCTTCGGTATTATCTTCTGTCTCTCGCAGAATCTCCGGATGATCTCCTTCTACAAGGTATGAGCACGGGACAAAGTGCATTACTTTAAAAATGTCCTCAATTCCTTGCCCAGCACATACCTCGTTTTGGACGCCATCATCCAGAAGTTTTTCCCGATACACGTAGCCACCCCATGTCTCGTCTTGAATGCAGGCAACGTTGAGCACTTGACCTCCACTTGTATTGTCGGTCTGCCCTGCGGGAATCTGGGCACCTCCATGCTGCAGGGAGGACTCCATCTAGCGGCCTGGATGTGTTGGCCGGGATAAGCTGCTGACCATCTCTCATATATATATATATATATATATATATATACAGTATATATATATATATATATATATATATATATATATATATATATACAGTGATCCCCGCTATATCACGGTTCAGCTATTGCGCCCTCCGCTACATCGCGGATTTATTAATACTATTATTATTACCAGGGGGCTCTGCCCCCTGCTCGTTTCGCTCGCCCACCCCCGGATAAACAATTTAAAGAGATTATTTTCATGGGAATTGTTACATATGAATTATTTTCATTTTTACTTTAAAACTTTTGTAAAAACAATATTTGTCCTTTACTTCCTGCCCCCCGGTGTGGTTAAATCTCTTTTTTGCGGCACTTATAATGCCGCTCGTGTTGTGAAGGGGGTTTTGAACGCACGCTAAAGAGATGCGATCGGTTTAGCTGGTGTCTTGCTGCTGCTGCTGGCCAGCTGTGTGTTGTGCTTGTCCCGCTCTGCGTCAATCACTTAAAAGCCTGTACAGTAGCTGTCCTTTTGCCACTTCACGCCTCTGCCACTTGCTTTGTGAAGGGGGAGCTGAACGCACGTTAAGCAGAAGTGGACAGAACAGCAACTGGCTTTGTGCTGCTTCTAACAACATGCAAGTTCTGCTTGTCGCTCTGCGCATTCTGAAGGGGGTGGGTGGTGTGAGGGCTGAACGCATGGTAAGGAGAAGTGTTTGGATCATCTGCTGGCTTTCTGCAGCTGCTGCTGGCAAGCAAGATGTTCTGCTTGTCGTTGTTTTAAGAGCTGGGAGCACCTGAAGTTTGTCTGCCAAAAGCATTCCAACAACTGCTAGTTTAGATGTCAGTGAACTTGTTTTAAATTGTTTGTAAGTAGGGCGTGACGTGCAAAAGTCACTGTCTTACGGGTTTTGTTTCCTAAGGTTGGAATGTCTAGTCTTGCGTGTCGTCAAAGTGTCTGTCCGAGATGATCTGGTCTCGATCGCTTCACTCAAATGACTCGGAACTGCCCTTACTCAAGCCCTTTAGCTGCTTCTCATGTGCACGTGTGTGACAAGATATATATATATTTATGTATTTGCTATATGGAAGCACTGACACTTTACATTGTAGTGTATGGGGCAGGGAGGAAAAGTTTAAAAACATACCAGATACGTCAATTTTTCAAGCCAAGACAGTTATTTTGTACTGATCCACATCTTGCGGTTTCACACACTTTGTAAAATAGTTTATACATGCCATTTTTGAAACAAAAAAATCAATATTATAAGATTCAGGCAATTTAATAGAAGACCAACTATGTGTGATAGCTCAGCACTTAGTCTTACTGTGCAATAACCTTTCATCCCTTTGACAAACCAAATCACAATAAACCTTTTGTGCCACATGGTTGGTTTTGTTTTTAAATACTTCTGTATTTATGTGAGAATTCTCACAAGTGAACAGAAAACACCAGAAAAATAGTACCAAGAATATGCAATAAAATGACTATTTCTAGATCCCTTTTGCTGTCACAGACATGTGTCAGTTCTTCACAGCTGTCTGGGCTTGAAAAATGGACGTATATAGTTACTTTTTAAGTGTTTCCTCCATGGTCCACACCCTCCATTATAAAGCACCAGAGAGGACAAGATATTTTTAAAAATTTATCGAAAGCAATTAACTTTAGAACACAATTTCAAATGGAAAATGCATATATGCCATCTTTATGAAGAAAAAACTGCAAATTAAAAATGCCAAACATCCTATATACAGGCTCGATAAAATATTTATTTATTCCTACTTTGTTTTGAATGTTGCTACAGTTGTCTGTCCAACAATTCATATTCTGACTGGCATAATATAACAAAATAATAATACATTTTATTTATATAGTACCTTTCCCATGCTCAAGGCACTTATTTAAACACTAGGGTATATTTAAAACTGGATGCAAATATTTTCTGCATAGAACACTAAACAGATAAAGGCTTTCTAATCATAATATTGTACACACATTAAGAAAAAAATGTATTTAAAAAAATGTATTAAAAATGTATTTTAAAAAATTATTAGGCATACATAAGTTAATTAAAACATACACACAAAAACTATCCATAGCACTGTTAAAATCCTCAAATACAATATTTTGGGCAGATAAAAGAATATGGTCGTTAAGGTTTACCTAATAGCATGAAAAATGAAAAAGTGGTGGTACTTTAGATATTTCAATTCCTGGTGTTAGTACACCAAGATAAATAATATAATATAATAATAAATAATACAAGATAATAGTAAAGTATCCCTGCCATAGACATGGAAACTAGAAAGCAATTAAATAACTCATTAGATATTAGTGTTAGGACCTTTTGTTCATCTTTTTTAGTTATGATTCATTTTCTGTTTTGGTCTTTAACAAATGATTATCTGATCACTTTTCAAATTAGGCATTTTGGTTGCTTATTGAGTAAACCTCTGCCTACTTCTATTTTAATTATCTGGACATAACCGTCTGTTAAATCAAAATCTTAATTTTTTGATTGGCAGAGATCTAGTAATTTACACACTAAACAGAACTATTTTCACAGTAAAAAATGGTGCTTAGTTAAACTACTGTTATACACACAGATACTAAAATTCACTTAGTAACCTTACAATCTTGACACGGTGTGGATCATTTAAATGATCTGATGTAAATACTTTTAACTATTCTCTACGTTGGAATAGTGTGTTGTGATGTGAGATTTTGCATATAACTTGATAAATGTTTTGTATGTCTTTATTTATAATTTAGGCAAACCAATGTAATTCAGTGTAACTTTGGTGAGAGGTATTCGTGTCCCCCCCCTTACGACTGTCTCTTTGTAATTTTATGACAGGATTTGGGGGGATGTGTCTTAAACCAGTTTGATGAGTATTTCTCTGCTAAAGTCTTTCAACCCTCTGCAAGGAAGCCAGGATGTTTAACATATTGTAACGTGCAGGCAATGCTTTCTAGCCTTGTCTGAGGGCGAAGGAGGACTGGAAGGGGAGGTTTCTAATTGAGAGGGGCGGACACACCTTGTGGGGGGTGTGTTGGGGTTCCTGGTGGGTGCTGGGAGTGAGTGGATTTCCGGGAGTCAAGGAGATTGCCCCATTACTTTTGTATACGACCAATTTAACTAAAAATAAAACTGAAGAGGCCCTGACAGCTGCGAGTGCTCCTGTTATTATTTACCCAGAACGTGACAATATAGCTTGGGGGGGTTGCAGGTGTTAAGATGTTTTTTTCCCCCATTGGTCTGAGATATGGCTGTCTGGATTGGCTGTAGGGGCTGGATAGAAAACCTATAAATTTGCTTGCTAAACCAAATTCTTTCTCTCTCTAACCAACATATGATGAAAGAAGCATATCTCTTACTAACATATTGAACAAACATGTGGCTGAAAGCTGAGCACCAACGATGCCTTAACTAGAGACATTTTAAGTAACTACAAGTCTGTGTGCCACCTGAATTACACATCACCATTTTATCAGGTTGTATGGTTGCCAATATTCAAATGTACTTTGCATTTTGTTATTATTTATGAATATTATCAGTAATACATAATTTTATGTGTAACTTAACTCCTGCTTGTCTTTTTACTACATCTAATTGCCTGAGGTTATAGATATAGAAGGGAAGGTGGGGATAAGTTATATAAAATAATATCTTATAAACAGTTGTAAGTCTGTGAGATTAGGCATTCTAAGGCTGCATATTAATAATACAATAGGGGAAAGTAGAGCAATACATATATTACTCTACCAAGATAAAACATAGTGTATACACAGTAGAAACGGGCAAGATTTAGAATCACTAAATAACTAAGAACAATATTATTAAATTATTAAATGTCTGCTGACTTCAAGTGAAGTTTTAGACAGTACCTTGTAAAGTCTATTAGATTTTTTCAAATTTTATTTAACATGCACATGCTCTTTCCACTGTGTGAGGATAGATGGATGAAATTGAGGATGAGGAAAATAAAGTAATGTGCCGTCAGTATAATAAAAACAAAAATATAACTATATAAACAGCAAAAGATTATATCCTCTTTTATTGGTGTCAACAGACTGAATTCTACTTGTAGTGCAAGTCTTTTTCTGTGAGCATGATCTTGCACATTTAACATTTATTCATCATTTATGTAGACGCTATCTATGGTACCTGTCTTAGGTAATAGAATACATCTTAAAATATTTGATATTTGTAATTTCTTTCCTTATGTGTACCATCTGTGTTTCTCCTCCTCCTTTCTTCGGTATCCTTGTGTGTTTCAACCTCTCTTCCTCTCTCGATTGCATTCTTGTAAAGCCTGCTTTTGGGCTCCTTTTGTGGCATGTTGCTTGCCGCCTGCCTGCTTTTTGACTACCACCAATGGTAGACGGGCCCCAATTACCCACTATGAAAACATCATTCATATTCTTGAAAAAAGTCTCATGTTTGAAGGTAAAGCGTTTCTCCTACTCTTTTCCTCTTTATCATCATGTGTCTTAAACTCTCTTACCTGGTGCTTCCTGTCTCATTCATGTTTGACTGAGCAACTACAGCAAAACTGACCAATCAGACCAAACCTGACCAATCAGATTACTTGGTGGGACCGGACACACACACACGCATATGCATGCACACACACAAACACACACACACAGAGTAAATTTTTATTATATAGTAGGTCAGGTCAAGTTGGGGAGCATGCACTGGTACAGCACATAGCTGTACCCACCACACAATGAAACAGCTTAGGATCCCAGTTGGCAACCCCCCAGGCAGCCATGTGGTCCAGTCCCATACCCCCAGAAACGACCATCTATCTACCACAACCAGGTGTTACGTGGGTGTCCCCTTGTCCTGGTCCAGCCACTCGGATCCTCAACAGTAAGATTCTGTGAGCCAGATCACCCTTGGGAAATCACACCACATGGCGGTAGTGCCGTAAATGACGCTCCCTCAAAATGCAGGTAATGTGCCTCATTCAGAACTCTGTAAGCCCAATGATTATCCAAAGAGACACAGTACTAAAGGAGTCCAGTCTTCATCTCAGGTCATTGGATAGTGTCCACGTCTCACAACCATATAGCAAAACAGGAAGCACCAGGGGCCTCATGTATAAATGGTGCATAAGCAGAAAAATCTTGCATATGCCCATTTCCACGCTCACATTGTACCAGTGCTACTAGAAGTTAAAACTGCAACTCCTAGCAGTCCCCGCAGTGGCTCTGATTGGTCTTCTGTCGAGGGTGCAGGGGCTGTTGGGGTCAAAGGAGGTCAGCGTGGCTTTTAAAAAGGGTTTGGTGACCATAAGGAGAAAAAAACTTGTTTTTTTAATCTGTGTTCCAAGTTCCTGTCTGTCTGCCTTCGGTTGGGTTACCTGTAATTATTCGTGTTGTCCTGGGTCGTTTCGTTGTTGGGGTCTGGATTGTCAGTGTGCCGTCTGCCTGTGTACATGAGGACTGTAAGTGGATTCATGGCCATCCTACAAAGAAAGGAGTGCTCCTGAACCCGTCCACCTGTCTTCACCATTTCAGGAACTACCGGTTGGACTATCTTTACATTCCCATTCAACGTGCAGATCTCTTGACTATTTTTATCATTTCATTTCATCTTTTGCCATTTTTCATGGACTTTGCTGTGTGTGTTTTGTTTGTGTTTTGTGTATTTAATGTAATATCGCCGTAAAGGGAACAGGGGTGGCATTGTTGTTTTCATTTATTTAATTTGTTTTCATTACATTCATTAATTGTTGTTTGATAACCAGTTTGCTTTGTTTTTGTCTCTGTTTGTGAGTGCGTGCAGGTCAGGCCAAGGCTGGGTGTGCCCCTGGAATCTCCACCATAAAAATAAATAAATCACTGTCTTCTTGACGGTTTGAATCTTAGCAGCACCCGACCGCTACAACATCAAGATGTATAAAAACTGAACTTGGCGTAAAGCTACGCACATTCTTACGTTAGCTCGATCTATTGTGTACGCAAGTATTCGGCTCAGTTTTGCAAACTGGCAGCACCCAGTGTCAAAGCAGTGCTACTGTTCCTGTGTGGTCTCCCTTTCTTTTTTAGTTTCACATCCCTGATGTGGCTTTATCAAATTAACCGCATATCGTTTATTAGTTTAAGGCATCTGATTGTAATTAAACTGTAACAAAATAATGGTTCACAGAATGGCCAAACTATTCCAAATACCATTGCTGCTTTAGCGCTGTTGCTCTCAGTGTACCACTCAGAGTTTTTAACCCACTGTATCTGAGTGTGAAATCACAGCTCTACAGCAGCTGATTGGAAAAAGAATTACCGGGATACAGCATCTAGCACACACTGCCTCAGCCATTTACACAGTCTATTTGAACAACCCCCTTATGGCAAACGTTTCAGAGATTTTCTTGTAGGGACCTTGTGGTTCAGAAACAGTTTCATCCCAAAAGCTCTAAACGCACTCAATCAGTCCATCAAGTGTTTCTGGTAGAACTATTTGTACTTATAAGTACAATTACCTCACTGTAAACTTGCAGTACAGTTGTAATATTGCACAACCTGAGCCACTTTTTGAACCATTTCACTATATGCACTATCTGTACATATATATTGTACTTATGCTTTCATATTGTATTTTTTTCATTTTTCTTTATCGTACTATTATAATTATTATAATAATTATTATTATTACTGTTATTTTATAATGCAGAGTTTACAAAGCTCCTCTGACAGCAGAGGAAGATGATCATCATGCCAGAGAGACAAGACGTTCCACACTTCTACCCGGATGGCCTGCTTCAAATTGGGACCTAAGTGCTGTCTTGCAGCTGCTAACGCCTCAGCACCACACCAGTTCTGATTCACAATGGGCTTGACCCCATTGGCTCTCTGGCAGTTTCAACTCTTCTGTGGATAATGCTCCTGTGGGCTTTCCTCCATCCCTTTCATAATGTAAGCATCCTTCTTTCTGGGCAGTTGCAGCAAAGCTACTCCCATGGAAAGCAGAAAGGAGTCCTATCTGCCATTTCGGAGCTGCTTGAAGTTTTAACGGTGGTTGAGTGTTCCCTGCAGTTTTTCCATACAGTTTTCCCAAGTCTTCCCTGCAGCTGGACAACCACTTGCAGGGAAGGATGCAGTTTAACATCATAGCCAGGACTTATTTTTATTTTTACATTTATTTTTGTGTTAAAAATAACATTATTTGTTTCCTCAAATATGTTTTAAATGTTCCCCTCAGAGTGTCTCAAAAGAATATTAGTTTGTTAAAATACTGTATATCTAAATTTATTAAATCTTTTTCTCTTGTATAAATTTGGTTTAGTTTCCACTTGCAAGTTTAATTAGTGGTGCTTGGTATTGTAAATTCTAGAATAAATGGAGTATGCACAAAAATAACAAGGGTATTGTGTCTACAAGACTTGAGAGAGATATGTTGTTATCTATAAAAAAGCAGTTAGTTTTTGAATAACTAAAATGCATAATTAAAAAATGGAGTATTGGTAGAGAAATCTACAATAATATACAGTATGATCCTTCATGAAATTAAAAATTTTTAATGTCTTGAACCTATATTTTTATTCTCTATAGATTGAATTTTTAACAGCTTTGAAAGTGCAATGTTTGTATTTTTGTTATTGAATTATTTTTAATGTCAAACATTGATGATAATGCCATTTTCTTGTTACTTTTCTGGTTTGAGCAAGGCCATTTTGCACATGGTTGCATGGGTGTCACCATATTGTTTGTAATACCGACTGCACACCTAGCCAAGTCCTTGAGATGTCTGTATAAAAGATGGTACTATAAATTACCTGACATTCTAGTTTTGGTTTTCATTCTTATAAGAAAAAAAACAAACAAATAATGACATATAGTCACAGCTAAGAATTTTAGTTTTTGCTTTGAACTCTGTTTTGTTTTATTTTGATTTTTATTTCTGTTCTGAATATTTGGTTTCGATAAATATTACAAGACATTTCCCAGTATTTGGATCTTCTGCCAGCCCTTAGACCATGATTTGGCCTTTCCTCTTTCTAATTATCCATGCCCTGGGTTTCTTTGGATTTTATTTGACTCCTGGAATTTAGTGTCATGCAAATCAACCTTAACAGCTAATAGTGTGAATGTGTTTGAAGATGGACAATCTAATGCATGGATTAACACAATTTATAACCTTGACTCTTTATCAATTTTTGGCTATTAAAAAGAAAATATTGGCTTTAAATTTCTTATAATCTGTTTCATGCATATATAATCCAGGGTAAATTTAGCATTTTTTGGTTTACCCACTAATATAATATAGCAGTCTTCAGGATTAGCAATTACTGTAGAAGCCACAAACAGGATTGCTCCTTTATTCATTTTGCCATGATTATAGTGACACAGAAGATTACCACATCCTCTTTTTGAAACAGGTTAATCTTCAATATTAAAAATGGTCGCTTGTAAGAAGGATGATCTGATTTAAATTAACTAAGATGTAAAAACACTGTTATTCTTTATGGTTCATGATTGAGAATGTTGACAGTTAATTTAATAAAATGTAAAACAAAAAAATTTCCAGTTTTGTTTTATACATTTCTTCAAAATATAGATATTAGGTATGTCTTTTAGTTGTTGTTGTTGAAGCTTTACTAAAAAGATCTAATATAGCCTGCTAGCTTTTAACTGTGTAAATGGTTCATATGCTAAACCCTATAAGGAGTAAGATATCTATGTGATTAGTATATAAAAACATATAGACTGATAAATATAATAACTATTAATATAAAATATGTTTAAATGGAACAACCTAGAAGCTATATTATAACAAAACTACCACAAAACATGACACTTCATACAGCTAAGCAATTTGCAACATTTGGAAGGAAACAGTATTAATAGAAAAAAAGAAAGTTTAACTTTGTGCAATGTTTTGCATTGTCTATTTTATAGATGCAAACTTGCCTTTGAATTAACTTCCCTAAAATATGAGGTGAAGTGCCTTTGCTAATTTTAACAAGTTACATGACTTCCAGGCAGGATTTAAAGTGAGAAGAAATGGTTGTTCAAATTGCTGTTTCTGTATACTACAGAGTATCCAGAAACATCAACTACTAATACTTTTTATTTAAATGGAGCAAACTGTAACAAATCACTGGACCTGCCAGCAGCAAGTGGCATTAGCATTTGTCATGTATCAATCAATATTTAATGGCCAATATATTATGCAATGTCATAGGGTTCTTTTGAAAAGCACAAATATGTTTAATGCATGTCTGCAAAAGAAGGACAATATCAGGAAATAAAATAAAGCATGGTGTTTTTAATGAGCCTATAAATACTAAAGTTGCATATTTACACAATAATATTCCACTCTTACAGTATTATAAATGATAATAAGTTACATCCTATTTTTGCATCTCAATTTAAATTGATTGGACGAATCTGAGGAGAAGAATTCAACGATTCCTAACCTTAACGACTTGTTAGATTGTAAGCAGAATACTGCCACAAAACCTGACAAATAAGATCAACCTCACTGATAGCTGACATGAATTTATTTAAGGTAACTAATATCCTTCTAATATAGAATTCAGGAGCACACAAGCTCCCTTGATGATTAATTGAAACTGTCAAGTGTCACATTCTGCCCTTATCGTTAACAATAGATAATTACCGAAAGATGCATAAAAGGGTAGAATTTAAGAAGTGCATTTCATTTTAAATCCCATACGTCTGCTTTGGAGGCAAAGAATACATGATATTACATTCAAGTGACTTGACTGTAGTGGGCTGGAATTGGCTCACAGTGATCAATAAAGTATGCCCCACTTTAAAGCAGAGTAGACCTGTAGTATAAACCCACTTCAAGACCTTAATGACAATTCTGACAATGTAGACAGCACTATTGTCACTAATTTCATCACCGATTTATTAAATGAAATGTACATTCCAACAACTGTAATTTTGAAGTGTGAATCTTTTCTAGGAGCTCTGTGTTTTGGTTAAATTAATAGATGTAATTTCTGCTCACAGTGAAAATGTAATCCAATAGACGACATTATAGTATTCAAGGAAAAATAATTACATATTCATAGGTATTTTAACAAAATATAAAACAGTATTGTATATTTTATTATGGGCATTCACTGTTGCAGTGGTAAAGTACTTAAGGTTGCTATTTCATTTTTCTAGATATGTTTGACTTCCATCTTAATCACGATACCAAGACTTACAATACAGATATTTCATGGGATTGTTTTGTGTTCACGTTTTCTCTTACACTTCAATGACATGGATGTCAAATTCTGTGGTTCCTTTTAATTGATTTTAATTGAATAAGTGGATAGGTGTGTCTAGTAATGGCATGGTGTCCCATCTAGGGGTAGCTCCATTCTGGGTTCATTCTTTATCACTAAAGTTTTGATTCTTTTTCTGTTTCTATCGAATTTATTTATTAGCTAATATAGCTTTTGATTGGTTTGGTGGTTGTGCTAGTGCTTCCTAAAGTGTGTTAAATAACAAAAACAGTCACGAGACATGTTGTTATGCAATTATATATTATATTATAGTGTTAAGTGCAGGAAGGAGGGATGTAAAGCAATGTTTCTATTAATAAAAATAATGCATATTAATCTGTACAATATGAATGAGTGTGAGGGTTTTCTTTGACAGGCTAGTAGACTGGCCTGGTTTAGTTTCTGACTTATGCTATGGAAAATAAAAAGTTATGTGTGGGCAAAAGTAAATATAAACTTAATATGAACTTTTATAAGCATTAAAACTTTGTGTAAACTTTTACACGAATCAGGTATGCCAAGTAAACAGTTAAATAAAGGCATATGCCATATTTCTTTTTTTAATTGAGCTCAGAGAGAAACCACCAATATTGAATAAACCAAAAGGACAGAGAAGGAGGAGAATGACGAATGGAGACAGCCCGAGGTCAGAGAAGGGGAAGCACCTGTTGGTTGAGGGCTGGTTAGGAAATAAGGGAAGCAAGGAATGATAATGGGTGACAAGGTACAAGAAATATTGGTGGTTTCAAAAGAGGGCCTGGAAGAGGTCAGCTGGAGTGGGGTGTCAGAACAAGCAGTGAATGAGCTGCTTCAAGCAAGGTTCAAATAAGAAATGATTATATAAACTGTAACTTTTGGCTTGTTCGGGTCTTAACTGAGTTTGGCTTAATTGGGTTGAGTCAACGTTATTTTTTATTGCAATAAAAATAATTACTCTGCATGCCTAGCCTTCTTTCAAGGTGAGAATCTCCAGTGCATTTTACGCCCCGACAATGCCAGCATTGGTTCCACCACCCTGACAACGTAAACTGAAAATAAGTGGCATTAAATTGATGAATGGATAGGTTTAAGAAATAGGCAGACTGATTGATGAATTACTATTCTTTTCTTTTTTTACAGTATCTATACATTGAAATTATGCGGAAATTTTTTTGAAATTGCTTTTTGAGATGTGGGACAATATCAGATGAATGAGCCACAGAAGGTAATGATTTAAACATTCCTATTTTCTCATGCTATTTTTTTCCTTTACAGAGTTTTTGGGAGTAGAACCGATCTCTGTTGCATCTTGATGATTTACTGGTCCATTGTAGAACACATTCAAACATGTGCAATCTCTCTCGCATTCAGTCATACAGGGCCAGGTTCCTTTTTGTTTGTTTTTTTTTTGCTTTTCTTTGTCCACATGGGTTTTTGTGTGTATGATCTGGGCACTTGGGATATTCTAGATAAGTTCACATTAGGCTAAATTCATCCTTTCTTGGTTTGTTCATGTACGTACACATTACCACTTCTATATCACTCACATATACTGTAAAGTGCATAATATCTACAGTAAGGTAACTCATCCCTAAGAATAAATCCATCCATCCATTTTTCAACCCGTTGAATCCGAACACAGGGTCAAGGGGGTCTGCTGGAGCCAATCCCAGCCAACACAGGGTGCAAGACAGGAACCAATCCCGGGCAGGGCACCAACCCACCACAGTAAGAATAAATGAATTATAATAATTGTAATATCAAGAGTATCTATGTAACGCCACAAAAAAACTACTTAGAGAATTCCATGCAAATTAATCTCAAAGTGATGCTAATTTTGAAAATTGCTTTGATAGCCATTATTTGTACATTCCTGCTGTAGTTACTGTAAGTCATCAATTAAATTAAGTAAACCCAGGGATGCTAACAATTTGCACATTTTACATTTTTTTCTGAGAGTAATAATGAGGTCTAGGCATTAAGCAAAACTGAATCTTTTAACATCTTTGGAATCCCAACAGCCATTTGTATGTACAAGTATAAACTCTTGTTTGTAAGTATGTTAACATTTATATTAGTTGTATATTGCTGCTTTCAAAACTAGTATAGCACAAAATATCTTACTTTACTTGATAAATAGCCATTTTTGGCAAGGTTAACATTTCTTCTGGATCTATATTTACAATTTGACACATAAAATTGTACTTGCAGAAGCCAAATGAAATTGCATTTCCTTAACAGTTTTGAAGTATATTACTGGTAAACTTACTATTAGAGAATAGCATTTTAGAATTTGTCCCTAAAAGACAATGTACAACATATTTGAGATAAAGTTTAAATAAACTTTCAATTTAAAATAAAGAATCGAAGATATTAAAAAACAAATCTAAAATTTTCCAATGCACTGGCACCCTATCAACATTAGTTCCAGCCTTGCGTCTAATGCTGTCAGGATAGATACTGCAACCCTAAAATAAATTATGTTGGTTTGACAATGCCAGCAGTGAAATAGAAAATTAGGTGGGTGTGAAAATTAGACACTGGTTCCAGTTAAAGCTGTTCCAGCTTACAACAAATGGTGCCAGGATAGGCTTGTACCTGAACTAGATTAAACAGGTTCAGCATGAATGAATAGATAAATGGAAAAACGAGGCACTTCAATGATGATTTTTAAAAGTTTCACGAGTAGAAGCTGTAATGAGTGGCTACTGTACTACACAGCAAATTAGTGAATGTTACACAGTAATGCAAAATTGTCAAAGGCAAATAGAACAGAACACTTCAGCAAGGATCTGTATATGAAAAATTAAAATGAAGAAGTATGGATAGGTGTATTTTTCTCATCCATCCATGCAAATGCAAATCTTCAAAGAGTAATATATGCAGATATTCTAAGAGTAAGAGTCCATATACCATACATATCCAATTGTGACACTTAAAATAATCTATCCGGGTCCATATTAATGTGCTTTTTTTATCTTGGCCCTCGCAGCCATGTATTTTTTGTTATTCTTGTTAACAGAGTAATAGTCAGCATTTACTTTCTGAGCTCGACTATCCCACTAAAGGTATTGTGTGGAGTTAGAGCCTATTGTAGAACCATGTAGCAAATGACAGGAATCCACCTTAGGTAGGGTATCTATTCTTTACATAGCATAAATGCATTCTAACCCACCTGTCATGTGTCTTCCTCTGGAGTGTTAACTTTTGCTTTTTTGTATTATGCTTTCTCTGTTTGCGTTTAAAAGAACACAAACCCTTATTTTACCGAAACAACAAATGTCACTAGTTTTACAAATTTTTGAAAAGGGTAGATAGAATATAAATCATGTGGAGGGAAATCTTTCCAGCGAACTAAACCCTGCCTTTCACTCCCGAGGTTCAGTAGCACCTCAGCTGTCTGACAGTGAAGGTTGTTCTATTTTTAAAGTTGTGCTTTTGTGGAGGTGTAATATGTCACACACTTGCACAAACAAACCAAACAATTTTTCTTACATTTATAGGATATTCACTGTGATAGCACAGTGAAAGTTGCTTACACCACCTGTGAAACAAGCCAACCCGCTTTATTTTGGTTGCAGAGCTGGCAATCAGGATAAAGTTTGGGTTCATAAATTTTAAAAACAGATTTTGTTTTTTACTGTACAGCAGTTTTTTGTTTTTTTTATTTTAAACCTTCATCATTCAAAAACTGAATGTGAAAAAGTAATACTGTTGTCATATTAGGATTCAGCACTCCCAAATCTATAAAGAGCACTTAAAATTTTGAAGGAAGTGAAATATGTTTTATTTATTTACTTATTAATTTTTAGGAGACAAATTTTATTGTATAGCAGAATTTAATTTGAGGTGAAAATTATTAAAACTCAGTAGGGTAGTGCAAGCAGTATTTTACAGACCATTCACAAACCTATTTAATTGAATCAATGGTTATTGTGAACTAGAGCCTATTCCAGCAGCACTGGGCACAAGACAGGCGCCAGCCTTGGATGGGTACCAGATCAATTGCAGGGTCTACTCATGCACACACACACATATACTCCCTCGCATATACAGGAAATGTAAAAATGCTTACTAATCTAGCATGCACATCTTTTGAATGTGAAAAGAAACTGGACTACTTGGAGTAAACCCAAGCAGACAGAGACAGAAATTTTAAACTCCATAAGCACAACTAGAACTACTAGTAACATTTAATGTACATGTTTTATCAAATTGCCCCAAAGGATGGACAGGGACCATACAAAATAAACTTTAATCTCTAGAGGAAGTAAAAAAGAGCAGGATGAATAGAAACAGGATACTGAGGAATTAGCGTGTATTTATGTCTAGTATAACTGATTATTGCATTGTGTTTTTCAGTGGCAGTTTAAATTGTTCTATAAGCAGGTTTCAGTTAATTCAAAGTGCTGCTGTAGGGATTATTACACAAGCCAGAATATACAAACATATAACTCCAGTTCTCAAGTACTGGCACTGGCTCCCAGTTAAGGGATGATTTAATAATCTTCCTTTTAGCATATAAAGCCATACGAGGTGCGATCCAAAAGATCCCGGAATGCATTTATTTAAAAGCATACACACCAAATAACAATTAATGGTGAACAGTTCCTTCAAAATAGTCACCCGCTGAGTTGATACACCAATCCCAGCGAGATTTCAACCTTTCGAAGCAAAGGAAGTCGTTTTTGTCAGCATGTTCAAGACGTCGGTTGTTACCGATTGGATCTCCTCCACCGTCTCAAATCTGCGTCCCTTCAGCCTCATCTTCATCTTAGGAAATAAAAAAAAAATCAGACGGCACTAAATCAGGGGAGTATGGAGGGTGGGGAATGGCAGTAAACTTTGTAGAAGCCAAAAATTACACACAATCAGAGATGTGTGAGCTGGTGCATTGTCGTGATGCAAAAGAAATGACTTGTCAGCCCACATCTGAGGCCGTGTTCGATTCCACAACCGCCTTAGAACATCCCTATAGAATGCTCCATTCACCGTCTGTCCTTGTGGCACAAATTCCTTGTGGATGACACCCTTCACATTAAAGAAGCAAATGAGCATTGACTTGGTGTTGCTGTGAACTTGTCGAGCTTTTTTGGGTCTTTCAAATCACTCATTTTCACGAACAACCTTTCATAGACACAACCGAAGTTTAAACGAGAACTGCAACTTGAAAAACAAATGCACTGACATTATAACGCATGATAACAGCTCTCAAGGACAACTTGAACTGCTATCTAGCGGCGATTGATATAACCAAACCCTTCTGGCTGCAGAATAAATGCATTCCAGGAACTTATGGATCGCACCTCGTATATAGCAGCCAAGAGCCTGCTTACTTATCTGAAATTATCACTAATTACAAACCAGAGTGCACATTAAGATCTCAAGATTCCCAAAAACCTAAGATTACAAGGGCTAAAATAACAATGGGAGGTTGTTTCAAGGTCCTGAAGCTATGGAATGATCTGCCTGCTAATGTAAAGGATGCTCCTTCAGTCTCAGCTTTTAATTCCAGCCTGAAGACTTCCTGCTTTAGACTAGCATAACCTGACTAGAGCTGCTGATTATCTGTGAAAACTGGCCATATTTCAACACTTAATTAATGGGCAGATATTGTTAGAAACAGATTAACATTAATGAAAACCATATGTATCTTTATATGCACTAATTCTGTATTTAGGTATTAGTAAAAACTATGCAAGCATTATACCTGAGAATTTATGCATAGTGCTATGTGTCTGTACTCAGTAAATAGTTCCATTCCATTATCCAACCCGCTATATCCTAACTAAAGGGTCACGGGGGTCTACTGGAGCCAATCCCAGCCAACACAAGGCAGGAAACAAACCCCGGACAGGGCGCCAGCACACTGCACTCAGTTAATAGTGCTATACAAAAATAAGCTGTATGGTAATGTAAACGAACAAGAAGAGTCTCATATTTGGGAATAGCAGGTGCACATTGCTGCACAGAAAAATTCACAGCGTTAAATTAACCTTTAATTTAAAGTAAATCTTAGAATTGTATATGTGCAAAGTGTGCTACAGTTTATAAATGTTAAGCGTTAATACAGTATACTACTGGCAATTATGCTGTGTGGAAACAACCCTAAGACTAGGCCAGTGCTACTCGACCGCCACATAAACTACTCTAAAATGTTAATGAGCAAAATTGCATTAAATATTCTTAAGAGTTTCTACTGCAGAAGTAATTAAAGAGTGATGGCACTTTTAAAACAACTTTTCTGGGTAAGATGATGTTTTACCCTCTCACTGTAATGCTGCTATATGAGTTTTAAAATAATTCAATTATAAAACTTAGATTGCTTTGTCATCTGTGTTCATGGTTGATCATTCTACTAATATGATTTACAGATTAAAGTGCATAAAATCTTCTACAAGGAATGATTATACCCACAACATGTCAAGAAGCTGGAAAGCTCCTTGGCTTTTGCATTGATGCCACTACTGTGAAGTTAGGCATGAAAAAAGGTCTTGCTACTCATTTGAAAAAGGATTATCTATAGTTAGCAGTGATTTATTACTTTAATCACAGGCAAGGCTTTTCATGCAACTCAATTATAGATTATAAAACCATACAGTTTGTTAATTGCTAAATGATATTTTAAAATTTAGAATTTTCAGATAATGGGTTACATTTAAAGATGCAGCTTGTAATATTTGACAGTACATAAAGAAATCTCAAGTTAGTCATTTCCAAACACCTATATTGAAACAACAACTTGATCTTTTAGACTCCCTCTCTCTAGGAGCTCTCCTCCTGCTTTTTTATTTCTTACAGTGACACCTACTGTCCAATATTAATAATATTATTAAGTCAACATAAAACAGCTGAGGGAAACTAACTTAATAAAGTTACATACTCGTTGAAACCCCTTTTCTATCTGTACCAGAGAAGCCTCTGAAATAATTGAGTTCATGGAACACAATTTGTTGAATTTACAATAGCATAATGAAAGTTGAACTCAATCATAATTTTATAGTCTAACTATAACTAATTAGTGACAAATGAAAAATATTTCAAGTTTGAAGTGCGAAGCAGGATCGAAACACTTTTCATTGTTTGTTGCATACTAAAATACTGACTTCTCTTTCTAGGCTGATGTCTTCTATATTCTGTTTCTGTGTTCCAGTAGCTTGTGCTAATGGTAAATTTATATATATATGTTCATGGTGTTGGAGACATTGTGAGAAATATTACTCATGAATCCATTAACTCAATGAACATTATCCTATTTGAGGAAGTCTGAAATTTTCAATAAAAGCTCAGTTCCTCCAGGACTGAACTTGAGAACGACTACCTTGGAACACCAAAAACCCTACATGAAGTAATTCTGTTTGTTAACTGTTTTACAATTTACAACTGTTTACAATTATTATTTTCATTGTTTTTAGTATGGACACTCTAATATGTCAATTATTTTTTTGGTAGGCTGTGCACTGCTCCAAGGTAACTGTGCACTCTTTTGAACAAGCTTGTAAAGCTTGGAGGTATGGTAGTACCAACATCTTTGTCATAGAAAGTATAATTTATTGAGCAGGTATTAAGGGAATGTTAGTATTGTTGGTCAGATTCCTTTTAACAGAATCTTGTATTTAATAAAAGAAATGTTTTTATTAGAGTTTATATCTGAGGTAAATATGCTGACAATGTAAAACTCTCTAAGGATCCTAACAGAATATATTTTCTATATTAACTTTTGTGTACTTTAGAGATGATGGAAATATGTATCCTTCATGAATGTGTACAATTGACAGCAACATCACAGACTTAAAATGTCTTACACTGGCACCATATTCTAACTTTGTTTTAATGGAAAATGGTACACATAGCAAAGCGTACAAGCAATAATTAGGGCAGGATTTACTCTCAGTTGTTAATCAAGCTGCTTCAAATACATTTAATTTATTCCTTCATTCTGGATATTTACAACTCAGTAATAGCACTGGAGTATCCTTGGTCCTCTCCTTTCCATCACTGAAAAAATGTTTTAATCTCTGGCGACTTTGCATTCCAAATGAACAAAGTCACAATTGTGACCTATTCTGTAAAGAATACTTAATAAAATTACAAGTATATTGGAATACTTGATTTTGAAAGTGTGTGGAGGCTCTCAAAGAAATAAAGGACCCTATGGTTTTAATTAGGATGATTATTTGTTCATAGGAGTAACTTGCACTAAAGTTGCTCAAGCAGATTCTCAAAGAGAAATCCTCAACTATTTCCATCAGGTCACTAATGTTAAATTTGAACAGATTTAAATAGTTTTGTAATCATGATTTCCAAGTACATAAACTTGTAAAGAAAACTAACCAAATTCCAGGTGACTTTCATGGCAATTGCCAGGAAATAGTGTTCAAAATAATCAAACAGTTACTAAATAGAGAAGTGATGGTATTGGATTTCTCATATACAGTAAAGCCCCTTGTCACCTGCATAAAGAGAAGCTTTTTTTTCAAACCCTTCCCTTACATTAAGATAATTGCAAAGAAAAATAAAACTGTTAACAGAAGTGCCAGGCTCAGTTTTGTAAATTAAAATCACCAAAAATGTATATTTTTTACTCAAACTGAAGCATCTGGGATGTAGTATAATAGACTAATTCATGCATGTACTGAAAAAATTCTTATTTCTTAATTTCTTATTTCACATAATAAATAATGAATATTAATAATAATAATAAAGTCACACATCTCTTCACATGGCATGATACGAAAATTACATAATAATAAGTCACACTTTAAACTTCTTCACATGAATGGTAACAAAAATTACTGTAACTCATTAATATATTTCCACAGACTTAAATGAAATGATCGGGTCTGCTTACCTAAAACTGGTGTTTGCTCCAACCATTGCATTGATCTTCATGGCAAGGTCATCATTAAATGAGAACTCAATTTTAATTGACTTGACTCAACAAAATATATTTTTCTGTGGCATTAAAATATACTTTTTGATATATTAATCATTCTTTAAAGAAAGTGTAATATTTAACGTGTTATGTTACCAACAATCTTTAGCAAAATTAAGATTATTTAATGAACTACAGGATGAAGCATTTACGTCTAAAAGCCGGCATTCAAGATATACACAAATTAAATAATTTATGCAGAAGCTGTGACTAATTAAAACATTTTATGAAATGGCATTTGGATAAAATCAATTGATTTTTTTTAGCATCTTCTAGTGGAATATCCAATTTTATGCTAAGTGACCAACCAAGATTTTAGATTTGCATCATCTATATTTACCACTAATTAAGAAAGTATGTTTATTAGGATTCCCTTGAAGTATGAAAAAGCCAGAAGATTAATTAAAATAAAAAAATTTTTTAACATCATTATGTACCAGTAATGGTTATAAGTCTTTAAATGTTATAACTTTTCGCATTATGTTAATTAAAATTCAATTTATTCACGGTATGTTAAAAGTTTTGCTAAGTGAAGTGAATTTTGGTACATCTGCCCATTAAAGGAACATTGACAGATATCTAACAGTTCATTGGATGTTTAAATATCTGAAATTCATTATAAGAACCCTTGAAATTATTTTTCTACCTTTAAGATATCAGCAATTCATTTTGAGGTCTCTCAAATGTATTTTAAGATATTTGATATAATAATAATAATACATTTAGTGATATTGCAAATGAACTTACTTTGCACTTCTCAAATATTTGTAAAATGTCATATTTCAGGTGTTTCTCTTTATTTTGACATATAGTAAAATATGTATGGAATATCATAAAATGAAACTGATCTCTCCATTTCCATTATGAAAATCATCTCTGTCTGTTTCAAGGTCAAAAGGAGACTGATCCAAAATTGGGTGCAAGGCAGAGGCCAGTCCTGAAGGTGACCAGGATATATTTGAATTTCCCCTTGGGATTAATAAAGTATCTATCTATCTATCTATCTATCTATCTATCTATCTATCTATCTATCAGTCTAACAACTTAGTCAGATTTCCCTGTCATCCCTTTGAATTTTGTCCCTGAGCTCCAGTCATTCATGTTTATTGACTCTGTAGAGTACACGTGACTGTGTTTGTGTGGGTACATGAATGATATCTAAAAATGCATTTTAGACCTGTTGGAAAAGGTTTGTTTCCTATACATTTGTAACTTTCATCTGCCTTGAACAAATATCTATAGCCAGTGTGAAAAAGTGAAATATCGTGCAACAAGAAAAAATCTGATAAGCAAATTGCCTACTACTGTTAAATACTACTGCCTTGTCTTAAGGACTTTGAATGTTTATTCTCTAACAAAGATGGTAGAATACCTGGACTGGAACACTTCTGTTATAACTTAAATTAAAAAAAACACTTAAAGGAAAAATGAACCATTTGAAAAATAAATCCATAATTTGCATTATGTAAGTAGTCTTTCTGCAAATGTTTGGAGATACAGTAACTTTAACAAAACCCCCCCCAAGACGGGAAAGGCCCACAAGACTGATTTTTTGCATCTTTACTTCAAATAAACGGGATGCTCACAACGTCCCAAACATTATGTATTTGGCTGTAATATCTGTAAGGGAAGAGGCAGGTCTTCAATTGAAAAGCTCAATCCCACCAGAGGATTTTCCAGAAATAGCTAATCTAATAATATACTTTTAAGACAAAATACATGTGTTTGAGATATTGTGAGCATATGACCAGATAACTTATAACTACGGAGATTATGTGACATGAGAAATTTGAGATTTACTTTCTGGGATAGTTGTTGCTGTTCATTGTGGGTCCCCCATTGAAGCCCAGTTATTCAGGAATTTCATTATATCTGTTCTTTCTGAAAAAATATGATTAAAAGTTTTCCTTTGGCATTACTGCAAACAACGTGCAGTAAGTAACAGATACAAAAATTTTGATTTTTGGGTGTAGTATTTCTTTAAATAACACCCTTTGAAAAACAGAAATATTATTAAATGTGTATCCTTATAGATATACACTAACAATGAAATGAGCCCCACTTAATATATGCATTGCACATCACCACAGGAATCTGCCAAGTTATGTGAAGTATAATAATATTGTACTCTAAATATAGAAGGAAAGAACAAACAATGTGTATAATACAATTGTCACACTTCATCTTAACCCTTAATGAAAAATATGTATGATTGTCAGTCTTTGAAATTTATAAAAAGTAATTTGTATTTTCTCCGTTTCTCTGCACAAAATAATGAAAAACTTTCTTTACATCATTAATATGAAGAGAAAGCAAAAAAGAACCTAGCATGCAAAATACATTAGAAATGCATGCACCTAACCTGCATGTCTTTGGACCCGGGTCTCCTTACTGCGAGGCAGCAGCACTACCTGATGCGCCACCGTGCCGCCTTCTTTCAAACAGTTTTTTTTTTCAAAATTGACATTTACTATATTTTTTAAAATATTCTGGTTTATGTAAAGTATCCATTTTTTAAGATTTTAAAGGGTGCTCTTCTTCCATTCACTCATTTACTGAATACCCATAACCTAATTCAGGATCACTTCAACTAAGTAAAGTTAGAGTCACCATTTAATCTAGCACAAGATGTCTGTTGGATATTGTACAAAAAACAGCATACTCAGCAAAAACACAAAGATGATATAACCATGTAGATTCTACTCAGACAGTGACCCGGCCTTGATGCGAACTCAGTTTTCCAGGGATGGGAGGCAACAGAGTTATTCACTACAACGATATGTTACTTTTAATAATAATCACCTTTCTTAATACTCTAGAGCAGTGGTTCTCAAAATCAATCCTGGGGAATCCATTGCTGCATTATAGCCAGAGTTTTTCCCTGGCTTGTGTGTAATTTCCTTTTTTGTGTTTACTTTATTTAGTTTTAAGTATGTTTCATGTGTTTGCTTATTTTTTATTACTGTTATTCTGTTTATGTATTATTTATTGTCAATGCCTGGCATGTTCTCTGATGTTCTATGTATTTTGTGGGTGAAACCCCAAGATGTCTTACATCACTGCTATGCATGGGCATAGAAAAACACATAAGCATGGTCATGACACACATGCTTTTTTTGGCTATGGGTATACCATTGTAAGCTTTGCCGTTTTGCTTCTGGCCTTTGCTGGAAACTCCATATTTCATTGTGGATGATAACTGCGTTAAATACATGTTCCATTACAGAAAGGTCTGTCACAATTTCAAGATACCATTGTTTCTGTTCATCCGTGAAGATTTGAGGTATCAGACAACACAACACAGCTCATGTCTCGATTTTCTGTGAGTGTAAATCTGACACTATTCTGTTTTACTAAATGCAAAATAAAAAGAAAAAAGTGTAAGCTAGTTAAACAATAAGATTAATTAAATTTAACTGTGACTTACTGATTGAGAAACTGGTTGGAACAAAAACCTGCAGTCACAGGGGCCCCAAGGACTGAACTTGAGAACTACTGCTCTAAACCGTTGTTATAAAAATTAAAAAGACAAAACTAAAAAAGCAGAAAACAATATGAAAAAAAAATCTGTTTCAATAAGTAAGTGTTGACTGATTTTAAAAAATAGTAGTGGTAGTGGAATGACAATTGTGAAAAGCAAAGGAATTTCAAGGCCTGGAAGCACATATGAAAGGTAAGTTGGATCAGTATCATGACTGGCTTTGTATATGAACAGAAGGGTTTCATAAAAAAAAATTATACTTACTTGGAATCCAGTGGGGAGAAACAAGTTTGTTGTTAATATGCTCTGAAACTTAACTTTTGGTCAGAACAGAGGCTGCTGATTTTTGAAAATACTATTACTATGTTACAGTGGAGTTCTGCATAGAGTTCTTTCCTAATTAGTTAAAAATAAGCAATAACCACTATTCATATTCTATAAGTCTGTATTGTGTATGTAAAACCTGCAGTTAATTCTTTTATGCTAATATGGTAAGGTGCATCACAGGATGTTATGTCGAGTTTCATGCTGCATTGCAAACCTATTGCTCTGATTATTATACCTGTATGTTTCCTTATGGTGCTGTAGTGCCACGAATAAAGAAGTTTCTATGCCTATGGAATAATACGCCCTCCATACTTGTTGCCATTTGTCACTCATTAGTGGTATTGTTAG
Organism: Polypterus bichir lapradei; assembly: GCA_026402145.1. Classification (NCBI taxonomy): domain Eukaryota; kingdom Metazoa; phylum Chordata; class Cladistia; order Polypteriformes; family Polypteridae; genus Polypterus; species Polypterus bichir. Next base: position 12,323,672 of record JANRMT010062836.1, read on the forward strand.
ATCCCACTTTGTATTTAATAACCCCAAAGATTAGAGACATTTTGTTTTGAATGTTCTACAAAACAGACAATTGTTATTGCTCAAACCAGTCATAACTTTCTTTATCCCATGCAGTCCAACTGGTCGATTTGTAGTATAGCAAACCAGTATGTTTTGGTGTTTTATTGGTACATTTCTATTACTGTTTATACTCGAATATAAGCCGAGTTTTTCAGCACCCAAAATGTGCTGAAAAACGTCACCCTCGGTTTATATTCGAGTCAGGTCCCACTGCCCCCTGCGCATTCCCTGTGCAGCGAGCGAGAGAGAGAGAGAGCGAGCGAGAGAGAGAGAGGGAGAGAGAGAGCGCGACACAAACAGACACATGCGAGAGATACACACACACACACACGAGAGAGAGAGAGAGCTGGCCACATAAGGCCGAAAAGGCAGTTAAAG
>JANRMT010062836.1:12334597-12474205 GCA_026402145.1 Polypterus bichir lapradei
TACTAACAGCAGCTAAAATGTATATGGATCATCTCTCGGTAGTAGATCCCTTTTGAAAGGCGCTACACGACGGCTGTGGTATAGAAATTACATTTTCTATGTGAACGTTCAAATTTCTGCCTCTGGTAATGTGCCTTTCTGGCATTACCAGCAATTAAAGAAAATTAGTTTTGTGTCCTCTGCAGTGTTAAGAGAGAAAGGCTTTGGTTTGGGATAAAAGGAAAAAAGGTGTAAAGAAAGGAAACTTGCCTTTTTCTTTTATATAGTGTAGAGAGATGTTTTCGCTGACGATATGAGCGCCTTTTGGGAACAGTCGCAGTGGGTCTTGTGTAGACTGGTGAGACGTCCCAGCCATTAATCGGCTGTGATGGCACTGTCGGTCCTCCACTCCTGTGCGTGTGTTCATAATCCGAGCTGACGACCTCATAATCGTATACATGCAAAAGAAAGTGCAAAGTGCCTTAATATTAGTTTGCCGCGGTGTAGAAAAGGGATCCCGTGTTTGCACTTGTCTGGGCTATAGCTCAGGGGGAGGATGAAAAAAATTAAAAGTGCTCACTTTGACTTAAGGCAGAAGCGCAGTCAGCGTCTCAAAGGCCGGCACAGCTATGCGCACTAGCCGGATGCTCGGGTTTTGTAGGGCAGGAGACGTGACTTTTTGCAGACACGTTCACGTGAAAGTCTCAGCGCTCTTTGGAGGTCATTCATATATATATATATATATATATATATATATAGCAAAATACCCGCGATTCGCAGCGGAGAAGTAGTGTGTTAAAGAAGTAATGAAAAAGAAAAGGAAACATTTTAATAATAACGTAACATGATTGACATTGTCATGAGTGTTGCTGTCATATATATATATATATATATATATATATACACACACACATGAACATATATATACATATACACACATATATACAGTATATATACATATACATCCACGCTTTTATCAAGGCTTCCGTTGGGTAGTCTTTTGAAATGAAATTTTCCTCCAATCAGTCGTAGCAACGCGCTTTCTTCCGACTGTTACATTTTTGTAGCTCTGATGTGTACATCAATGTAATCGGTGTACCAGGAAATCATGCATTGCCAGAAGTTCCCCTTTGCTTGGAATGCAAAGTGTGATTAAATGCGTTATTTTTTAACGCGTTATGGAGCACATGCATCGAAGCTTCTCAGCTGTGCTTGTGCTAAGAAAAGGAAACATTTTAAAAATAACGTAACACAATTGTCAATATAACCTTTTGTAAGTAGTGCCTGGAGGATTCAGAGTTTGGAGAAACTGTAGAGACAGCGTGTGTATTAACTTGTGGATTTTTCTGTGAGTATTTGGTGGCAGCGTCACAAAGTTGGTTCCTCAAGACTGCATTAGCTGCGGAGCTAAGCTCACAGCGAAATGAGGTGAATGGGAGGGGAGATGATGACGTGACTCTCCCACCCGCCTTAACTGTCAATCCCCCCACAATGACAGTCTCTCGGAATTTGCATAAGCACAGCCCTTCACCAGTAATTTTAACTTAGTTACAAAGTGATCAAAACTCTCGTTTATATCCTGCGTCCTCTCATTAAACTTGTATCCCGCATCAGCCGTGGGCATGACAAACGCCAGCGGCAGCCTATCTATGAACTTAATTTAAACTTTAGGTTTACACCGTGCTTTGTTTCCGAAGTAGCTGTACTCATGAATATGGTTGTATGTGTGACTCGGTCGCTTCTTATTGTTTCACTGCCTTCTTAATTGTATAATGCATGTTTTGTTCAGCGCTTTTTGGAGTTCTTCCTTGTTTTCTATGTATTGTGTTGACAGTCAGTTCACGTGATTACGTGGGAGTTGTGATGATGTCACACGAAACTCCGCCCCCCACGGCCATCGAGCTCAACTCCATTACATTATATGGAGAAAAATAGGTTCCAGTTATGACCATTATGCGTAGAATTTCGAAATGAAACCTGCCCAACTTTTGTAAGTAAGCTGTAAGGAATGAGCCTGCCAAATTTCAGCCTTCTACCCACACGGGAAGTTGGAGAATTAGTGATCAGTCAGTCAGTCAGTCAGTGAGGGCTTTGCCTTTTATTAGTATAGATTGTTAGGCAAACTACTATTTTGGGGGTAAGAGAAGTAGGGATGCATTATCAGGATGGTGTATGTATGGGCCATTAGTGAGATCTATAAGATTCAGATGTTACCTTGTGTAGCCTAGGAGGTTTTAGCAATGAAAAAACATGCAGCAGTTCCAGTGTTAAACCTCATAGCCATTTCTGCGAGCTATTTAACTGTGTACTGAGTTGCAGCCACATGCCTTGCTGTTTGGAGAAAAAAGTGGCTTATGTTAACAAGCACATATATTTATTAAAGAGGCCACTGGGTATACATATACTGTAGCCATCTTTTATAATTATTGTGTTTTTGATAAACTAAAATATTTTGCTAATCAAAGTGAGAATGTCTGGGTTATTCTGTGAAAGTCCAGTCCTGCCACCTAAGTTGTAAAACATTCAGTTGTGTATGTGTGCAGTGGATAACAGAAGGTTAAATTTGCTTAAATATCTGACACATTTTTTTAAAAATGTAAATGTAATTATATAAAAATAAAAAATATTACAATATAATGATCCCTAGGTGTGCAGTATATATTAAGATGCAGCATCACTTATTAACGAGATGAAAGTAAAAACTTTTCCCAAGGTAAAAGTACCAAATACACTTAATGGCTTCAGTGATACCGCGTTTTCCTCATTTCAGGGACTTTTAACAGGTGTCCAAATAAACTGAGAACTCATTTTAAAGGCATAATGCAAAAAATATCCTCTTAAATTATCAAAAATGTCAATGTGTCCTTGAACAGGAATTCATAAACATGTTGCAATGAATAATTTAGTATATAATACTTTTTCCTTTTTAAAATGATTGCTCGTGTTTGCTGAAGACAAGCAGTAAATATACTGTAGGTTCTTAATTCTAAGGATTGAACCAAATAATTCTAAAAACTTTTACATCACTTTCTTTTCATTGTTCTTTCACATGAGTTTCTTTTATCAATTTTTCATGACAGTTTAATCCATTTCTACAATTGTTCCTTCAGCATACAGATAAATGTACTTTCACTCGGTTTCTTGAAAAGACAATACAATTGAGCTGTGTTTTCTAAGTTTCAGTTCTTGTCACTATTCCTGCTTAGAAAATAACGAGCTAATCAACCAAGTTGAAAATCTCATTTTACCTGAAATACTTTTAAAATGTATTTTTGAAAGCAGAAGTCATTCTCTTTTAGAGATTACAAAAAAAAAAAAAAACTCATTGGTAATGAAAATTGAATAGATGTGGAGTTTTCACAGGAAAATGACATTTTTATTATTGGATTTTTGCAGCGTTCTCTACTAGTGCTGTATGGAGGAAATATTTTATAGAAGTGTGAGTCTGATTTAAAAAAACACCATAAATGAACAGCACTGCAATTTAAAGAGAAAACATTTCCACGCCAATGTTATTTTACAGAATGGTATATTAATAGCATGCCAAGAACTGACCCTCTCCTAGCCTGATCATCAGAATTCAGCATGTGTGTTAACCTCCTAGGGGTGACATGGCTTTGCTTTGCTCTTTGTACTAGCAGCTGCTTGACTAGGAAGCTTTTCTCAATGGGGGTTATGATGAGAAAGGCTGTGAATGATTAACACTATGGTAAGAAATGTTTTTCTGTTTATCACAGTGCAGAATCATTGCTAAGTGGCTGTGTATTTCAAAGTCCATATTAATACATACAGTACTACAAGGACTACTTTCTTGTTTCCTACTCAATGTATTATCTCTGTGCTGTTTAACAAAGATGCCTTCTGTTGTTACAGTTGAACTTGACTGATTCTAAATGGAGGCAACACCTTCTTGGATACGGTAGTATTTAATGTTATATGTGCATATATCAAACAAATCCTTTTCTCATAGGACAGTTTCACCTTCTGCTGTTTTTTGCCTGTATGTCTCAAGCACTGGATTCGGTGGATCGAATGACAGCCACCTGTACAATGATTTGAGGTTTTTGATCAAATGTGTATATTTTCATGCCTTTTAACTTGCATCCATCTGAAATTTTATAGTCTATGCTTTGGTGAATATTTTCATACATCAAATGAATGAGAACAGACCAATGACTATTATTAATGTGATTTTTAACTTTATTGGTTTTCAGCATATTAATGAATGTTTTAAAACAACTGACCTGGAAAGCTGGTTATGAGCTGTGGAAGAATATGAAGTTATCCACAATTACAACTAAATGATGCAGAAATAATCAATGACTTTTAAAGATTGTATTATGTATACTGATATATTTTTTAATTCAAGAAAGATGAAAGATGCACAGATCAAGGACTGCTATGTATAAATAAAATCATGGGCTTTTTTATGAACTTCAGAGAATGATTGGAAGCAATACTGAGGGAAACCAGACTTCAGAGGTTAATCAATTGTATAATTTAAATTAGTTTCTAGTAGATATGTAAGACAAATGTTCCAGGTTAGGGCGGTGAAGGTACTGAAATGTCAGATTCCCAATAACGAAAAAAGTACAACAAAGTATCCAACTGTAACTCAACCATAGCTTTTATAGGATATATTACTGTTATATAATGTTTGGCTGATAATTATTAAATCATACTATTATAAATTATAATGCTCTTCTATAGAGGATGAGCGTTAGAGGTGTTTGGGAGTCTGTAAGACTCAAAATAAAAGTTAGGATTATGGAACTTTTTACTCTAATATGGTAAATAATTGGCAGTCAGCATTGAGAAATGCAGCATGACATGTTGATTATAATGTGCACTAAAACACCAGTAAAAATGTGTTTGCTTTGAATATGAAAAAAACATTGAATGATTCAGTTATGTGCATGTACAGTAGAGCCACACCGAAAGCCTATAGTATTTTCACTCTTGAAGATCTCAAGATCTCTACATTGATCTTTTAGGTAGGTCACTATCCTTAAAAAGGCCACTCACTGTTGCCACACTAGTCAGAATTCTTAAGTCACTTTGGCAAGCTTGCTATTTTTATAGGCTTCTCTGCAGCTGGCTCTGAAGCTGCTTATTTGCATGATGGAATGCCATTTCATTCTGTTAGATAGATAGATAGATAGATAGATAGATAGATAGATAGATAGATAGATAATTTATTAATCCCCAAGGGGAAATTCACATACTGCAGCAGCAGCATACTGATACAATAAAAACAATATTAATTAAAGAGTGATAAAAATGCAGTGCAAGTTAAAGGTGCAAGGCAAGTGTAACAGCCTATAATCTTGTATAATTTTAACGCTTAGGGTGGAATAGAAGAGTCACATAGTGTGGGGGAGGAACAATCTCCTCAGTCTGTCAGTGGAGCTGGACAATGACAGCAGTCTGTCGCTGAAGCTGCTCCTCTGTCTGAGATGATACTGTTTAGTGGGTGCAGTGGATTCTCCATGATTGACAGGAGCCTGCTCAGCGCCCGTCGCTCTGCCACAGATGTCAAACTGTCCAGCTTCATGTCTACAATAGAGCCTGCCTTCCTTACCAGTTTGTCCAGGCATGAGGTGTCCCTCTTCTTTATGCTGCCTCCCCAGCACACAGCCTCATAGAAGAGTGCGCTCGCCACAACCACCTGATAGAACATCTGCAGCATCTTATTGCAGATGTTGAAGGACACCAGCCTTCTAAGGAAGTATAGTCGGCTCTGTCCTCTCTTGCAGTCTGCAAAACCGAGCGGACAACTTACGTATGACAAGGTATGAGGTACCGTGGAAAAGTGCGTGGCTTTACGCGAAGTGTAGGTTTTATACATCGCAATTTGAACGTGGAAATGTTCTTACGCAACATTTCTGTGCTTACACACCATTCATACATGAGGCCCCAGGTGACAAATGTTTTAAAACTGAATATAAAATTTTGTAGGCAAGTTTGTTAACTTTCTTATGCCAGTATGACAACCATTTCACCTAATCTGTTTTTTAATAGGTAATGTTAGCTTGATGTTGGTATATTGTAATAAAAATAAATGAGATAAATTAGCCATAATCTTATAAAATAACTGTATTTGATTTATGTTTTACCTATAAATCATATTGTTTTTAAAAGTTTGTTTATGTAATTTAGCTTCCTGACATGAAACCAACAGATTTACAGCTTTTAAACTTATGGTTCAGTACATATTGTAAGTGAGAAAAAAATCAATTTAACTCTTTGAGGGCTGAATATTTTTTGCAGGCAACTATATTTTCTGAAAAGCACACAAAGCAAAGGCTTCACATGTAAATCAACGTAAAACATCTGTTGCTGTGGCTGCTGTCGACGCCTGTTCAGTGTCTCTGGTGGCTGTGTAGGGACAGCTCGGTGGTCAGTAGGAATTCATGGAGGGCCAGCTGCCTGGCCTGTCTTCAAATGGCAGTGCGACACAATCTGGTTTGTATCTCTTCTCGTCCTAAGTGGTGCTCCTCCCAGGCAAAAATTGCCATGGGCACATCAGCTACACAAGCATGTTGAGCACCATGATCAGCTGAAGCCGATACCTCACTTTCGTTTTCAATCTCCATCTTCAGATCACTTGCATCAAAATTGGAGTCCAACAAGTCAGAGTCCGATTTGGCGATAATATGCAAAATGCCATCCACGGAGCATTTTACTTTGTGCATTCCCTTTGGTCTCTCGCCAGATGTCGATGCCATTTTAGAGGTTGTTGGCTCTTCGCTACTCACACATACGCAGGTAACTGAGGTCAAATCAACAAAGCTAACTTTACTTCTAGCAAAGAAAGTTGAACTAAAACCGATTACCATCATCTACCCCTGAATTTCAACAAAAGTCAATATCCGCCCTGAAAGAGTTAATTATGCTGCAATTCAATTAAATTGTATAAATTGACCAGGAGTAGGTGTCATCACATAGTTATTTTTCATTGGGAAGGGACCTTGTATGCTGTTTTCCATCAGAGTAGTCTCTCACACATTAATTCTAAGATGCGTTTTCGACCTTTCAAAAACCGAGTCCTGTGTCAATATGACAGCAAAGTTGTTCAATCTAAAAAAGCATAACATCAGTCTTAAAGCAGTGGGTAACCTTTATGTACTCAGAAGATTTGAAGTGTTTACTACAAATATAAGCGCTACAAAGATGTATAGAAAATGTGGTTCTTTATCTTTTTTGATTGCTTGGATCCGTTTTCTTCTCTGTGTTTCATCAATGGGAAAGCCATTGAAACTCGGGCAAGAATGTTTTTTTGTTTAGAAGTTGAACACAGAGGGACACTACAGAAGCTCTTGTTTCATGATTCATTGTTTAGGATACCCAGAAGAGAGTTTACCCGTTGATGATGGCTCCCACAATAAAAAAAGGTGGAAGTGTGAAATGGTAATCCTGCAATGATGCTATGGATCACATGCTTCACATGCTTAGCAACCACACAGAGTCTTAATGATCAAATCCACAAAATAGTGAAAAAAGATAACAACAACAACATTTATTTATATAGCACATTTTCAAACAAATAATGTAGCTCAAAGTGCTTTACATGATGAAGAAAAGAGAAAAAAAGACAAAGTCAGAATTAAAATAAGACAATACTAATTAACATAGAATAAAGGTAAGGTCCGATGGCTAGGGAGGACAGAAAAAACAAAAAAAAAACTCCAGATGGCTGGAGAAAAAAAATAAAAAATGCAGGAGTTCCAGACCATGAGACCGTCCAGCCCCCTCTGGGCATTCTACCTAACATAAATGAAACAGTCCTCTTTGCATTTAGGGTTCTCATGGAAGGATTAGATGATGATGGTCATGTAGACTTCTGGCTTTTAATCCATCAATGTAGGGACATCACGGTGCTTTGATTAGGTGGTGATGGTGCAGATCGCCACCACAGAAACAGAAAAGAGAGTAGGGGTTAGTACGGATTTTAGAGTCACCATGAATAGTTATGATAATAAATTGAATATACAGAGTATCAGGATTAAATTAAAATGAAGTTATGAGAAGGCCATGTTAAAGTAATAAGTTTTTAGCAGTTGTTTAAAGTGCTCCACTGTATTAGCCTGGCGAATTCCTATTGGCAGGCTATTCCAGATATTAGGTGCATAACAGAAGAAGGCTGCTTCACCACTTCTTTTAAGGTTAGCTCTTGGAATTCTAAGCAGACACTCATTTGAGGATCTAAGGTTACAATTTGGAATATAAAGTGTCAGACATTCCGATATATAAGATGGAGCAAGATTATTTAAGGCTTTGTAAACCATAAGCAGTATTTTAAAGTCAATTCTGAATGACACAGGTAACCAGTGTAATGACATCAAAACTGGGGAAATGTGCTCAGATTTTCTTTTCCTAGTTAGGATTTTAGCAGCTGCATTCTGTACTAGTTGCAACCGATTTATGTCTTTTTTGGGTAGTCCTGAGAGGAGCGCCTTACAGTAATCTAGTCAACTGAAAACAAAAGCGTGAACTAATTTCTCAGCATCTTTCAATGATATAAGAGGTCTAATTTTTGCTTTGTTTCTTAAGTGAAAAAATGCTGTCCTAGTGATCTGATTAATATGCGGTTTAAAATTCGGGTTACAGTCAACAGTAACCTCTAAATTCTTTACCCCCGTCTTGACTTTTAACCCTAATGCATCGTTTATTTCTAATAATATCCATTAGTAGTGATATCCATTATCACTAAAATTTCTGTTTTCTCTTTATTTAGCTTGAGAAAATTACTATTCATCCATTTAGAAACACAAGTAAGACATTGTGTTAGTGAAACAAGAGTCAAGGTCATCAGGTGCTATTGATAAATACAGCTGCGTGTTCTCAGCATAGCTGTGGTAACTCATGTTATGCCCGAGATAATCTGACCTAACGGAAGCATATACGGACCCAGGATAGAGCCTTGTGGAACACCATATAGGATATCATGTGTCTTTGAGTTGTAGTTACCAAAGAACTAACAAAGAATTTCCTACCTGCCAGGTAGGATTCAAACCAATTTAAGACACTGCCAAAGAGGCCCACCCATTGGCTAAGGCGATTTCTAAGAATGTTGTGATCAGTGGTGTCAAATGTGGCACTAAGATCTAAGAGGATGAGAACAGATAAATGGCCTCTGTCAGCATTTATCCGCAAGTCATTTACTACTCTACCGAGTGCAGTTTCTGTACTGTGGTTTGTTCTAAAACCTGACTGAAATTTATCAAGAATAGCATGTTTATTGAGGTGGACATTTAGCTGCCTAATGACTGCCTTCTCTAGAATTTTACTTAAGAAAGACAGGTTAGAAATAGGTCTAAAATTTAAAATAGTAACACAATGGTAACAATGACAATATACCACATGGGTATGGTGGGGGGATTCTGCATTGTTGGTGCATCTGCTACCTCTGCTTCCAGGCCATTTTTTTGGCAATAAACACTAATTATTAGACATTGTTTTTAAGATAATGTCTAACTGGTAGTCAAAAATATTACAGATTTCAGTTAAACAGTATAAGATAGAAAATTTATGCTGCAGGTTTGAAATAAAAAAAAGTCTATTCAAAATAATTTGAATGAGAAAACACCATTTTTCTATGGATGAAATTTTGTATTCGGTAATAGTTTTGGTTGAACAGCTTAAACTAGAATCTCTGAAGCCTGTGAAAAGATTCATAATGCCAGGCTACCCTAAATTCCCTCCTGTCTCTTCATCAGTGCCTTCGTTTTGCAAATGTGTCAATAAGCTTGCTCGCCTAACCCACACCGAGGCAGCTGAAGTTGGGCACAAAATTGTTTTATTATGCCTTTTGTGAAAGTGTTTATTTGATATTTAGATTTCAGTCGTCACATCAACATTTTCTCAGTATTACTATAACATGAAAAGAATTTCTGAAGTTACGTGTTCAGCATTTCTTGCCCCGCATGTCCTATCATCATACATTTACCCAGATTGTTGTAGACATGGAACACACATGAAATATATGTATCCCAAATAACAATATATTATTTACCCAATACAATTTCAGACACCTCTCTCCCAGATACACTGACTTCAGCTCTGAGAATTCTGTGGAGGATGGGATAGCAGGCTGCCTGCTGCCAGTGCTGATTGACACATTTGTAAAACAAAGGCACTGATGAGGAGTTGTGTGGAAATTTACGGAGGCCAGGCATCACAAATATTTTTACAGGCTTCAGAGATTCTAGTGTTAAATATCTAAAAATCTGTATGATAAAGTAATTATAATAATTATGCCAGTAGATTGGTCAATTTTGTAGATTTGCTTATTGTAAAAGATGACAAAAGCTAATCCTGGATGAAATTCTCATCTATTATTGCATAAAGTCACTCATAGTTTAGATTTACACTGAAATTATCTACTTGCCTTTGGATTGCAGAAGAAGCTGCATTTACAAAATGAAGCCTGTGAACATGCAGACTCCACGCAGTAGACACTCAAAATAAGTTTTTTTTAATCATTTTTAAACTTGTACACATTTTGCTTTGCAGGGAAAACATTGTTAAACAATTTCACGTCACTAGGGTACATGACGTTCACACTCGATTTTTTTAGTATTAAGTATCAATGATGTACTGTAATTCTGTTGTTATTTTAATACTGTATACAGTCTCTCTTAGTGGGACTTGCTGTCTGCTTTTATAATATTTATTAAGTAGAATCAGTATAAAAAGATAATTGATTAGAGCATCCATAAAGGTGATAAATATTTGCAAATGATAAAATGATGGCTACATTTTATTTGTAAAAATATTGCTCTTTGGGAATGTTCTAATATGTAGAAACTGGCCTAAAAATACATTGAGTTAGGAATTGTTTTTGGAAATTATTTTAATTTATTTTGAATTGTGATAGGGTGTCATGGTGGCGCAGTGGTAGCGCTGCTGCCTTGCATTTAGGAGACCCTGGGTCCTCCCTGCACGGAGTTTGCATGTTCTCCCCGTGTCTGCGTGGGTTTCCTTCAGGTGCTCTGGTTTCCACCCACAGTCCAAAGACATGCAGGTTAGGTGCATTGGCGATTCTAAATTGTCCTTGGTGTGTAGGTGTGTGTGTGCCTGGGGTTTGTTTCCTGCCTTGCGCCCTGTGTTGGCTGGGATTGGCTCCAGAAGACCCCCTGTGACCCTGTAGTTAGGATATAGTGGGTTGGATAATGGATGGATTGTACAAAGTCTTACTTTGAGGGAGCATTAAAACTATTAACAAAGGTGTTAACTAATAAAGAGTAAAGGGTTGGTGAATATCTTGTAATTAGATTCCACCTTGGTATTAATTTCCTGCTGTTAACCGTTAGTAAAATATTCAAATACACATGAAACTATTCAGTTCTTGTAGGCAGACTTTAACTGACACATCATTTTTAATCATCAATCATTTATTTAATGATTTTCTTTCACAACACGCCTGCATGCCTTGTCTTTTTCCTTTGATCCTTATCTAGATCTGCATCTCCTATCTTTCATTATATTCATTTCCTCCCTCTTTTTATAATTAGTAATGCACATGGTAATGAAAGCAGATTCACTGACACTGAGTTACATAGTCTATAATTATTTTAAGTTTATAAGATGTAGGCATATTTAAAATGCCTTTTTCAAGAAGGATTTCTTGAAAGGTAATATTAAAAGAGACACACTTGAGAAATATCACATCATTAGGATTTTTATGCCTAACTGTTTAAATACAGGACTAACATGTGGGCGCATTAGTTATAGCTTAAGGAAACTGGGGATGATCCCAGCTCAGTCACTCATAACAATCAACTATAACCATTTTCGACAAGTTGAGCTAAAAAACAACCAAGTTTGAATTCTGGGATGCTAAAAGGAAAAGAAATGGCTACTATATACAAACCTTGAATAACATGTAATAAAGCCAAATGTATTGAGAATTTATATTCAAATTACAAACAGATACATATACAAAAACATCTAAACAAAAGAATGTACTGTACTAGAGCAGAGGTGGGCAAACTTTTCTTGTCGAGGGCCACAAGGACATCTGTAAGGTCTCTAGTGGGCCCAATGTGACAAAAATCTAAATTTACTAAAGAATGAATGTTACTCTAACCTAAAAATACATTTATTAGTCATATAATATTTATAACTTTGGCACACAAAGAAAGCAGCAAATAAAGTTAGCTTTTTGCTGTAATTCACTTTCTGATAAATTACTTTAAAACTTACTGTCCTTAGTTTGAAAATGTCTCTTCAATTTGAACTCCCGAAAAACAGCAAGACTGTCATGGCATATTAGGCACACTGCTTTACTTTCAACATTGTTAATTCCTCTTCAATTTTCCATTTTTTCACAGTAGCACTCATTGTTAGGGATTTTAAAATTTTAAAGTGTAAAGTGTAATATAGCACGACAACAGCAGAATTAATCCGACTGACTGAAGCACACTTACATGAATATGTGAGCATACATAGCAACCAGCCTTGTGACTACGTACGATCAAAATGTCTGTCAGTCTCATAACTCTAGAGTTTTGGGGCTGAATCCTCTGTCATTGTCTGCCCATCAAAAATGGGCAGTTAAGTTAATTGGCAATTCTATATTTGTCCAGTGTGAGTGTGCCATGTGAGTGTTAGTGGGCCCTATAATGGACTGATGCTTCATGCAGGATTGGTTCCTGCCTTGTGCCTAATGCTGCCAGAAGCCCTTTTTTGGCTTAATTAGGTCATTATGTTACTTTGTTTATCTTCCGCATGTCAAAGTCATTTTAGTTAGATAAATTAGTGACGCGTGGGTTTCCTCCGGGCGCTCCGGTTTCCTCCCACAGTCCAAAGACATGCAGGTTAGGTGGATTGGCGATTCTAAATTGGCCGTAGTGTGTGCTTGGTGTGTGGGTGTGTTTGTGTGTGTCCTGCGGTGGGTTGGCACCCTGCCCAGGATTGGTTCCTGCCTTGTGCCCTGTGTTGGCTGGGATTGGCTCCAGCAGACCCCCGTGACCCTGTTCGGATTCAGCGGGTTGGATAATGGATGGATGGATAAATTAGTGACTCTGAATTCTCTGTGTGAGTGTAGATGTGAAGGTGAACTGTAACAAAGTGGCTTTAAAAAAATGATGATTTCTGCTTTACTTGCACTGAAGTTCATAAAAGCACTGGGTTGCATGACCCTGAACTGGGTTACAGGTTGAGTAATGGATACAAAACCAGATGTTTTACTTAAATGCCACTGAGAGATCTAAATGACAGCCTGTTTGATATTTTTTCCCCAATTTGCTTTGGGATATACTAGATCAAAAGATGAGACATATATTTTCATGTCATCTATTTTGCAGAACTGATGTAGCACTAATTATTACAAAAAGATTTTGGAAAATGAGCAGTCAGTCCAATTAAATACATATCCAAAGCCTCTCAAGTTTCATTAGCTTTTTTGAAAAGATAGACGGACAGGAAAAAGGAACCAGAAGTCAAGCTAAACAGATAATCATGCAGTGTTCCTGACAGCAACTAAAAAGTTAATTGCAAAGGTGCCTACAGTGTCAAACTGCTTTTTTTCAAATGCATTTAACAACAGTGTCAAATAGATTTTAATTAGATTTCCAAAAGTATTATCCTTTAACATACAATTCATAATAAAAACTGAGCTGGCCTTTAATTAATTACATCTTGAGGGTCACATAGCCATTTACAATTAAAATGGTTTAGTTCATTGTAGTTAAAAGGATATTTCTTGCTGACAAAATTAATAATTCTGGTATTACTGAAATATAAAAGTAATGAATGAAAACTGACACACAACATAAATTTTGATGAGTGTTCTTCTAATTGCTCATTTTTGCAAAGTTGGGCACTGCAATAGATTTGTTTCTTGCTTCCTTTTTCCAGCTATTGTATAACATCTCCATATGTTATATTTATGTTTCCTCAGCTAACAAATAATACTAATACTTCATGTTACATTTTTTATTTATACCATTACAATACCTGGTGTCACTGCTTAGCCAATGTAACATTACAACATTGTCAAATTATTATCTTTTGACTATAATTTGTCACATTATCCCAAATTAGGGTTACCAGATTAGAAAATTAGAAATACTGGACACTCTTAATATCTCTCTCTATATTACTATATATATAAATTTATACATGCCCCAACCAATATATTATATAAAAGTAGAGACATAAGTTAAAAACATAAAGCAAGGATTTTAATGGGTTATGAGGAAAACAAAAGTAAAATCATTTGAAAAGTATTTAATACAAGCTAAACAAAATTCTGTAAAAGTGAAATATTATTATTATTTAATTCAGGCAGTCAGAAAAAAAGTGGGCCATGGCAAGTAGTAACAACACACTTTGTTGACACTGTTATGTTGCAGTGCTGATACAGAACTGCACAACAGCATGGCTGGAGAGCAAAATGGTAACAGTGTTGCTGTCCTCAGCCAACCATAGCAAATGAACAAGTTGCAAACAGGCAACAAACACTAGTTTCCTCGTTACATTTGGGTTATTTTCATCAAGAGAATCTGAGAAAAGAAAGTATAATTACTTATAAAGTTACAACTAAGTACCGAAATTACGAAATTTGAAAATGAACTAAATACAGGACATTTGGGTGTCCCTAAAAGGTCAGTACGGGACAGGGGACAAAATTATGAAATATGGGGACATGTCCCATATGTAAGGGACGCCTGGCAACCCTATCCTAAATCAATACTCTCTAGGCTTTGTCAAACACTAACTCACTTTTTACGCAAATTACTTTATGGCAGGCTAAAGCATGAAGCTGCCCCATGCTCATATTTTTCAGGTGGTCCGATTTTACTGCCACATTGTAATAATATATTTGTTAGGTTAAATGGCAGTTTGAAACTGATCATTTCTGTATCCATTAAGCTCTGCATAGTAGTTGTGTCCTGTCCAGAGTTGGTTTCTACCTTGTATCCAGTGCCACTTCAAGAAGCTGAACTGGTTTGTGACAGGCCTTGGCACAGGGTTAGTTTGCTTTAATTTGTAAGTAGCTATTTATATTTTGTATAATTGTTCTTTTGTAAATAGTTATGTAGTACTTACCTTTGGTATTGAGGTTTGTGCAGTAGTTTGACCAGTAAGAAAACAGCCATGCAGCTGAACAGGTAGTTGTGGAGTGCTACTGGTCCTATATTCTCAGGAGATGCCATTGTGGTGTTATTTTGTTGCTGTAAAATAGAGGAAGCAGGATAGCGAATATGTTGAGATTTTATGGGACCAAATGGGTATGCACACGTGTATGAGTTTTGGTTAATTGATATAAAGGTTTCTGCATGGTGTAACATGGGTTATGGCGGACAATTTCATTGAAATGGACAGGATAAGCATCAGCGGGGACTGGAGGATAAAATCTCCCAGTCTTATAAAAGTGAAAAACAGACACTTTTGTCTTGTGTCTTTTGTATGTGTTTTTTGCCTCAAATTCTTTCTGAAAAATGCGTAGAAGGGAGTGTATGGTATAGGTCCCCTAGAGGAGAATGTGGGGAAAAACTGGTTAGATTGTTGTTGGCTTATTTTTGTGTGCAGTTTTTCTTTTTGACTTTTTTTACTTTTTTTTAACTTCCTATTGAAGGATCAAAAAAATGAATCAAATTATTGACTTTTTTACTCAAGTTTTTCTTCTTTTATAATTTTAATCAATACATACACTGGAACAGTATTTAATAGACACTGAACTTCAATTTTGCTGACACTTTTTAATAAAGGACTGTTTTTTTTGTACAATCTGGTACTTTTGTCTGTGTCTCTCTCTTCCACCCTAGTTTATCTCAGTCAAGAACTACAAGATGTCCCAGGATTAGGTTGGGCCGAGGGATTTGGTTGGCATGGGGCAAGTTTGGGAACAAGAACAATTTATTTCTTGCATAGGCCAAAATCACACAATGAATACTTCAATGGGCTTTAACGTGCCATTTTTTGACAGTCCCCCCAAGCGTGACTTTCTGAAAAGGCAAGAAAAAACTCCCAAAAAAGGTTATAGGTAAAAAAATGGAAAATAAAGGTAATTCAGAGAGAGACACCCTTCTAGATGGTTGGGCGTGAAATGGGGTAAATACAACACACAAAACAGAATACAAGTAATCCTCTTCACAGAGCTAGATGGCCATTTTTCAATTGCCACCTCAGTAATACAATAGTAGAAACTACTTTGTTCTTGCACAGCGCTGCTCATCAAGTGCAAGTGCAGAGTACTATGACAACTCTCAAGGCAAAATACAAGAATAGATTATACCACTCACTAAATACAGAACTGTCACATATAAGGATACAGATTTGTTAAAAAACATCAACAACAAAGTAGAAACTAATTAACATAAATGCAAAACAACAATATCTGTCACTAAGCTAATTGTAGAATGACAGCCAGAATGTAGAAAAGGAGTCCGACAAGCAAGACATAGTTCAAGTCTTGGACACATCGATCAATTAGCCACCTCCCCTCTACTGTCCATTTTTCAACTGAGTCAATGCTGAGTCGGCCAATATGATGAAAGGACCCTTCTACCTACTGATTCCAATGTTCCTTTATCAGAGATGAGTTTTCCATATCCAGGCAATCAAACTAGCAGCGGGGCAGTGGTACCAAGTAACACATGAGGATACTGAGAAGAGAAACAGAATAGAGTAGGATTATTATCAGTTTATAAATATCGTATTACTTATATTTTAGTACTAATGACTAACAACAGAGATGCAATATGCACAGCTAATCAGCAGCTCTAGTCTGGGTATGCTGAACTGAAGTAGTGAGTCTTCAGTCTGAATTTAGTTACTGAAGGGTAACCTCTTATAGTAGCAGGCAGACCATTCCACAGCTTCGTGGCCCTGTAATCCATAGGCCAATAGTTTAAGTTCCTCCACTTCTGCTATATTTTTGGGAGGATGAACAGCTGAAAGGAGGAGTGAATTCCTGAACACAGACAAAGGGTCTCATGACTCAGATTTGCTAAGAGAGTGGAAAGTGTAATGGGAAATGTGAGTGCTGAATGGTGGGGAGAGGGACTGCTCTTGCCTAAGAGGCACCCTTAAAGACAGATTACCCATTCGGCTGAATCCCTTTTACACAGATGACGAAGAAGCTTATTGTGAATTTCCTAACATTGGAGTTATCAACTATAATTCAATTCAGCAGCCTTTGAGCTATTGACTAATGAAGCTGATCCTGAAAACACAAGGAAATGAGTTCAAAATATTTTTTGTAATATGATAAAACATAGAATTAAAATAGAATATAATTAACGATACTATAACCAAAAATGAAAATAAATGCACCCTTTATATTGAGTGCAGAGCAAGATTCAAAATACACCCACATTTTCACCTATATGTATGAATGTCATTTGAAAATTAATGTCCTTTGGATGTCATTTAAATATGAATGTCCTAACCCAATGTCCTTGGACAAGTACTATGTGATTGATGGCATGTTGCCTCAAGACTATCACTAAAATAAAATAAAATAAATTGTCATACTAAAATACAAATGATGCTGGTTGTAAACAAAACAATTTCAACATCAGACCTTTGTGCTGTTTCTTACCATGGCTATTTTTTGTTTTCAATGAAAGGCATTCTCTGAAATCAACACCACTCTACTTGTTCACCTTACAGCACATTGAATAAATTACAGCACTAGATGGTAACAGCACCTGTCATTTTTTTAAGTACAGTGGTTTTACTTTAAGTTAACAAATGTACGGGACACAGTAAAGCAAAATAGTATTTTCTCAAATGAGGACACAGGGCAGGAAGAGGTTAAAATTGAATCTACAACACAATAAATGTGTAGGAAGTGAAGGGCTTTGAATATTTTCTGAATTCAGTGTATGTGAGAGTATGTTTTTGTGTCATAGTATATCTTTGACAAAAAATAGTTAAGCTGATTGTTGCAAATAAAAGCATAAAGGAAACAAAACAAAAAACAAGACAAAGAATCCTAGCCTCTTTTAAGCAATTGTTCTGACTATACGACAAAAACATTCAAGAGGCAGTTAGATTAAACAGACCAGGAAATGAGGACTCCTTGAATGGGAGAAACAAGGAACAGTTTTCAAAAAACAGGTTCACAACCAGACAAAAGAAAGAAAAAAAACATTTAAAATGTTACCCAAAACAGTCAAATGTGGAAGAATATAATTTCTCTGATTCCAAACTGCAAAAAAGAGCAAGTCTTCAGCACAATACTAGGGCATTGACAGCTGTTATCCATCATCTTTTTTATAGGAGAAATAAGATGACCTAATATACCATTTGACTTTGATGTTATTTGACTGGTAATAAAAGCAGCAACCTGTAAAAAGTCTGAACATGGTCACAGCAAGAAATTCATACAAATTATCACAAATATTACATTTGTGAAAAACAAAAAAAATTGAAAAAATCAGCCATTACAAGCAAGAACACTTCCAAATGATAGATTTACCGCAGCAATAACCATATTAAAAACACTAAACAGAAGAAAAAAACAAGCAAACCCCAAACCTTAACAATAAACTTTTAGTAAAACTTAGCAAATCATTACTGAATCTTTTAGTAAAGGAAAACAAAATGAAGATAGACAAGTCTACTTAAAGGACAACAATACGATGGAGCTGAAAGCCCCAGAAATTAGAATAAAGATTGAAGACACCTTAAATAAGCACCCCAGTGGCAACCCCAACAACAGCGTAACTGCACGTTTAGAAAATTCAGTATTCCCAGGTTCAATTCTTCTTCTTCTTTCAGCTGCTTCTGTTAGGGGTTGCCACAGCGGATTTCTGCCAACAGTAGCCCAATTTCCACCAGCACCCTGTTGGCTAACAGTACTTATGCCGTTCGTTATTAACCCGGGGCTTGACCGATCCGGTATGGAAATTTGTATTGTTGTGCGCATATTGATTTGGCAAAATTTTACACCGGATGCCCTTCCTGACTTAACCCTTCCCTTTTATCCGGGCTTGGGACTGTGACGACGCGGGTTCAGCTCCATGCTCCCATCTGCTGATTGGGAGCCCTTGAACCCAACACCATTCGTAATGTTACCGATGAGCTAGACAGTGAGGCAATAACAATGGAGCAAGGGGATGCTGTACAAAGTGCAATGTGCTTTTATTTAAAACAGTAAAACAAAACAGTGTTCAAAGTTAAATAAAGTGCAGTGGTTCAAAAAGTTCAATAAATAATCCAATAAAAGCAGACGTGAGTCATGGAGGTTTAAAATCAAAATAGAAAAACAACCTTTAAAACAACGAGGTTAAAACCATGCTGGAAGCTGTCTTTTTCAAAATCCGGTGCATTCTGTTTCTACTACTGGCGACCCCCTACTTCTCCCGTTTGGATTTCTTAATAGGGGAGTCGCCCTACATGCAGCTGACCTTCTCAATGTCTCTGGTCAGCTCATTCAGACAGCGACTTGGGAATTCCCCCGCGACCAAGGCTGTCATGCTGGGGACACCACGTCCCAAGTCCCGACTCCCGCTGCCTTCCGTGGCCTTAAGCAGAGAGTCACCCACCTTCCGGTCACACCCGCCCTCCAAAGCAAACTCTGTGGGAGCAACCACAACTGCTACTTCTCCCAGGTGTCGGCCAAACACCCAGGCTGCCTGCTCAGCTGCTGCGAGCCTGCACCGACTTGCTTGCTCGCTCGCTCACTTCCTGCTTCCTGCTTCCTCCTGCAACCTCCGTTTCCTTCTCTTCTTTTTCTCTTTCCTTTTTTCTTCCCCTTTCTATCCGACTTGCACTTCTATGTATTGAGAGGGCATAGTAGCTGCAGCACATTAGCAGCCTCAGGAACAATCACGGATGAGGGCAGTCTCTCACCTGTGCACCTAGGTGAGAAACGCCCACACCGCAAATCGCCCCGAGACCTGCTAAGCCACCACGCCGAATCCCCCCCACTAAGCTGCAAGCGCGGTGATTATTTATTTAAAAAACTGACCTTTGCTGAGCAAGCTGTGGACCCATAACACCACAGGGACCGGCACGAAGAAACACACTGGTTTGTCCATCCCCTGTGGCTGGGTTTTTCACAGGTTCAATTAACAAAACAAAATGCATTAAAACACAACCTGTAAATAACAGAAAATTGAATAAATTAAACCCGTAGTGGGCTGGATAATGGATGGATGGATGGAAACCAAACAGAAAATATTAAAGGTTAATAATTAACAACAGTAGGTGCACGTGGATAGAAATATTTAACACAGAAATAATCAAGAAAACAAAAAACAATGATTGAGTACCCACCATGATACAAACACTTACAAAGAAAGCTACTGTCTTGTCTCCAGTAAGTTTTAAATAATTATGATACAACCATGAATTATTGTGATCCATAAAATCAATCAATGAATCTGGAGGAGTGTCAGCGGTCAAAATAAAAATTTGAGTGGCATCAGAGTAAAAATTTATTTCAATCCATACTGTGTAATAATAATCTTACACAACAGATGATCAGAAATTAATATAGAGTAAAGAATGTACCAAGAATGTAGCCAAACACTAATATGTGAGGAGAAGGTGAGAATTACTGCCTGCCAATAGACACAAATTGCTATCAGCTAAACAGATAGTACTGAAACCATGCCAAACGGCCTAAATAACAAGGTGTTGAATGAACACAGAATGGCCGACTGTATGAAAATCCACTGAAAAATCCATCAGTATAAGACCAGAACAATTGCCGTTATCAGCTGGTATCTCAACACTCTGCTTTTGCTTTTCTTAATTAGAATCTGCATGAAGAACTGGAATAAGGACAATTTATAGAAAGCGGGACATGAAAAAAGTAACTGAAAAAAATCAACTGTCAATGTAAATGTTGTACATGGCAGCCATGACTTTAAACTTAGGTCAGTGCATAGTGTATATAAATATATTGAAGCGCAATTCTTACAACTTGTGAATGTGAAGTAGCATTTTCCTTTTGTGACATTTGGGTTATAGATATTTATAGATGTTCATAAGTTTTTTGTTTTATTTATATACTTTTAGCATATGTTGGAACTTTTCTAAACACCCCATAATAAATAATAGGCAGTGGTTAAATATAAATCTTACCCTTATCATTTAAAGATTTAAATAAGAGTGTAGTATTGTGTACATTCTTTCAGCTTTATCAAAAGCATTTCTTTTAATGAAGGCATGCAGGCTATAATGTATTTTGTTGTTCATACTTAATTGAGCTTAAAAGTTGAAGAGATTGATTCATTATTTAGATGGCTATTTTCTTCCACTAAACTGACATTCAAGGCTGTTAGTAAAATATTGCTATTCATTGTTTGTACAATAATGGGCATGAATTAGCACATTATTTCATTCCATCCATTTCAGTTAATTGGACTGTGGGACAGGCTATCTAATTACATTTTGAAGTGTCATGATGAAAGCAATCACACTGTATTAAATAACTATTGTAGTGGCACTAAAAAAGCCACCCAGTCAAACTTAAATACAATTAACTGTCAGCTTTAATTTAGAACATACAAATTTCAACAGCATTTTAAGGAATTTATATATTTATGCCAACATGAATAATTGTGTATACATTATAATGTGGAAGCAGACATCAGTTACAGCATTAAGGAATGAACACAGCCTTAAAATGTACAGTTTTTGTTATCTTATTCTGCCACTTATCTCCATAAACTACATCTAGGCTTTTTGAACTATGCCATTCAAACTTGATAGTTATTTCATCTTACTTCATTCTGAAATCTGTTTGATCCAATTTAGGATCTCAGGGTACTAGAGTCTCTGCCCTTCTGGGCACAATGTAGGAATTAACCCTGGACCAATTTGCTACATTTTAATTTGTGATCAGATTTTTATGTTGAAAAGGATAAAATTCAACCACAAAAGTAGTGTATGTTTAATAGATATTTACAAAAAAAGAAACTGCTCGGTGGCCTTCTAAACCTTCTAAAATTCCACTTTGAGGTTTAAACAAATTGATAAAGAACTATCTACTACGGGGGGTTGCACGGTGATGCAGTAGTAGCGTTGCAGCCTCGCAGTAAGGAGACCTGCGTTCGCTTCCTGGGTCCTCCCTGCGTGGAGTTTGCATGTTTTCCCCGTGTCTGCATGGGTTTCCTCCGGGTGCTCCAGTTTCCTCCCACAGTCCAAAGACAAGCAGGTTAGGTGCATTGGCGACCTTAAATTGTCCCTAGTATGTGCTTGGTGTGTGAGTGTGTGTCCTGCAGTGAGTGGGCTGGCTCCCTGCCCAGGGATTTGTTCCTGCCTTGCTCCCTGTGTCTGCATCTGTCTGTTGGGTTTCACGGGGCAACAGTGACACCTAGCGTCCACGCATTGACATTGGCGTAGTCTGCAGGATTCTGACCGTCGGTTTGGGTCAGAAAACCTTTAGAATTACAACGGAGACAAACCCAACAGACAGATGCAGACTAAGAAGTAATTTAATTTTCTTCTCCAAAGTTTCTTCCCCAAAGTGCCCCAAAGCACCTTCACCACCATAAACAATAAACAAATCAATAATATAAATACAATAAATCCTCCTCTCCTCCCAGCAGCTCCGACACTCTACCTCCCAATTCTGGCTAAGCTTGCTGGGTCTCTTATAGTCCTTTATATAGTCCTTGACCCGGAAGTGCTCCTGTCCTTCAGTCCATGTGATTCCATAACACTTCTGGGTCAGATAAAGAGTTATATTTTTCTTCAGCCCGGAAGTACTTCTGTTCTTCCGTCACTGTGACTTTGGAATACTTCCGGGCTATACGGGAAACAGCAATACCCTTGTCTCCTTGCAGCATCACACGGCGGCTCCCACGGCACCCAGGAGGGCTGTAAAGCCGAACTCCATCTTCCATGATGCCCTGCAGGAATCCGGGGCACCTCTAGGCTGCAGGGAAGACGCCATCTAGTATCTTGGATGTGTTGGCCAGGATAAGCTGCCGGCCGTCCATCATAGTACCTATAAGGACTTATTTCACTTATGTGATTCATTGTACGGGCATAAAAAAAGTTTTTTGCTGGAAAAATGAGTGTTAAAATGAGTCTATGTTACAATTGTGAAGGACACTAGCTGCCAGGACCACATAAGCCACAATGACATGAATTCACATACTGAATTCACATTTCTGTAATATGATTGCATTATGCATTCCATGAGCATTGTAAGACTGCAGGCCAAACAATTCAAAATGAAAAATAAAATAACAAAAAAGAAATGTGTAATGATTTACGTTATGAGGTAGACCCAATTTCAGTTTGGTTTTAGGGCCAATCACAGAACAGAGACAGCACTTGTCAGGGTGACAAATGATCTCCTAATCGCAGCAGATCATAGTCTTTTAAAACTAATGACCTTTTTAGACCTCATTGCTGCTTTTGATGCATTCCATCACAACATTCTTTAGTTTAGACTTGAGAATGAGTTAAATATTGTTGGAGAAGCTCTTGCATGGCTTAAATCATACCTTAAGGACCATCAGCAATTTTTTTGTTGTCGGTAGATTTAGGTCTGACCCGTCTTACTTGCTCCAGGGTGTCCCTCAGGGATCAGTCCTTGGCCCTCTGTTTTTTATCATTTATATAGTTCCTCTCAGTGCCATTATTAGACGGCATGGTCTGTGGTTTCATTGTTATGCTAACAATACACAAATCTATGTACAGATTTACACACAGGGCTTACACAAACATTACCTCGGCCTGCATTTAGTTGCCTATATGGCTGATATCAAACACTGGTTGCCTGAAAACTTTCTCAGACTAAATAGTCACAAAACTAAGGTGTTAATTATTGCATCTCCAGGCACTTTAAAGAAAATAGACAATTCCTTTGTAAAAATCCCTGGCTTTATTACATCCTTGTCTGCAAAGTTTATAAACCTTAGTGTTATTCTTGCTCCTACACTCTCCTCTGATCCTCATATTAATAATATTACCAAGGTTGCCTTTTTTCACCTTAAGCACATTTCAAGGCTGCATCCATTGCTCTCTGATACTGCAAATCAAGATGCTTAATCATGCTTTTGTAAACTTGCAACTTGACTATTGCAATGTAGTGCTGTTTGGTATCCCTGCTTGGAGTCTAAACAAATTGCAGTATGTACAAAATTCAGCAGCTAGAGTGGTTACCCACTTAAAACCCTGGAAGCATATTACTCCTATAATCATGGCTATGGAATACCCTTCCTTTGGAGCTCTCTGCATGTACCTCATTTTCTGTTTTTAAATGTAGACTTAACACCTTTGTAATATTGCCTTTTGTTGTTCTTAATTCTTCTTGATTTTATGTGTATTGTTGTATGGCACCTTGAAAAGACACTTTTAAATAACATGTATTATTATTATTATTATTATTGAACGGTATATCATATGTGAGTTTACTCATACCAGTAATTCAGGAGGTGCGGGACAAAAAAAAACTGAAGTGATTCTCAAGCATTCATGAGTAATTCTTATGAGCACCAAAAAAACTAGCAAATCTTACATACACCCAAAAACTTGAACAAAGCTTCATCTTCTTTTCCCTAATCTATGCAATTTATATATTTGCATATTCAGATTTCTTGTGGTTTACACCTAAAGAAGACATAGGCTAAACATGATACACCCCATGTGCTCAGGTGTCTCACTAGCATAATTCTCACTGAAATCATGATCTGTGTCACTTATTTAGAACCCCTATATGCTATAATGAAGAAATTCACACTTGGGCAAACAAACACACATTAAAGGCTGTTTCACTTTATGGACACTGATGATTTGTGTTTTTTCTAGAAAGCAGCCATTTTTTCCTTTATCTATCTAAAAGGGTTTGTGTTCAGCAAATGTGCCTCATTATTTAAAATTATGTCAGGCAACTTAAAACTGTAAGCAGGGTATGGACAGTTACTGAGGGTGGAATGAAGGAAAATCAAAACCTAAAATGTTATTGGAAGCAACAAATTACTTCTGCTAAAGAAAGCAATCATCATGAGGCAGGAGAAGGCATAAATTATTTGGGGGGCAGGCAAAAAATTCAAAACACCTGGAAGCACTATACACAGTGTCAATTGCAAAAAAAGTCAAGTCAAGAATTTTAGTCAAAAGCAAAAGAAAAACTTTAGAGAAAAACATAACATAGAAAAGTAATGAAATTAAAAAGCTCAAATTTATCTTATTAACATGTACAGGGCAACTGCAGTGATGTCACACGAAGCCGTTTATATGACTCGCAGCAGTTCCATTGCTAAAAAACAACATGCTTGTGCCCAGGCTGCTGTTCTGAATATGTCAATGACTACAATAAAAGGAACATATTTAAAACAGTGATGTGGTTACGTCATTATATTAGATTAGATTAAATAAGCTTTATTGATCCGAAGGGGAAATTCAGATGCATAGAACAGCAGAAACAAAAAAAAACCAAGGATACAGACTCGCAGGACAGATAATACATCCAATCAACTGATAAATAAATAAATGAATGGATATTTTTCAGATATTTCAAAGTAAATTTAATGGGTATATCGGGAGGAAGCATTGAAGTGTCTGAGAGCAGTGGGCAGAACAGGCCCCCAGAGGTGCTTCTTATGGATTGAGACTAAACATGCTCCAAGAGAGTGATCATTGCAATAAGGTCATATGTACAAAAGCAATACTTAGCAAAAATAGAATAATTTTCAAAGGCAAAAAGAAAAAATCATCCCATCAGTAATCCACAAGACACCAAACATTATTTCTTTTGTTCAACAGTTCCCACTGATGAGAGTAAAAACTTAGTGTTATGAGCTGTTCTAATGGCAAAAGGGAAAAGACCAAATTATAACTATTGTAACAGAATTAGTTTAATGTAGTTACGAAAAAGTAAGGAATTATCAAAACGCAGGTTTCACATTAACAATAGATAATAAGCAAACAGCTAACAATAAAAAAGACATAAACACTGCAAAGCAGGAAGAAAACTCTTAAATAAATAACCTGAACAAAGAACATTGTCAGTAATTAAATGTCAACTTCAACAATATCCTTTAAACATAGATTAAAAAAAAGAAAATCTCTGATAAGAGAGCAACAGACAAGTATGAATCAAAAATGCCACAGCCATGCAATGGGGACTCAGGTGGAAGTGCCTTTGCAGGCCCACCCTCTATTTCCAGAGGCCCCACCTCCTTTGGGCTCAATTAAAGGTGAAAAGGAACTAGGAAAAAGAAAAACAGAACAATTAGGAAATAAAAAGAAAGATAATTTTGAAACAATTAACAAAAAAGAAGACATTTAATGACACATTATTAAAAACTAAAAGAAAAAAGCACAATTTCATGAATGATTTACAAAGAAAAAGAGGCCGAACAGATAACAATAAGCAAAACTAAAGCCAGGGATGGAGCACCAGCAAGAAACTGATATTTAGTTGTCGTCAGCTATACCTTCAACATTATAATTATTAACAAAATTAGTTTAACAGCCTCTGTCTCCCCTCTTGCCTCATTACAGCTGCACCACAAAGACAGCAGACCTCTCTTTGGTGCATGCTTCATATGATATTTTGGGGGTGGCTTGTCACAGAAGATGTGTTGAGAGATTTTTATGCAGAATGATAGCAGCAGTCTCACTACAGTAGTGCCCTTGTCACCAAGTTTACCACCCACGCCCTGTTCTTCTTTCCTGGTTTTTAAAACAAACCTTTCAAAAGACCCTTTAAATGCCACATTTATATCCTCCCGCTATTGCTTCCATTTGTTTTTTTTCTAGTACGCCCTCCTGCAATTTGTCCCATCTCTATTTCTTGTCCTGGCAGACATTTTTCTTCCCAAGCTAGTTTAGTTATACCATATGCCACATGGTATGGTGATGTTCATTAATATTATCGGCATGATCATATTAATGTTTTATGGCTGACACCATACACTGCATAAAATGGGAGATTCCTCAAGGTATCAATAGTATTGCAAATGCTACAATCCCAAATCATATTAAAAACTATCACAAAAAAACACATTTTCCTTGGTAAAGGCTGGAGGACTGAATCCTTAACCTGGGTCATGTAGCTTGATCCCCCCGCACCATAATGAACTATACTGTTCAAAGAAGCCCATTATATTACATCATGCTTGTTACTAAAAAATCGCCCTTCTTCAGATTTGTGCTTGTCTTTTGTTGTCCGTGCTGCATATTTCTTATGTTTCCAAAGGCCAGAAGTTCTGTGTCATTTATTACACTTCAACCTACATTGATGCAATAACAACTCTGATATGCTGCTTAATTTGCTGCTACTTTGATTTAGGAAGTGCACACAATGTATGATTCATTTTGATCTTATTTTCATTGAGCACCACAACAGAAGCAGGCATGTGAAAAATGTTCATAAAAATCTGAGTCACCATATTTCTAGTGGAGACAATGCAAGGTGACTTTTTTGCAGTTGGTTACATTTTCCTTTGTTTTTTCCAGTTGAGCACAGGCAGGTAAAGTGACACGCTCAAGATCATACATTGTCAGTAGGGAGAATTTTTTGTCTGCCCTTAGACTTTGTTGTGGCTAATGTCCATGTCCTGATCTTTTATGCATTACTTATATCTGTCTTTGACAGATGCAACAGAATTGAGGTCAGAAGTGATCAATTAATGGAAATCATGCAGTCTCAAAACATTTTTAATGAACACTTCAATGATTTTCTTAGCTGTAGAGATTCTTTTAATGCAAAATGGTTTGACTTAGAAAATCAGTCCACTTTGCTGTAACTAAAATTACAGTGTATCCCGCTGAATTCAGTAAGTCTTTAACTCTTTTAAACCAGCATGATGTTTGTCAGTTTTCTGCTACTTTGATTTGACTTGATATAAGTTCATCATCTTTCATATGTTATTCATGTCCAATAACACTCAAAATAAGGGTCAGACATTTCTTTTTCAGAATTTTTGCACTTTGAGAATGCAGTTATGTTGTACACATATGTTACATCATAATAACTTGCAAAATTCAGTAACATTTTTACCAAAAAATGTGCTTTGATTGATGTTCTCATTTCCATACATGTTGAATTTGAATGTGTGTGAACACCCAGAAAAAAAGTTGTTATGAAATAAAGTAATATATCTAGTTTTAGTGTTTTGAAGTAGCACAGAAAACAAGTTTTTTTTTTCTCCTCTTTTACTGTTTTCAAGTAAGTCCTGCAGATTATTGAAGACCAATGACAACGTATCATTTTGAAGGGTAGATTATACTGTCAGAACATATACAGTATAGTTGGTAAAGAAATTACAATGCGCATCCAACTTACAACACAAATAGTTGCAAGATTCAAAAACATCTTTGCAAAAAAATCTGAAATATTTAAAGTGGATGTAGTGCCATTTGAAACTTGAAACACCCATTTCATTTAATTCATAATAGTCTATCCATCAAATTGTACACATGTGAATCAGGATGTTCAAGAAATCCACTGGGGAGGTGTTAGTGGCAAGCGTTGCTGCAATACAGCAATTCGGCCATCTTTGAGGGAAAAAATTAAAAAAAAATTGCAACTAGTAATTATAGCAATGAGGAAATGAATGATTTTATGCAATTATCTTAAAAAATTGCATCATTATCCGGTCCCATCAGTGCGTCCAAAACATTGGGGCTGAGTTTAAAGGGAAAAGGATATTAACAGAAATATTTAGTCATGGTATTTACCTTTGAGGTGACAATCCAACTGGCAGCCTCTTAGGGTGGGCTAAGATGGACTATATGAGTCACTCACTACTAGGTGCTCAATAGTGGACAATAGAGATATGGAGGTTGAAGTAGGTCCCAATATTTCTGCTCCTGTCATATTTGGACCATTTTACAATTTGCTGCCATGCCAGGACCATAAAATTCCCAAAGGATGGTTGAGACATACAAACTCTTAAAACATGGCAAGTTTACAATGCTAGGAGGAATTAAGTAGAATGAGAGGGTTGTGAAAACAGACAATTACATGATGCAGAGTATAAAGAAAATGTTGAACCAATTTTTAACAAACTCATCAAATTCCATTCAATTTTGGAAATATTATTTTTGACCTTATTTTATCTAATCATACAGTGCCTGGAATACAGTTTTTCAGTTACATTTTAGGGAATAATTTATGTTTTATTTTTTGTGTTTTGTTTGCAGATATAAAAGCAAATGGTGATTGCAATGCTAGCATGAAGGCTCTAATAAAGCAAGTGAAGAGAGTATAGAAAATAGGGCAGGGGTGTGTACTGAAAAAAAGGAAAAAAATACACTAAAACCTATACCAACAAAGTTCATAAATTGTATTCAAATTACAATGGAGGAATAACATTAATGATTTATCTAAAGCAAAATATGTGAAGATTGATAAAAGGTTAGGGTTATTATAATTTGGGAGTATTTAAAAATGGGAGTCATATTTACAGATAGTTTGAAAAGAGGGAGCAATATTAACACACGCATACATAACTTATTTTCAGATAGTAGAAGAGACAAAACATAAATTAATTTTGAAACGCAACTCCAGAATTTAATTAAAAATGTTTAGAGTATTAAAGGGAACCATTAACTGAATGAATTAGAAATATAGCATTTGCATAGAGATAAATGGCAGGAGATGCATTGTAAAACACAACTGGGGAAATTCACTCTGACTTTCTGATACCTGCTTTTGGTAAAACAACTGCTTTACTAAAAACAATAATTTAATTTTAATGCCACTGTTGCAAGGATATCTTCCAATGAGTGAGTGGAGAGTAATGCAATCTTATTCCTAAGGAAGCTTTTATTTGACTCCTACAGCAGGTACCAGCCAAAGGCTGAATGAAAAGTAATAAAATCATAAATCTGGTGGTAAATCTGGAGGAGGATTGTTTTGTTTTTCATATGACTGTGTAAAAGCACCATTTATGACTGTGTAATGATTAAAAGAAAAAATGTAGCTAAAAATAGCTAGTAAAAGTTTTCATATCATTTTAGCACAGAAGGTTGAATTTGATAATAAGCATTATCTTCTATAACTATACGTTTAAAGCTAATAGTTCAAGAAACATCTCAGGGGTGAAAGAGAGCCAATGGCAAAAGAAAGAAAGCATGAATTGGATTTTTTTTCACTTGATACTCACTCCTGTTTCAAATTGTGGATGAAAAAAATACAGCCACAGAAAGCATGTTTATGCTAATGCTATATATATATATATATATATATAGTGATAGATGGCGGCTGGCTAGGAGGAATGATTTAACCACACCAAAATATCTAACTGTGTTTGGGATGTAGGGGAGCTGGAGAGGGTCCTCCAGCCCGTAAGCTCTTTATAACAACTATTAGATAATTTCAGTAAAATGATCGGGAGACTGAAGAAGATGGCCGAAACACCACTGAAGAGAGAAGAGAAGTATCTAAGCAAGCTCAGCATAGGATGCTCCACCTCAGTAGATGCAACGGTATAGGTGAGTGGCATCGGTACTGTACACAATCCTGGGACCCAATGCTAATTGACTCAGGACAGTTCTGAACGATGTTGAGTAGCAGGGGTTCCAACAATTGACCAGGGTGTGATGACCAAACACCCCACAGGGAATGAAGGGGTCCAGCTCACTAGTGCTGGTGCCTGAAACCCTAAACAGTCACATGCAAAACAAAGGGGGTGCAGACAGTGTGCAGTCTCTCTTGTTCCGGTAGAGAGACCCAGACCGTCGTTACACCCCAGAGCAGAAAGAGGAACCGCAAGAAAAAGAACTGTTTCCCTAACATAGTAGTGCGTGAGTCCATGTGCTCACATGCGTCGGAAGGTTCTGCTCCATGGGGATGGAGCAACGAGGAGACCTCAGCAGAGTCAGAGAGGGTGCAGGAGTTCCCATCTTGCTTCCATTCATGAGGCTGGCAGAGTGTGAGAAAAGGGCTGTGGTGTTTTGACTGCTGTCAGCTTGGCTATACTTGGAGTCACTGCCCCTTTACTGTTGTCAAGGGTGCCGTGGGGTGGCATCGGCATAACGTCTCCCTTTCACATTGTTCTCCTATTTCAGAAAGGGACCAAGAACAGGTTGATGCCTAGAGCCCTCCTTGGAGATGAACAACCCTGGCAGGATGGGACGCCTCACCCTACAAGGCTCAGCTTGGGAATGTGACGGCACCATTACCCATGCCTCCAAGGTGGAAGGTCAGTAAGAGAGGACTTCCAGTGGACTCTCTCTTCCCCGAAACTGTTATTTGGCAGCCCCCCTGGGTTGCAATGGTGCCTCCGATTCCTGCAGGGATTTGTGGTAATTAGTATTTGCCAGCAGAGCCCAGTTAGGATCCATGGATGCCGCAAGGGGGAGCTGTGGGAACTGCAGGAGTTGTAGAGCCCTACTTTGGGCTTCAGCCACACCTGGGAGCAATTCCAGACCTCCTTAATGAACCCCCTGGTGTGCTTCCGGGTGTGGCTTAAAAGGAGCCAGCCGCCTCCCAAAAGAAGCCAGAGTCAGAGGATAAGGCTGGTGAGGCTTGTACCTGGAAGAGAAAGGAGGCTGTAAGGTTCTTGAGAAAAGGGATGCAGTTTTACTCTCCTGGGAATTCTAGGTATCAGTCATTGGGGAGTACTCTGGATCTGAGAGCCTTTCCGTGAAAAAAAAGCATTAGAGATTGTGTAGAATGCCTAAGAAATCTATAGAATGTCGAAAATGGGATGTCAAAGTATGAAACAATTAAAATTTCAAACACTTCCTAGCCCAGGGGTTCTCAAACTTTCGTATTTTGTGCCCCCCCTTTTCTACCTGGAATAATTCTGTGCCCCCTGCATAATATAAGATAGATGAGAGTAACCCATGATACAACTAACAAAGGTATGATACTCGTGTGGTGTCGCGGTATCCTATCATTTTTACTTCCATAAGATTTGCATGTGTTCGGCTAACTTCGATGAAAAATTTGCAATTTATTTTTTTTAAAGTGCTTTAATAACTGTTAAAATGCCTTGTGTGGTTTTTGGTAGTAATTCTAATCCCAAAAACAAAGAATAAATCATTTATTCTTATTTAATTATTTTTTTATGTAAAGAAACAATTAAATATGTTTTAATTTTTAACAATCTCATAAACGAGGACACCGATGAAGTCAATCTGCGCGAGACGAACGTATTTTCGTCCGACAAATATTATACCGCTGTTAGTTGAATCATGAAAATAACCCAATACGTTGTAAATTATTTAACTCAATTTGGCAATATTGGGGGGCGGCACGATGGCACAGTGGGTAGCAATGCTGCCTCGCAGTTAGGTGACCTGGGTTCGCTTCCCGGGTCTTCCCTGCGTGGAGTTTGCATGTTCTCCCCGTGTCTACATGGGTTTCCTCCGGGTGCTCTGGTTTTCTCCCACAGTCCAAAGACATGCAGGTTAGGTGCATTGGCGATCCTAAATTGTCCCTAGTGTGTGCTTGGTGTGTGTGTGTGTGTGTGTGTGCCCTGCGGTGGGCTGGTGCCTGCCCGGGGTTTGTTTCCTGCCTTGCGCCCTGTGTTGGCTGGGATTGGCTCCAGCAGACCCCCATGACACTGTAGTTAGGATATAGCGGGTTGGATGGATGGCAATATTGGCTACGCTGCCAATGTGGTGCAGTCACGCTGCATTATCACCTGATCTAATGTTCATGGCAGATACAGATATATCTCAAACTTTCTGGATTGAAAATACACGACTAGAAAAGCAGCAGCAGTGGTGTCACTCGTCATAGAAACGAACTTCAAATAGAAAAAGAGCTCAGAGTGTCCATTTCGAATATCAAACCAAACCTGGACAGGCTGTGTACTTTAAAGCAGGCACATATTAGTCATTAGATCTATGCCTTAGAAATGTTTTATTTTAATTTTAGTTATAATGCATTCATTGTGATTATATACTTGTAAAATGTAAAAAATGTACTAATGTAAAAAATTAATTTTGATGTTTTGTTCATTTATTCGATGCCCCCCTTGTACAGCTTCAGCACCCCCCCCCCCCCCCCAGGGGGGCATGCCACACAGTTTGAGAACCGCTGTCCTAGCCATTCTATGCAATGCCAAAAGGCAAACTGGCAAAGTATAAAATACTTCTGCTACTGACCAATGTTTCCTCTAATTATTTTTATAGGTACACTGTATAATTATGAAAAATATTTTTATGACAAAATTAAATATACACAATATCTGTGTTTTATCAGTAGTTCATATTAGTTTATCATCTGAGTTTTTCATACAAAATTGTGTACGGCTGGGTTTTGTTTAAGCTTTATTTTGTATTTAATCTTTCATTTTTAAATATGTCTTTTCAATAAAGGCCTTTTCCTTACTCACTTTTCATACTTTGCCTAAATAGTATTTTTCGTTCTGTAATGCCTAGCTATTATATATAATGGCTAGCGAAAATATATAGCATATTAAAGTAACACAGACATTTCATGCTTTGCCTAAAAATGTCATGCATTCTATAGATTCCTAGACATTCTATACAATACCTGCTTTTCATACATTGCTGGTAACATATATATATTGTGGTGGACGGCTGGGTCCCATGACTGGCGGGGACACCCCTTTGACATATGTTCCGGGGGAGCAACCATGGGCTGCTCAATACCTCCCCCAGAACGTTTGGTGGCAGCCTCCCTGCCTGACGGTGGTGCCTCAGCATCCCGCAGGGCTCCATGGGAGATGGAGTCCTCCACAGCCCAGTTGGGATCTGGGGTGGTCGTCAGGGGGCGCTGCATGGGTTCCTGAGTCCAGCTGGATGAGTCTTCATCCCCACCCGGAAGTGCAACCGGAAACAGGTGATCAAGCACCTGGAGCTCTTCCGGGTGGGCTATAAAAGGGGCCAGCAACCACCACTCTTTGGCCAGAGTCGGGAGGAGGGGGACGAAGCTTGTAAGGAGGAGTGATAGTGCCAGAAGGAAGTGTTGCGTGTACTTGTGCATATTGGGTCTGTGTTGTGGCTGGGAGACACGGGGAAAACGTGCCCTTCAACTGAAGAAAAATAAAAGTCTTGTTGTGTTTTTACACATGTCTCTGTGTCACTCTGTGCCGGGTTGGGCATAATATAGCGCCTTATATTACAATATATATATATATTTATGTATATATTGTCTCAGATGTATGAGTAGGAGGAACTTGTATGGACCAAGTGATGGTAATTCCATGCCTGGCCAGGGGTTGGCAAACCTTCTTCTGTTATCTCTGGGAAAACCTGTCTGACTCATCCCTGAAGATGTCACTTCCGGTTCTGGCGCCAAGAGGAACGTCACTTCTGGTTCCAGCACCAAGAAGAACACCACTTTCGGTTCGGGTGCCTAGAAGAATGTCACTTCCTGTTACAACGTCAGAAGGAGGTCTCTTCTGGTTCACATCATAACATACATCACATTAAAAAGATAATACAGAGTGTGGGTTCAGAATGGACTAAAGTGTAGAGTATGCTGTGACATCAACCTAAAGAAAATCTCTTTCCATGTTCACTTATAGGTAGGACACAGTAGAGTCCTTTTGGTGTGGTAGAGTTGGTCCACAGCTATGAAATCAGTGGCCAATTTTAAATAAATAATCATACCGCTAGAAGGTGCAGGCACCAATTGGGTGTGAGTGTGTGTGAGTGAGTTTTGCTCCGCGGTTAATCAGGGAGCTGGCTGACCGCATCACATACATTTGCGGAGGAGGGTGGACCAGTCAAATATCTCGATGATGCTGTGGAGGAAGTGGCTTCTCGTACCCATAGTCAATTAAAGAGCAGAGGATAAAGGAGCCTGCATGGGACACAAAGGAAAGACTCGGAGAGCAAAAAACGGAGAGACAGAAAGAGAAAGAAAAGAGAAAGCATAGCAGTGAGAACAGCATCAGGAGGGGAGGCAGGACAACTAAGCTTGTGTGTGAGAGGTAGTGTGGTCAAAGACCCTGCAACCGAGTGAAGGATAAGCACTTTAGGGCAAATTGTTCCCACTGATGGTCTGGAGGAGTGTGCTTGATTGAGTCGGAGTCCTCTCCAGGGATCCGAGGTACACCGGGGAGCAAAAAGGATGATGAGAGGACAACCAACCACGAGCGGTCTGGCCGACCCTGTTCAAGGCAGCCAAGGCGGTTTGGTGAGCACCATGGCTGTTAATTTACCTGGCAGCTGAGTGAGCAATGGGTGAGCTGGGCTTGTCCAAGAAGGAAAGGAATATTGCCTTGATGACTGTGTTGGTGGGTTTTAGTCTTATTTTAAGTCTTGATTATTAACTGACAGACAGTCACCATTTTAAAGGATTATATATGGAAGAGTTTTGAGCACTTATTGTTTATGGATTGTTTTAAAAAAAAGCACTGATGCACTTAAAGCACCTACCCCTTGCCATGTGAGAGTTCTCATTGGCCAGCCTCTTCCCTTGGGTATGTTACAGATAGTGGTGGGTTCAAGAGGTTCCTAATATACAACCGGTAATGTGGAGCTGACCTGGACCATCACATTTGGCCAAATAATATGCCAGTGATGACAGTAGATTAACCAGCCATCCCCTGAGTGTTATTTTGTGCACACACCACATTGGATCCATGAATCTCAAGTTATACTTGTAATAAAAGAAGAAGAGGGCTAAAAGGCAAACATGGCATTATGGATTCTTTACATACACTCTGTATGTGTAGTTGTAGATATATATACATATACATATAATAAGCACATAGAGCACATGTCTTTACATGAGCTGTCTCTAAAGATTGCAATATAACAAAAAGGTTTTTTTAATTAAAGAAAATTATTCATTTTAACTTTTATTTAATAGTTCGCCTTTTTGGAGTTAAGAAATGCACTGCAAGTCATAAACATGCCAATGCAGACTAATTAGAAGGACGTATTACAGTTCCACTTGCAAATTTATGTCACATCTGCTTTCTTGTCTTCAGCACATGTTGGCAAAGAGAAAGATGGTAATGCCAATTTGTCCTACACTGTAATGTACTCCTGCTAAAAACAGGACTAAAAGTGGATGTGTTAAGAGAATATAATGCCATCTTATTTTATTGTTGCAGATGCACTCTTAAAAGAAAACAGAGCCATAGACAATGGAGCAGGAATACAAAGGTATGACGTTTTAGCAGCCTGCTCAGTATAGCTGAGTGGAAAAGGGAAGAAGAAACAGATCCCCTGCTTGCATCAATGATGATTCAACCATTTAAAAACTGGCATCTGCAACTGAGTTGTTTTATTTGTGGGTAAACAGTAAAAAAACTCACTTCTTTACTTTAGCTGTGAATGTTCAGTTTTCTTGTAACTGCAAGCAACTAAATGTACCCAGCCTTTCAGTGGTGTGGTGAGAAGTTAAAAGGCAAATTTCCTGGGTTATCCTGTTACTGATTATTCTGACGGCTGTCTACAGGATATCGGTATTTGCTGTCTTGCAAAAGAGTCACCACTTTGGAGTTTTGGCTGGTTGAGTATACAAAAAATACAAAGTTGTGATAACAGAACTGCTCCTTCCTTGGAGGATGTTTGTATTTTCCTGACTTGGAAATTAACATGTCTGAGAATATTGGTTTCTAATCAGCTGTGTACTCATTGATGGTTGGTAACAATACATTTTGTTAACTTGTGTTTTCATTATTTGTTAAACCCAGGAAATTTAGATGTGCCATTGTTTAATCCGATTGTCCATAACTGATAATGGCAGGGACTGAAGGAGATTTAAACTTATGGGCAGGAGAAGGCAAAAAGAGGGACAGTCCACTGAGAACGCTGCCAAGACACTTGGACAGAGCACAGGGGCTCATAAACAGACGAGGGTACGTGGCTGGCATGACGTAAGGCACAAGGACAGCAACACTTATTTCCAGGGAGGAAGAGACAGCTCCACAAGGAGACGGCAGTTGTGGGTCCAGTGAGAGAGGGAAGCCGCATGAAAGGACCAAGCAAAGCTGGCAGATGAGAAATGAGGCGTGCCTAGATCACAGCAACATAAGGAGCCCAGAGTGGAAAAAAGAAATGACGAAGAGACACTGACAGGGATTCCACAATTTTGATAAAACTACTGATGGGAAACGAGTGTCCGGTGAACAGACTGCATCAGTGGACAGTTGGACGGTTAATTGTTGGGTAACAGTGCGCAAACTGGACTCTGCACCACTAAAGGTTGTATCCTCCAATTCTTGTTTTGGACAGACTTTTAGAGTGTGGGCTGTGTGTTTTCCTTTTAAAAAAAAAAGGAAATTCGTTCCTGGTATTTTTAGATTTTGTTATGTTTGTTTATCTTTTAAATGTACTTTATATTGTCTTGTATAATAGAAGTTAGTGCTGCTTTTTCCTGAAAATACTGTTGTGTCTTTTATTTTGTGTTTACTCTCCGCCCAATTTAAACAAACCTGTCTGCTATTATTGGTAAATTTCAAGAGTTCCCAGTCTCTTAATAAAACTGGGTGGCGTAGTTGGATATTTTAACGGTGTCTAGGTTAGATTACCTGTAAGTGTGAGCAGACACCTGTCACACTCATAATATACATAGGTTGAGGCCATGTTCAATTTGTACTGTATAATTCAATTTGAGTATATGCTCAGCAAATTTGCACATATTGATTATAACATAATAACAGCAACATAACATACAAAAGTACAGAGTCGCATACATAAACACACCTGTTAAGTTAATTAAACAGTAAAGCATCAGTAAAGCATAAATTAATTTTATTGGCTTAATAAAAGTAAAGTAATTCTAATATAAATTATTGTTAACAATTAAGATATGGCCAGTTGGAAATGGACTAAATTAAAAACTCTGATTAGGATCACACTTAAAGAAAATAAATTTATGGGAGAGGGGACTACATGGTTATCTCTTACAGGTAAAGTCATAACTTTGCTGACATAGGCTAACTGGCTGCCTTTTCTTCTCGGGCATTCTACAATATGCAGACTGAAGTTTACAACTGTATAAACATTTTGATGCATGAGTCCCTGTCTTGCACCCCAAAGACGAGGCTGAGTGTCAGTACTTTAGCAAAACCATCTTTTTAATCCACTCGAAACAGGAACAGCAAGGTTACATGTATTTATTGTAGCGGGATCTTTTACTATACAGAGACACAGCAAACAGGCAAAGTCGGGGTCAGGTCAGTGGCCAAGGTATAATGTTCCCTGCATCACCTATCGGGCGACCAGCACTATATGTGTGGCAGCGGTCAGCTTGTAGGTGTTTCTGTGGCACTGCGAATCTGCAAGTAACTCTCAACAAGTGCGGCAGTCGCGCTTCTCTGTGTCGTCCCATTGGGGAGGGCCTCTAAAGATCTGACAACTTAAATAAAATATGGTGACATGGTTGTGTTACATTAACCATTAAATACAGGAACAGTAGTCTGGCAAATTAGCAGTTCCGTCAAGTGCAACATCAAGAAACACTGAAGAGAAATAAAATAGAAGGGACATGCACATTATTTGAGGTGAACAGGAAGGGAAAATACACAGATGACTGGATTAAGTTTTAATTTGTCATCCGTAAGCATCCCTAATCCCTACCAAAGCTTGTGTGAATTGTTAAAGCAGATAAATACCATCTATGGTTTACTCCCTTAATGACATTTAACCTCTTTGATTGTTTTTTTTAGAATTTAAATTTGCATTTCTTCTATGTTACTATGTCACTATTTTGAAATAAATTATTTCATACTTTCTAGAAATCCATGATGTTAGTGGTAATTAACATGTTCTTACTAAGAAATATGCAGATTGTTTTCTTAAGCACATACTCATCCATATATTTCTGATGAATCCATCCATCCATTATCCAACCCGCTATATCCTAACTACAGGGTCACGAGGGTCTGCTGGAGCCAATCCCAGCCAACACAGGGCGCGAGGCAGGAAACAAACCCCGGGCAGGGGGCTAGCCCACCGCAGGGCATGAATCACATTTTGAAATTTGTATATTCATCAGATCTGAGGAGGAGTCTCTAGACATTCCCAATTTACACAATCAAAGCAGTCCTTCAGCATTTCTTCTGTCACTTTGGTTCAGAACTGTATTACATTTCTTGCTGGCTCCTCACATTTCACTCTCTGCTTGTAAACTGGCTACAGGAATGTAGCGGGCAGTAAACATTCTTTTGGGGGCGGGCCCCCCCCCCGTAGCAATGGTTCAGGTTATTAGTACTCCTTGTGTGGCAGATGATATGTTGATAAATTTAGGACTAACATTCAATAAGCTTGCATACTTAACTCCCCAGAAACAATAAATAATCCCTCATGATATACAGTAAATGCTCACATTCATTTCACCATTATATTGTTATTTAAAAATAATTAAAGTAGTATAAACTAGTACACCGTATTTTCATAGATTTTGGTGCTTTTCGATTGAGCTTTTCTAAATTAAAATGATCATTCATTTTTTGATGACATTTTATATATCATTAGCTTATCATATGTCTAAGAATATATACCATTTATTTTTGCTTAAGCTGTGTTTGATAGTTTCTAATCACTTTTGGAGCTTTTACAATATTGTATTTACCTTCCACTTGTACTTGATTGCTTAACTTGTATAAAATCAGTGGGTGGCATGCTTTGTACTCCTGTCACTTCATTATACTTTAGATCATCAGTTTTAATAAGGTATCTAAAAGAAGAATTTGTCTTCCTTCTGCATTTTTCCAGCTGCAGTGCTTTTGACTATTACTGCGATAGACTAAAACTGTTTTTCAGCCTGGAATTTTCTGTTTAGGTTATTTATTTGGCAAATTTTTGGGAAGTACACATTTTCCCAGTGTAGTAAGGCATACTAGAGCATATTGCATATTTGTCTGTCCTAAATAATTGTATTTACATCTGACAATATTGACAATGGACTTGAACCTCATTCAGGATTGGCTTTTGACTTGTACCTAGTGCTACCAAGTTAGGCTCTTGTGCTAAAACTTTAACAACAGTCAGGTATGGTAAATGACATATATGGATGAAAATTAAAATATAAATTGAATTTTTCTCCATAAATTAGTGTCATGCTGACCATCTTGTCAAATAACTTTGAGGAGCTTGTCTGGTTGGAGAGTTAAAATCAGCAACTTATTATATACTCCTCTTTTTGTGTTTTAATTTTATCAAGTATGGTTTTGAAACTGCTCTTCTTAGCCTTCTTAGTGATACAAGTTGAGCTGTTAATTATTTTATCAATGAAAACCCTGTTGACATTATGCTCTTGACAGAGACATGACAGTAGGCTAATGAATTTGTTCTGTTTAATTAATCTGTTTCTACTTGTCATGTCTGTCATGAACAGTTTGTGACTCTTGAGAAACATAAATTTCCAAAGGATCCAGGAAACCAAGGTGTGCCACACAGCTCTGTACTTTGGCCACATATTCTTCTTCATAAATATGCTTTCCTTTTAGGTTGTGTACAACCATCTTTTCCAGTTTTATTATAATGTCATTCATACCCAGATCTGTGCAAAAGCTGCTACTGTATTTCCTTTTTCTGTTATTTTTGCATGTTTCTGTCATATCATATCTTTGCTGGTTGCCCAGCTATTTAAGGTGTAATTATTGCAATGCGTACATCTCTCTATTATAATAAAAAAATCCTGGGATGAGACCTGACTATTTCAGAGAGATACTTTTACATCCCACAAGACGAGACTTTGTGTTAAAAGATTTAACCCTGCCCGGGCTGGAAATAAAAGACAAAGAGTAGATGACAAAGTAGAACGTCGTAAAGAGTTCAAAAATGTTGGCGCGATACACATGCAGAGCAGGCTAAAGATAATGAAAGTACTAAAATTTGAAAGTCTCAAAAAAATGATAGTAAAGATCGTATTAGCGCAAACAAATGGAAATTATTACTTGGTGAAATAACAGAACAGAGAAAAGAGATTGAACTTTAAGTCAGAGACTTGTAGATTATCTAATTTGTGTTGCCATCAGAGAAAAGTAGTGTTTCTTTCCAATGAAGAGGCATATCCACGAGAATTAAAAGATTTGTTGTTTGGTCAAAGTGAAATCCACATACGTGAAGTGGCGAAGGGGGCAGGGGGCGAAGTTATAAGAATGGGTGGGTCAGTGAAACAGTGTTTAGCATTGTCTGTCGCCTGATAACTCCTGAAACTTGTGCTTGACCTTCATCCCTGTAGAGAGCTTGTATACTTCACCCTGGGTCCACAGGGTTTTATTTCTCTGGGTATTCTGATTTTCTTCTCACATCCAAAAAACATGTAGTTTAGGTTATTTTAAAAGTTTAAAGAGACCCTGCATTAGTTACTTTGTATCTTTGGGTGAAAGTGCTCCAAGATGTAATAGCAATTTATTCACGGCTGCCTTTTAAATGATTTTGCCAGGATACATAATGGTCCTTCATAAGTCTGATTTGGATTATGTGTATTTTAAATGGATGAATAAAATGATATGTAAGAGACCTACTTTCTCTTTTGGATGTTTTCCCAGTTCATGCTGCTGAGACTGTCTAGAAGTTTGTGGTCTTTTTAATCATTTACTGTCATTTTATTATCACATCAATTTTTCAGAGTAAAAGCATCATCTATTTATAATCAAGTTTATTATTGACAGATGCACAATGCCTCATGCATGTATTTATATTATCTTGGCTTGCTTTTAGCATTGTATGAGCTTCCAAACAAGCTGTGAGACTCTGCTGCCAGACTTTTAAGTTGTTCAGAATCTTGCCAAAATATCATTCCCTCATGGCAAAAAAAGAAAAAAAATCACAAGGTTATCATAAAACTATGCATCATATACAAATGATTTTAACGACAGATACAGTACACCGTGACATTGCACCATCATGCCTCTAAAGACAGTACAAAGGTTTTTGGTAACTGCTCTTTTCTATGTCGTTTATAAAGTTAATTCATATTCTTTTCTAAAAATGCAATAAAATAACAATCCATTTTATGGTGTCCACCTCCACAAACTCCAAACTACTACTGCAGAATTCAACACTCTGACAAAAAAGGACAAGCCTGAGTGGACAAACAAGTTAGACACAAAGAAGAAGAAGTATACTAGCAGCAAAGTAATAAGCTGATGATCAGGTCAAGAAGTGCATGCGCATGGACTAGCTGTAGATTTTCTGATCATTTATCAATACAGGGGACCAGATGCTCTGTTGATTTCCTCTACCAAGAGTTCCAAAACTAGAGAAGGAGTATTAGTAGTTAAAAGTGTGTTTTAAGTTAAAAATTGATTTTGTTCATCATTTCATTTTGAAACATATCTCTCTATTATAAAAGAAAATCTTGAGATGAGACAAGACTATTGCCAAGAGATTTTTTAATGTCCCGCGAGATGAGTCTATTGCCAAGAGATTTTTTTTCAAGTCCCGCCCTCCTCTCAACCATTTACGGTTAACAGCCCATGCCCACGATCTTCTCACCTCTCATTCGTGTGAATGCTTTTTTCAGACACAGTTCCTGTGCTCTCAGCTCTTGTAAATTTTTAAGTTTTCCTCACTTTACTTGTATTCAAAATTGGTTGAGCAATTCTGACATGTAAAATTGTAACAGGCGACAAGAAATGTAATGTAGTAATCTTCCATGGATAACATTAGACACCAAAGGAGATCTTGATATGCCATTTGTATTAAAACATTTACAGTTTCCCATTAGCTTTTGCTATGACAATTAACAAATCACAAGAACAAACATTCAAAAAAGTCGGTTAATTTATTAGAGAGAAAGAAACGATATTCACTCACGGGCAGTTATACATCGCGTTGTCACAATTTAAATTCAAACACAGAATCAAAATTCAATGCGATATCGACGAAAAGTTAATTCCAAGTATTGTTTTTACTGAAGTTTTAGAGTAAAAGTGTACGTTTAAAAAGTATTTGCATGTTAATTTCAAAGCCAAAGAGAACGAAAACATATAACACAACGAATACCTCTAACGCAACATGAAGCATAATTTTCTTTACATTTATTATGTTTTACTATTTTTTAATATGGTTAATTACTTGCTGTAATGTAAAATAGTTCAAACTTCCGCTTCACCATACGCGAAATGGCTAGTGCACGGGCTTGGCGAGTGAAGCGAGCAGGGGGAAGAGCCCCCTAGTATTTTTTAATTAAAATTACATGAAGTAGAGGGAATAAAGGGGAGATCCCATTCCAACACTGTCTTAATTGGTAATAGGAGTTGGGTTGCCTTAAATAGCACTGTGCTTATAGTCGATACTGGTTTCTAGCAAGAGGATATTTATCAACGAGTAAAGCTTTTTGAATTTAAAACTTGGGTGCATTTTCATTAGAATATATTATAACTAGGCTTTGCTAATGGTTTTTTTCATTTGTATTGTGTATTTTTAGTAATATATATTGCTTTGTTTTAAACTTCATTTTATTTTGTCTGAACATCTTCCTTATTGAGGTAGTAAAGTATTGCATGGCATCTAATTGCCATGTCTTCACAACAGTGCTTAGTGGATGAGGAGGGTTGCCTAAAATACTGAGCAGCATGGGAAGAA
Organism: Polypterus bichir lapradei; assembly: GCA_026402145.1. NCBI lineage: Eukaryota > Metazoa > Chordata > Cladistia > Polypteriformes > Polypteridae > Polypterus > Polypterus bichir. The sequence continues at coordinate 12,377,930 of JANRMT010062836.1, forward strand.
GTAACGTGTTGATTGATAAGTGGTAGCAAGTGGTAAGGCACACTAGCCTCTCTCATCGTGAAGACACTAACATGTCCTTCTCTTGGCAAAGCTACTAAGAGCTTGTCACTAAGGAGTGGTAAATTGCATTGGCTTATACTTGATGTGTTTGTATGTATGCATTTTAGTGTATGTGGATACTCAATCAAGGCATGAGCTGAGAGAAGTTTGTGCACGTTCTAGAAGCTGCTTCTAGCTTCTCTTTATCAGCACATTTAGAGGACAAAGGACGCTGGTGGAGAGGTGTGAAGGGATTTAAGATGCGATTTAAGGTGGGACGGATTTACGAGTTTTTTCGTAGGCTCTGGTAATTCTAGTGTTAAGCTTGTGTATGTGGTGTTCAGATGTAGGCAAACTAATGAGGAATGCAGTGAGTCCCACTCACACCCCACAATAATAGACCTAGTGATAAAAACTCCTATAAAAAAGAGAAAGCACTGAGATTATTAACAAATTCAGTGCATTACAGGTATGTACTTTATATATATGCATATATATACTGCATATAACCTGGCACTTTGTTTGGGATTGTTTTTTGCCCCTCACTTGATTGTGCTATAATACATCACAGCCCCTGTAATAGGAATAAGCAGATTTAGAAGATCAATAAAAATATCCATCTCGCTATATCCTAACTACAGGGTCGCGGGGCGTCTGCTGGAGCCAATCCCAGGGCGCAAGGTAGGAAACAAACCCCAGGCAGGGCGCAAGCCCACCGCAGGGTGCACACACACACTCACACTAGGGACAATTTTAGAATCGCCAATGCACCTAACCTGCATGTCTTTGGAGTGTGGGAGGAAACCCACACGGACACGGGGAGAACATGTAAACTCCATACAGGGAGGACCCGGGAAGTGAACCCGCGTCTCCTAACTGCGAGGCAGCAACGCTACCCACTGTGCCACCGTGTCGCCCTCAATAAAAATATTACAACAATATATACTGTCATCTCAAAGAAAAATGCAGAAAGCATAAAAAATGTTTCAGACATTTTGTTATCTACTTGTCAGAGGGGAACATTTTTTTGTACACAGGGTGGTTTTCTTTTTTTCTATTAGGCAAAGAAACATGTAAATATTTAATGTAGAATCCAGTAGATGAAGGGGCAATAGGCACCCATTTTTGGGATTGGGGTGATAAGTGGAAAGGCAGGTTTTCTGAGTAATTGTGTTAAAGTGATTGTGAAGGCTGTCTACAGGACATTTACCTGTGTTGAAAAAGAGTCACCTGCTTTGAAGTTTGAACTGCTTAAACATACATACAATACAATATTGTGATAACAGAAGTACCTCCTTCCTAGGAAAATGTTTGTATTTACCTGACTTGAAAATTAACATGTCTGGGGACATTGGTTTCTACTCAGCATATGTGTACTCCTTGATAGTTGGCAAAAATAATTTATGTTTAACCTGTGTTTACAGTATTTGTCAAGCCTGGGAAATTGGTATGTCTTATTCTTTGTTAGTTGTGGTAATTACAACTCAAAGACACATGATATCCAATATGGTGTTCCACAAGGCTCTATCCTGGGTCCGCTGCTCTTCTCAATCTACATGCTTCCGTTAGGTCAGATTATCTCAGGGCACAACGTGAGCTACCACAGCTATGCTGATGACACACAGCTGTATTTATCAATAGCACCTGATGACCCCGATTCTATTGATTCACTAACAAAATGTCTGACTTGTATCTCAGAATGGATGAATAGTAACTTTCTCAAGTTAAATAAAGAGAAAACTGAAATCTTAGTGATTAGCAATAATGGATACAATGAGGCTATTAGAAATAAACTGGATACATTAGGATTAAAAGTCAAGACGGAGGTAAAAAGCTTAGCGGTAATTGTTGACTGTAATCTGAATTTTAAATCGCATATTAATCAGATCACTAGGACAGCATTTTTTCACTTAAGAAACATAAGTAAAGTTAGACCTCTTATATCACTGAAAGATGCTGAGAAATTAGTTCACGCGTTTGTTTTCAGTCGACTAGATTACTGTAATGCACTCCTATCAGGACTACCCAAAAAAGACATAAATCGTTTGCAACTAGTGCAGAATGCAGCTGCTAGAATCCTAACTAGGAAAAGAAAATCTGAGCACATCTCTCCAGTTTTAATGTCACTACACTGGTTACCTGTGTCATTCAGGATTGACTTTAAAATTCTGCTTATGGTTTATAAAGCCTTAAATAATCTCGCCCCATCTTATATATCGGAATGTCTGACACCCTATATTCTAAATCGTAACCTCTGATCCTCAAATGAGTATCTCCTTAGAATTCCAAGAACAAAACTTAAAAGAAGTGGTGAGGCGGCCTTCTGCTGCTATGCACCTAAAATCTGGAATAGCCTGCCAATAGGAATTCGCCAGGCTAATACAGTGGAGCACTTTAAAACACTGCTGAAAACATATTACTTTAACATGGCCTTTCTATAACTTCAATTTAACTTAATCCTGATACTCTATATGTTCAATTTCCTCATAATAACTATTCATGGTGGCTCTAAAATCCGTACTGACCCCTACTCTCTTTTCTGTTTCTTTTTCCGGTTTCTTTGTGGTGGTGGCCTGTGCCACCTCCACCTACTCAAAGTATTATGATGCTCCAACAATGATGGATGGATTAAAAGGCAGAATTCTACGTGACCATCATCATCAAGCCCTTCCGTGAGAACCCTAAATCCAAAGAGGACTGTTGGCATTTATGTTAGGTAGAATGCCCAGAGGGGACTGGGCGGTATCATGGTCTGGAATCCCTACAGATTTTATTTTTTTTCCAGCCGTCTGGAGTTTTTTTGTTTTTTCTGTCCCCCCTGGCCATTGGACCTTACTCTTATTCGATGTTAATTAATGTTGATTTATTTTGTTTTCTTATTGTGTCTTTTATTTTTCTATTCCTTATTATGTAAAGCACTTTGAGCTACTGTTTGTATGAAAATGTGCTATATAAATAAATGTTGTTGTTGTTCTTATTGTTCCATCTTCATGTTGATCTTGACAGGGACTGTTGTTCTTATTGTTCCATCTTCATGTTGATCTTGACAGGGACTGAAGCAGATTTATACTTCTGGTCAGTAGATGGCAGGGGATTAGGGAAAGTACACTGAGAACGCTGTCAAGGCCACTCACAGGGGCTCAGTGGCAGACTAGGGAGCATGGCTAGCACAACACAAGGCACATGGACAGCAACACCTACCTCCATGTAGGAAGAGACAGTTCCACCAGAGAGATGTCGGTTGTGGGTCCAGCAAGAGGGGGAAGATTCATGTAAGGACAGAGCGAAGCTGGTGGACAAGATGCAAGATCTGCCTAGGTTATTATACCAACCCAAGAGCCCAGTAAAAAAAAAAAAAAAAGAACAAGGAAGAAACACTGACAGGGATTCAATGAACAGAGTCCAGTGACAAAAGTGTATCCATGGACAGTTGGCTGATTAATTGTGGTAACACCGTGCAAACTGGACTCTGCACCACTAAGGTTGTATCATCCACTTTATGTTTTTAACGGACTTTTAGAGTGTGGACAGTGTGCTTTTCTTTTTAAAAAAAGGTTTTTGTTCCTGATATTGTTACATTCTTATGTTCTTTTATCTTTTTGGTGTACTTTATATTGTCTTGTGTAATTCAAGTTACAATTGCTTTTTACCACCCAATTTAAAGAAACCTGCGTGCTATTATCTGTAAATCTGAAGAGTTCCCAGTCTCTTAATAAAACTGGGTGGTGTTGTTGGATATTTTAACTGTGCCTAGTTAAGATTATCTATAAGTGTGACCATACAGCTGTCACATACTCATCTATTAATTTTCTAACAACTACATTTATTTCTATAGAACATTTTCATACAAAGGATGTAGCACAGTGTTTTATAACATGTCAAAGTGGTAGTTACATGCAAGGAAAATCTCATTAAATTTAGATAAGAACAGTAATGAATAAATAGCACACAAAAGATAAATAAATAATGCAGACTAACATAAGAAAGATATAAACAGTAAAACCTTGATTATCTGTAACTCAATTAATCAGTCTAGCATCTACTTATTACTACTGACGCCCGATATGCTGCGAGCTCTGCACATTGGAACAACTCTCCCTTTTTGTGTGTGGTGTTTTTCCCCAGCACAATGTGTCAAGCTGCATTTTGAAAGCACAGTTTCAGTTGCATACCTTCAACTTTAATAGCGCTGTGTAGCTTTTCTCTTTTGTTATAATTAAACTATTATACATTATTATAGGCAATAAACATATGCGTGTGGTGCTGGAATTGTCACAAAAAATTGTGACAATTTTAAATGTTTATGAAATCCCAAAAGCACTTCAAATATTGCTTCAGTTTACGGAGTAGGATTAACAACAGTGAACTATATTAAGCGTGATGCCTACAAAATTGAAAAACGTGTTGAAAATGCAAACCACTGACAGTAATGTTATTCTGTATTAATGTTCTTCTGCATTGTAATTTTCTTTTTAAATTCGGTTATATTATGTTTTGTTAATATATTGTGATGTGCAGGCAGCTTGTGATGCACTGTGCAGGAGCAGAAAGGGCGGAATGTTGTGTAATTGAAGGACGGGTGAAGGGCGGACACACCTCTTAGAAGATGAGTGACAGGAGAAGGTAAGAGAAAAAGAAAGGTATGGCGGAAGGAAGTTTTGAGTAGAGAGTCAGGAGACAATAAGTAGGAGTGTCTTCAGTATACAAAATGACAGAATGTGGGTGATAGGAGATATTCGTATTATTGTTTTGGGGGTGTGCTTTGTAACCAAGATAATGGAGTATAAGACAGCACTGTTTGTTACGGAATGAAGAGTCCAAGTAAAACTTCTTATGCTGTTCTTTGCAATATTATATAATTTATGTTAATACTATATTTTGCTAATAGTTTTTTTTTTTTTGTAAACAAATAAGACTGCTCTCTAAACTAATCTACTGTGTATCATTTTTAATGTAGATGTTTTCTTATCTGTCTTTTCTCTTATCCATCACAGCCTCAGTCCCAAACCCTGCTGGATAATTGAGGTATTACTGTAATTAAAAGAAGTGGAGTCCTTAAATATAGAGTTGTATTAATTAATAAATATAAAAATAAAATAAATTATTAAACCTGCTTAATCTGATTTTATGGTTATATCACTTTACCAAAATATAACAGCTTTTTGAATTTCCTCAAATAGAAATCCCAGGAAAATCACAACAGAAAAAATATGTACATTTTAATTGTAGTTGTAAGCAGCCTTTATTTGGTGACATGAATAACGTTTGAAGAAAGGTTCTTACGAGGATGCTACTACCTCGTTCATGCTCTAATGGTGTAGGTGACTATCTTTTGCTCTTGGAATTTTTACAATGAAAACAATCAGTTAGCCTATACAATTTGGTGCACTGCCAGCAGATGTAGCTGTGATTCTTTTCCAGTCAGCCATGCCATGTGCCCACACTGCTGTTATCTTCCTGTCAGTTATGTTGCGTGGTCATGCTGCCACTTGCCATTAGAAAGACCCAAACCCCAATTACATGGCAGAGGTACATGGCACCTCCAATTCTCTGGTTGTGTATTACTTTCTTTTGCACTCAGAGTTTATGACTTGCATTTACAAAAAAATGATGAATTGGCTTGTGCAATGTGCCTCACAGCCAGCAGATGTTACCACTGTTCTTTTCCTGTCAACCATGCCATGTGCTCATGCCACAGTTTTTTTCCTGTCAGCGATGGAGCGTAGCTGCACCACTGCTGGCTGTACGAAGGACCCAAACTCCAATTACAGACTCAGTGTTTCTTGCATCTTGTGAGGGCGTAAACATCACAAAAGCCTTGCGGAAGGAGCAGTAAAGATATGCTTTTGCCCCCACTAACATCAACCCTTGGGGGTTAGAAGTGTTAGTAATTTGTCCACTAAAAAATTACAGGTAAGGACTTACATGTATGTTTCATTCTACATTTCCAGGAAGCTGCTTGCAAGTCATCATTCTACCGTGAAAATATACTTTTCATACACTGCACTGGGCTGACATACTTTTGTTTATGCTCGCTGCAAGGACTGCAGCAATGTAGTTCATTCTCAGTTTTGTTTGTATAAGCTTATTTATAGTTTTAAGTTATACTAGTTTATTTAAATGTTTCTTTTTAATTAAGGTTGTATCTTGTTTTTGGGGGTGTTAACTCCCCTCTTGAAACATTCATTGGTGTTGAGGAGACTTTGACAGTTGTGAAGCACTCTGCTATTTAAGCCCCGGGATAACGAGGGGAAGGGGTCGATTGAGCACACTCCAGAGTGTAGATGAGTGTTTTGGCAAAAGACTGAAAGCACAATAGGAAGAACAGCTGTATTTCTCAGCAATTGGCTGCTAGTTAGAGTTAACTTAACCTACTACAAGCGAGTGTGGACTTTTGTTGTCTTTCTATATTTATAGAGGAGCTTTCTTTTCATTTGTAGGCTGCACCAGAGCCTGGGCTGTTTTTTGATCTTTGTAAAATATTGCTGAAGTCAGTTAGTACCCTTGGGGTTTACAAAAAGGCTAGCCTTGCTATTTTATTGAATTTTTACACTTGGAGTTTTGTTTGTGTTTTATATTTACTTTTATTTTGAGACACAGGTTTAGTGTTTCTGTGTCTCTTTTATTTATTTTTTTTCTTCAATGTATATATATTTGCACCTTGTCCAAGATCTACCAAGTACTGCTATAAATAAACTCTTCATATTACAACAACTTGACATCTCTGCCTGCTTTCTGTTGTCATCAGTGGCCTCGGCTGGTTTCAACTACTAGTAGCACAAGAGCTCCTGCAGGTGGGTTGTGACGCACCTCCAACTCGTGGGTTGGGTTACCTGTATCCCTGTATCATGTCATAAGCTCTTGATTCAGTCCAGATCCAGGATCAGGGCCCAGTGGTTCATGATTTTTGTGTGACAGATAGAGATCCCTATCCATTATATATATATATATATATATATATATATATATATATATATATATATCTAGATGAATGGAAAAATCACCTCAATTATCAGAGTAAAAGTCAGGCAATGATTCAGCATTAACTAATCACAAGAAAGACTTCAGAGAATAATGATGAAAGAAGACATTAAGAAGTAGAATGTAGCAGAAGATGCAAATTTCAGGGAATACATTTATTCTGACACATTATTAAGAGACAAAAAAGATTTATAAAATACATGCTATGCAACACAAACTGTGCTTAGACCATATTAATTTCAATCTAATTCAAGAATAAAACACCTTTGTGTTTTCCACAGATAGAAAAGATGATAATAAACAAAAGTGGAGATAATTGTTTCCCACAGCTGACTGAGACAACAGAAATAAACAAAGGGTGACCTTTTCCTGTCACAATCAATATTTCTTTGAAATAAACAAGTTTTCCATCCTCAAAGAAGACTAGAGAAAGATTGCCAATTAAACTAATCTACACATCTTTGGGGATGTGGGAAGAAAACTAAACTAAACATGGCATAAAATGTGCAAGCTCCACATGGACAAACGTAGCATCATGCCATTGCCTTATTTATAATATTTTTATTTAATATTTAAAGCAGGGGTCCCCAACTCCAGTCCTGGATGGCACCAGTGGCTGCAGGTTTTCATTATAACCCTTTTCTTAATTAGTGGCCTGTTTTTGCTGCTAAGTAACTTCTTTTGAATTAATTTTAATTGTCTTGTTTTTTATGATTTGTTCCTCTGAATTTCTTCATCATTCCTCTAAATTGCTTAATTTCTTTCCTTAAATGGCTCCCAAACAGAAATAAAATGTGAAGTGAGTGAGCCAACAGAAGACCAACTAAGTCAGGGCCTCAAACTCCAACCAATTTCACTCCAATCAATTTGTTTTGTCAATTAAACTTGTTCTTTAATTCCATGGCTTGTTGCTGCTCTCATTGTGCAATAGCATACATTTCTGAAATTGATGATTTTTCTTTTTTCTTAGAGCATTGTTAAAATGTTCTGGGGACCTGAGCAGATTCCTGAGACCTTTATCTTTCTTTATTTTCAGATATCTTGTTAATATTTGGCTGATAATTAAGTAAAACAGAAAGAATTAAGAGATCTGAGTCTGCAAGAGCAAGTCAATTAAAATTAATTCAAAAGAAGTTAATTAGGAGCAAAAACAGATCACTCATTAAGAAAAGGGTTAGATTAAACACCTGCAGCCACTGCAGCCCTCCAGGACTGGAGTTGGGGACCCCTGGTTTAAAACAACTAAATAACAGCAAACTGCCTATAGCCCACGGTGGCGCAGTGGTAGCGCTGCTGCCTCGCAGTTAGGGGACCTGGGTTTGCTTCCCGGGTCCTCCCTGCGTGGAGTTTGCATGTTCTCCCCGTGTCTGCGTGGGTTTCCTCCGGGCGCTCCGGTTTCCTCCCACAGTCCAAAGACATGCAGGTTAGGTGGATTGGCAATTCTAAATTGGCCGTAGTGTGTGCTTGGTGTGTGGGTGTGTCCTGTGGTGGGTTGGCACCCTGCCCAGGATTGGTTCCTGCCTTGTGCCCTGTGTTGGCTGGGATTGGCTCCAGCAGACCCCCGTGACCCTGTTTGGATTCAGCGGGTTGGATAATGGATGGATGGATGCCTATAGCCCAGTCTGAAAATCCATAAGCAGGGCACTACTATAATGACATTCCTTGGTTTGTACATTTTGTGCTGAGGCGATGGAGCGACAGTAGACAATCTGGATGCCAGGTTTTGGAAGTGCTACTATTTTTGCTTTATTTTAATGTTTATTTAGTCTGTTGTCTAACTCCTTCTTTTTTCACATATTCATGTCCTTACTTTCTTACCTGAATTGAATAACAGATTGCAAAGCCAATGGATGTTTTATAAAGCATATGGAAAGCAAAAAATAGTTCTTGAACCTTTGCTCATGAAAAGCAGTTCAGGTTAGTGCCATTTTTTAGTGGATTTTAGAAATAAAAAAAGAAAGCCTTAAATAGAAGAAAGGCAGGTAGTCCTTAGTTTAGAAGAAGAAAACTTTAGCTTTCAGGAAATGCTTTAAGTGAAGGAAAAACTGTTTTTGAGAGCAAAACAATGGTGAAAACAACTAAGTACACTCAGAAAATATTGAAAAAAAATAACAAACATTAATCACTTTGGTGACAGCAAAAGGTATTCAAAAAGACACAGACATTCTTCAGAACTGTGCAAATACCTTGAAAATATGGTATAATACAGGCCAGTCAAAAGAGCAGCGCAGGCAAAAGAAACATTACTTATAAATAGAAAATAATGACACTGACCTACAGAAACTCAGAAAAGGACAAGTGGGTTTATTTTGACACAATTTTATTATCCTTAAGGTAATGCACAGGATCAATTAAATAGGCACGGGAAATGCTATACTATATTATTAAAAAATAAAGCTGTGCAGAAAAAAGTAGCTAAAAATATCCTTGGACTCCGTGGCATGTTCTAATATGAAAGGCTAAGAAAATTCAACTTGATTAGTCTTCAACAGAGAAATCAATATGGGGACTTAATCTAGATCAGAATAGTTCTCAAAAGCATTGATAAGGCTGATCCAGCAGAATTCCTTTATTTGAATATTCAGTTACAGTATATACTTGAGAACAATGCCAGAAATTTAGGTCAAGTGTATTCAAGCACTTCTTTGCACATAGTGTCATTGGAATCTGGAATTAAATTAGTTGAATCAAGTAGCAGTAGCAGTATTGCCATGTGTGCAGGGTACAATGAAATTTAAACTTGCATGTCCAACCAACATGCTGTATGCAACCACTCTCTACCACTATGTTATTTAATATAAAGCACAAATCAGCTTACTATATGTTAAGAGAGTCCAATTAATGGAAAGATAGATATCTTGAAACTTACAAAATTCTGTTAAAAGGGCAAACGTTGATTTTCTATTTAATATAAATAAAAAAAGATTTATTTTTTTGGGCACAAGTAGGTATTCAAATTTAAGTCAATTCAATTTACACTTAAAAAGTGCCTTTTCGCTTAAAGGTTTATTGGTCATTACAATGTTAAATATATAGTAAATTAAAAAAGAATCTAAAACTAGATAGATAAACATACTTACAGTATATTAATTTTATTGTCTTAAACTGTAAAACTTCCATTGGCGATCTTCAGCTTAGTCAACAAGCTGCCCGGCTTTGCTACAGAAACTATTCAATGAATGACAATATAGTCAGACAATAATGATTCCAACAGAGTTCCACAAGGGTCTGGCGATGCTTCCATCACTGGCCTTGACACATTTATCCATGACCCCATTTCAAGATTAGACTTTGGTACACATTTGTATATTTGTTTCTTTGTTGAACTTTAAATTGTACTTGTGAGTCTCTGACTGCTTTGTTTTATTACAAAAAATGTAAAATTTTATACTTTAACATAATAACTTTATTGACAGCTTTTAGAAGTTATCTAGATCACATATTTTGAAACCATAGATTTCTAAGCCTCAGTCTTTTTTTTTAGAGGTGCAGTACCTACTATGGCTGGGAAGATCAATCTGTGAGCAGCACATCCAGTTTGTGTAAAGGCTCCATGTGGTTTGGCTCAACCAGCTTCTTGTTTCTTGTGGTTTCTCCCCTTCTGAAGCAATGCTCCTTTCTTCTCACCGTGTTGGATTGTACTGCTAATGGACATGTTGTGTGGTTTGTTGTCACTGTATCCAATTTCGTATCTCTTTTGCATACATATTAGTAGCAAAGTTTTGAATCATTAGAGGCAGTTTTACCGTAGAGTATTTACTTAGTAATACAAGCATCCTCCATTCTGCTCCCGTGGTCTTGACAGTACAGGCAATAGAAGAGACATGGTACATGGTTGGGATATCGACTTTATCCAGAACATCTCTGTCGTCACTTTGTCTCTCCAGGTTATAAGAACATTAGAGAAATTTAGAACAGAACTGGCCATTTGCCCCAACCAATCTCGCCAGTCAGTCCTATCCACTTAATTCTTCCAAAATAACACAAACTCTAGTTTTAAAGGTCCTATAAACCTACTGTCTCCCATACTGCTTGCTAACTTATTCCATTCTATGGCTCTCTGCGTGAACACAAATGTAGTAAAGTTTGTGTGAAATTTACCCTTAACAGGGTCTGAACTGTTCCCTGTGTTGAATTTGTTCTAAAGTAACAGTCTTGATCCATTATACTAATTCCTTTCATAATTTTAAACACATGAAAGATTTCAATCATATCACCTCTTAATCTACTTTTACTGAGCTCGTGTAATCTTTCCTCATAACCTATTCCCTGCAGTCCTAGAATCAGCTAGTTTGCTCTTCTCTGGGATTTTTCTAGAGCTGTTATTTCTTTTTTGTAGCCTGGAGACCAAAATGACACACAGTACTCCAGATGAGGTCTAACCAGGGCATTATAAAGCTTTAGCATAACCTTCTTTGACATGTAACCTGCATATCATAAATAACCTAACATTCTGTTAGCCTTCTTAATGGCTTCTGAACACTATCTGGAAGTTGATAGTGTTCAGTTCACTATGACTCCTAAATCCTTCTCATGAGCAGTATTTTCAATTTTCAGATTTCCCATTGTGTATTCAAACCTAACATTTTTACTTCCTACATCTAATGCTTTAGATTTGCTTACATTAAATTTCATCTGACAAAAATCTGCCCAAGCCTGTTTGCTCTCCACGTCCCTCTGTTATCTTTCAACAGGTTCAGGATTATCTGCCAATCCACCTATCTTGGTATGATCGGCAACCTTAACTAGCTTGTTTTTTATATTCCTATCTAAATCATGTATATATTTTAAAAAAAGCAGTGGCCCTAGCACTGACCCATGAGAGTCACCCATCTTAACATCACAGAATTCTGATAAGGTTCATCATGCCATAATCCTCTGCTTCCTGTATTTTAGCTAATTCGGCTCCCATCTACACATTACACCATGAGCTCACACTTTTTTACTTTGATTTCTAATCTCTCATGTGGCACCGCATCAAATGCTTTCTAAAAGTCAAGTTAAATAATATCATATGCACCGCTGTGATTGTATACTTTTGTTGAGTCATCACAGAATTCCAACATGTTAGTAAAACATAACCTCCTTTGTCTTAACCTATGCTGACTGTTCAGTAAAACTCTTATTCTTGCAATGTGTTGCTCAATCTCTTCCTTAATATTTTCTTCTATTAATTTACCTGTGATGCACATTAAGGTCTTTGGTCAGCAGTTACTTTGATCTGCACAATTACCTTTTTTATGTAACAGGATAATATTTGCCATTTTCCAGTGACTTCCTAAAAATATGCGTCAAGGGTTTGCATAAAATAATAATAATAATACATTTTATTTATATAGCGCCTTTCCCATGCTCAAGGCACTTAAATGTACTCACTAACCTACTTAAGTATTCAAGGATGAATGCTACCTAGTCCTGGTGATTTGTATAATTTCAGCCTATTTAATCTAGGCAGTACCTCTTCCTTAACAATTTCCAAGTCACTAAGGACCTCCTTAGTAGTCCTTGTTACTGCTGGGAGGTTATCCACTTACTTACATGTGATGACTTCAGAAAAATGCATGTTTGGAGCATCTGCTATTTCACTTTCTGTATTTTTTAATTCCCCTTTACTATCCTGATTCACTTCACCTCCTCCTTGATTGTTCTTTTACTACTAAAATACTGAAAAATACTGAAAATTCCCTTGGGTCACCTTTCACTTTATCCACAATATCCCTGTCTAACTGCTTTTTAGCTTCTCTGTTATCCTTTTTAATGGTTACCCTCATGCTCTTATATGCCCTATGGTTAGCACTAGTGTTCTTTGTCTTATACAGCTGTTTTTTTTTTTCCTTTGGGTCTTCTTTTACAGCTCTTTATTACCTGCTGCAGAGTTTTTTTTAATTTTCTACTAATACAAAATTTTTGGATTTACCTGTTCTGCATTACATGTAAAACATTTTTAAATCTCTTCCACTGCTCTCTGACTCTTTCTGCACTTAAAAGCTTATTCCAGTTTATCCATTTTAGACTTTGCCACATCTGTTCAAAATTTGCTCTACCCAAATTAAACTTAACATTTTTAGTCTTTGCAGTTGTGCTCTTATAAAACACTGTGAGCTGGCGGATTGCAGGAATCGTGGGAAAGAGGGGTCCTTTCATCAGATTAGCGCTATTTCAGTTGTGGAATGGCCAAATGGGGGAGGCAACTTGATGAATGAGGTCTCCAGGACTGTGAACAAATCTAAATCATATTATGTGATATCATCTACTGTTAAATTCTACTCTGTACTTCTAAAATTTTTATTTTTATACTGTATTGAGGATTTATTCTGTTCTGTGTATTGTACTGTATTGTATTGACCCCCTTCTTTTTGACACCCACTACATGCCCAACCTACCTGGAAAACGGTCACAGTTTGAATTGCTTTCCCAAGGTTTCTTCCATTTTTTCCCTACAAGGGTTTTTTATGGGGGGTTTTTCTTGTCTTCTTAGAGAGTCAAGGCTGGGGGGCTGTCAAGAGGCAGGGCCTGTTAAAGCCCATTGCGGCACTTCTTGTGTGATTTTGGGCTATACAAAAAGTAAATTGTATTGTATTGGATTGTAATATTATGATCATTTGATCCTAGTGGTTCAATCACCTCAACACCCTGAATCCTATATTGGTTCTTACAAAATACTACATTTATACAGGCTTTCCTAGGTGTTGGTGCTTTAACATACTGTGTTAAAAACAGCACATGATTACATCTAAAATCTCCTGCTCTTGCACTCTGCTGTTTGTAATGTTAGCCCAGTTAATATTCGGGTAGTTAAAGTCCTCTATGAGAACAATATCACCCTGTAAACTTAATAAATGATATAATTAAAAAGACATGCATTGAAATTACTCTGCATTTTCGGTAATACGTCACACTCCTAAAATAAAGCCTCTTTCCCTAATGCTTTCTAGACTAATCCAGACATCCTCACTAAAATGTGGCTCATAATCCAACCGAAGAAGATTTGCATTTAAATTCTGTTCTACATAAATGACATCTCCTCCTTTTCTTTTCACCCTTCTTAAAGAAATGTGTAACCATCTATGTTGTACTAATCCTCATCTTTGTCATTTAGCCTGGTTTATTATTGCTGTAATATCATAATTATTCTTAGCTACATACAACTCCAACACACTTGTTTTATTTTTGATACTTCTAGCATTAATGCAAGCTATTTTTAATGTGCTACTTATTTTACTTCTTCACTTAAAATTTTCACTAAAATTTACATTACTATTCATATTTGATTTTACACTATTGTTCGCCCTGTATGTGCAATTCTAAATCAGGCCTGTCGTTAACTCCTTGCCCAAACCCCACCCCCCACCCCCCATTTCCCCCATTTCAAGTAGTAACCTACTTGTACGCATCAACACATTAGCGCCTCTCTGATTCAAATATAAGGTCCCATTTGTTCCAAAAAAAGTCCCAATGCCCCGTAAACCTATACCCTTCTATCCTACATAAAGACATGTGCCACATGTTAGGCCTCCTGATCTCCTCAGTCTTACCTGGACTGGCACATGGCACGGGTAGAACTTTGAAGAAGACTACCTTGTCACTTCTGCTTCTCAACTTAGCACCTAACTGGACTGCAGAACTGACAGCATGCCCTTATGTATGCCATTTCTTCCAACATGGACAATGACAACTAGCTTCATTTACACTCTGGCCAAGAACCTATTCACTTTTCCAGGGAGGAAAAAACTATCTTGCAACATCAAAGCACCTAAGCATACCTAAGTATGTCAAGAAAGTCCACTGGCAGTTTCAGGACAACAGGGACAAACGACGCACGTAGCAGAAAATTCAAGTCATCATAGACTAGAAGACCAGCTACCTGTGTGCAGTGGTTAAACCTTCTGTTCAGATGTTCTAAATAACATCTATACACAATTTAATGCCCTGAATGACATACCTGCAAAGAAATCCATCCCTCCTCAGGAGGAACAGATACTATGTTTATCCACTGCAAATGTGAGAAATGCTTTGTTGAATGTAAACCACACAAAGAAGGATATCTTTTTAGATATGTTTAACATTTCTCTGGGGCAGGCAGTCATCCTCAAGTGCTTCAAAACCACTACTATCATATATGTGCTGAAAAAGTCTTCTGTCTCTTTCCTTAATAATTATTACCCTATGACACTCACACTTGTCATCATGAAATGCTTCAAAAGGCTAATCATGGACAGCTTGGAAACCAGATGTCCCACATTACATGATCCTGTCCTGTTTGGCTCTCTCCCAAATGACTCCACTGAAGATTCTATATTATCTATTTTTCATCTGGCTCTGTGTGGTTAAGTGAGGTCCACAGCTGATTGGCGCTTTAAATAAATAAGGGGGCGTGGCAGCATGGCTAAAGCGGTTCCTGTGCACGATGCAGGAGCGGACGGCCCTGCGCTTAGTGCAGAGGTGCAGGATCGCCTTCACCTGTAATTGAAGCCAGGAGGTGCTGATTGACGCAGCTGTACCAAATCCCCACATTTAAAAAGGGAAATGCGAGTAGGGGAGAAGAAAGGAAAGACAAAAAGAATGAACTAAAGGAAATAAAAAAGAGATTAAAATGAGAAGATGAGAGGCAGGAGTGTGAGAGAGAGTAACAGGAAGGAGCATGTGTGGCCAGCGCTCAGGAGGGGGCTGAACAGTCGCTCCTGCTGAGCGACCAAGTAGTCAGAGCAACCATTGCGCTCAGGAATGTGCTCTTGCTGGGAAGAGCTGAGAGACTGGCAGCAGGTGGGAGGACAGGGAGCCTGTGCCAGGAATAGCCAACCAACGGACAGCAATATGAGTGGAGCAAGGCTCAAGGGTTGCCCGTGGATGCCAAGGAAGTGGCAATGGGGACATGAGTCAGGGCAAAAGGTTGTCTGCATTTGCTGGTAGACTGCTCCTCGGTCTGCAAGATCCGGGGAGGGATAAGACAAAGAGAAGCTAGTTTTAAAGGGGTACTGAGGCTAGTGTTTTTAAAGAAGTTTCCAGCTAGTGTTTTAACTTCTGATTTTAGTGGATATGTATTGGCATTGTTTTTACCTCCACTTTCACTTCTTTTATGGGATTATTTATTTATGGAAGATTTTGAGCACTGCACTTTTTGGAATGCTTTGATTTTGAGATTTTTCATAAAAGCACTTGAGCACTTGCCACTATCTCCTTGCTTCATGTGTATTTTGTCTAAACATCTGACAATCTCATCTTGGGTACGGTACTAATGGTGTTGGGTTCAAGGGGCTCCCAAAATGGAAGAGGGAGCTAGGAGCCAACCCACACCATCACATTCTGGCCCATCTGAACTAAAGAGACACTAATGCTAGAATGCTTTTCATTGATTTTAGTTCAGCTTTCAACACCATCATTACTCAGGAGCTGATAGTGAAGCCGAGTCTGCTATGCAACTGGATAGATGGATGGATGGATGGATAGATAGACAGAACTTTATTTATCCCCAGGGTAAATATGGCAACCTGGACATCCAGGCAGAGAGAGAACCAAGACAGTCCACATCAAAAACACAATTTTCAAAGCCATCATGCTGAACACTGGAGCCCCTCAGGGCTATGTACAGAGCCAATTTTGGTTCACTCTCCTTATTTTCAGGCTCTCTGCCTACACTGTTCTCTTTCCTCTTAATAAACACTTATGCTGTCACCATCTAAATAGCACTAACGTTCCTTACTTTTATCAAGTAAAACATTTTACACTCTATTATCTTACTAAGAAAACTCGCTTACTGAATATATGCCACTGTCTTTTTCAACCAATGATCAGTGTCCCCTCATAAGATGCCTGCAGGTCGCGTAGCCCCTCTCTTTACTGGTGTCAAGTCAGACACCTACCTGTTCTTAAAATTAATGCCTTCTTCCTTATGAACAAGTATGCCTTGGCTTTTTACTAGTGTTGACACTTTACTGTACAAATGTTATCCAATTATTCTTTGTATACCCTAAATTCTTCCCATTAACAAATTGCTGTTACTTTTAACTATTTGGCAGTGCAACAACGGTTATTTACTTATGGACTTGCCAGTTTCTCCAACTATTTTCTGCCCTACACTGTACCTCACAAATGATAATTTTAAATACAAGTAAATTTTCCAAACACTGTTCCAAACACTCAGCTACCTTTGCTCCTGTATGGGTGAAAAAAAGAAAAAAAATCTTCTGAAGAAAAAAAAGCTTTCAAGATTCTCACATTGCTTTTTAGTGACAACCAAAAAACAAAGCTTTTAGGAGCAAAATTTGTATTTTAATTAATTCTCACCCAACAGTAACACAAAAGCACTCAGTCCACCTTCCTCTTCCACTCACAAGGATGACTTCAGCACATCAATAAGTCACTCTCAGTCTCCAATCGTTGGATCATCTCCTCTTTAATCACTAGATTGACATCCTATTTAAAGAGGGTCCCTGCCTTTCTCCTGCTAACTCCATCTTTGTGTGACCCTGCAGTGGATTAAGGAAGTTAAGAAAATGTTTGCAAAGGATGCATCAATTTCTTTTTTTTAATTCAATCAGATGCACTTGATGCTTAAGATACAGTACATACAGTAGAGGTAGAAGATGCATAATATCCATGTTGCAAAAGAACCTTCACAGTGAAATCATGGAGAGAAAGTTTTAAGGGGTTAAGATTATTTACAGCTGCCTGGAGCTTTGTTCTGTCTTTCATTCTGCTGATACAGTATGTTTTGACAGATTAAAGGATAAAAAAGAACTGAGTTTAACTGATACATTATTTAATAAAAAGAGAAAGTGAGGGACTCAATTCACTACAACAACAACAACATTTATTTATATAGCACATTTTCACACAAATAATGTAGCTCAAAGTGCGTTCAATGATGAAGAAAGAGAAAAAAGACAAAATAAATAAGAATTAAAATAAGGGAACACTAATTAACATAGAATAAAAGTAAGGTCCGATAGCCAGGGAGGACAGAAAAAACAAAAAACAAAAAACTCCAGACAGCTGAAGAAAAAATAAAATCTGCAGGGGTTCCAGGCCACGAGACTGCCCAGCCCCCTGTAGGCATTCTACCTAACATAAATGATCAGTCCTGTGCTGCGTAACTTGAGGGCTTTGTTCTCTGAGTGTTTTGTTTGATGTGTGTGCACTCTTTCTTCACTTACAGTATGTGAACACACTTATCTCCAATTAACCAAAAAGTAAAATTATTAATGTTTCTTCTTAATGCAGCCACCTTTTGGCATATACTGCAACTTGGCATTGCATCACCTATCAGATAGGCTGGGGAAAGAAATGCTGGTGTAAAGTTTTTCGAAATCACCCTTGAGAAGACAGGCATTGCTATCAGAGTGAGCTGTAGAAACTGGTGGGTACAGCAGGAATACCTTCATTTTTACAGATGATTATTTCAATTTGTATTTCTTTGTGATTAAAATTAAAGTAAGAATTAAGCTAAAGTAGAAGGTAACACCCTAGTTAACAAAATAGCTTCTGTGCACACTCATGTCTTATCTACTCTGGAGTCATAAGAGGTTTGTTTACTGATTCTAAAAATAAGAGAGAAGGGAGATAAAGACATCTAGCTGATTTTCATTTCAGTGTAAATGTACTATTTTATGGATTATACCACCATGTAGTGGGCTGGAAAATAAAAAAGTAATTCTTCATCACCCCATTCATTTTATTTTGAAAGGCAGACTTTAACATAGGTGCTAGACAAAGCTATAATTGAAATACTGAAGTGGAATTTTTAATGAACAAAGACAGAAGATTTAGTTAGGGAGAAAGTCAGCAATCTTTACAGCAGCAGGCCAAAGTCAGGACTTGTTACAGTTTTCTAAATCGGTAAATTAATGAAAAGGAAATCCCAAGTCTTGTTAATGGAAAATGAATAATCTGGAATTCGAGGGCTCTGCACATCCTCAGTCAAACACTTCTAAACTTCATCAAAGTTTACTTAAGATGGTCCCTTAGATATCTCAGGGACCAAGAAAGAAGGGGGATGAGGATATCTTGCTGATTTTCATTTCAGTGTCAGTGTACTATTTTATGGACAATGCCACCATGCAGTAGGCTGGAAAATAACAATTTAATTCTTCATCACCCCATTCATTATATTTTGAATGGCCGACTTTAACATAGGTGTTCGACAAAGCTATAATTGAAATACCAAAGTGAAAGATTAAATGAGCAAAGACAGAATATTTAGTTAGGGAAAAAATCAGCAGTCTTTACCGCAGCAGGCAAAGTCAGGACTCGTTACAGTTTTCTAAATCAGTATATTAATGAAAAGGAAATCCCAAGTCTTGTTAATGGAAAATGAATAATCTGAAATTCGAAGGGTCCTTCACATCTTCAGACAAACATTCCTAAACTTCATCAAAGTTTACTTAAGATGATCCCTTAGATATGTCTGGGGCAGTGGTTCTCAGACTCATTTTTGCAGGTTTTTCTTCCAACCAGATTCACAATCCATGATAATAATTAATCTAATTTAGAAAGGGACATTCTGTGAAATATCATGTAGCGACAAACCCTTAAAAATTGTTCTGGTCTTTGACTTTTCTTTCTTATACTGCTTTAGTAGAATGACAAAAAAACAAAAAACAACACAACAAGTAAGTAAGTAAGTAAGTAAGTAAAATGTGTGAAAAAAATTATGACAGAAGCTAATGCTCCTCTTGAAGTGACATCATTCTCAGCTAAACAGATGAAGGACCCTTTCTTAAGGTCCTCTACACCAGTGGTCCCCAACCTTTTTGACACCAAGGACCGCTTTACTAGAAGCAAATTTTTTCAGGGACTGGTGGTGGTGGGGGGGGGGGGGGGATTTGGGGCGGGTTTGTAGGGCAGTTTTATACAAAATTTACGTTACATTTCTATTATTATTAAGTTATAATATCGTAATAGAAATTATACAGAATACCATAATGCAGAATCAGTGGGAGCTCTGAGCTTGTTTTCCTGCAACCAGACAATCCCATCTGGGGACAATAGAAGACAGTGACACGCAAAGTGTGTTGCTTATGTTCAGTCTACTCCATAATCTCATTTTGGTTGCTGTCACTGCGGAAAATATTGCCTCACAAAGAATAGGATGTTGGAAATGGAAAAAGCTTCAATGGCTTCTTTCGCGTTATTTTAATCTTCTCCTGTCTACAAGTTATGCTGACGAGTATTTTTCTCAGCATTTCAATAATACACTTTCAGGGTGTGAATGATGCCCAAACCCAATGGCTGAAGCACTGCTGTGCAAATGGGTGGGAGGAATTCAACGCGAACATTATCTAAATGTGGAAGCATGTTGTGGGCAGCACAGTTATCAATCAGAAGCTGAATCATCTTTTTCTTCTTCTTCATTTTGTGAGGTTTCTGAACTCTTTTGGGATCCCCCCCACCCAACAGGAACGTCATGCTGAAGTGCGTCCTGAAGCATGATTGGTGCGTCTGTGTAAGATTGTTTGTCCGTTGCCAGGGCAGGGCAACCGCGGGCTCACAGCGTGTTGTCCTGTTGACAGAGGTCCCAAGAGAGTTCAGAAACCTCACATTTTCTTGAATGAGTAATTAATAGCAATGTTTCTTGAACGAGCATCACTGAACCACATAAAAACTGCTTTACGGTGTCTTCAAATGCAGCATTTCGAATACATTTACACCCCGAGATTTTTCTTCTTTTTTTGCATATAACAAAGACATATGCATTGCATTTGTCATTCCAACAGATTGCATATCACAGACGTTTTTTCGTGTCTGCCGTTTCTATAGAAGGGTGACAATGAGTTAAATTCCAAAGGATGTTTTTGAAATGTTGATGAGCAATGAGCAAAAGGTATCACTGAAAACTACAGAAAACAAAAACAGCAAATAACAAGTATAAGGAAAGCTCGAAGAAAGATTTTTTTTTACAGTGTTTCTGTTTGGGGACCATTGTGCACAACTGAGCTGCGACCACAGAACTAACTGCTCTATGGATGATTCATTCAAGCATTTCAAGGTCACTTCATTGTAATGAAAGTATCTGCTGAATGTACTTCATAGTAACAAGATTTCTTTATACTCATGTCATATGGGGAAACTGTCGGGACCATTAAAATACTTCATTGTAATACTCTTTCACCTTGGTCTCACTCCTCTCTCTGTGCTGCTGCAAAGCCCCGCCAGCCTAGTGTTCTGAAAAGTGTCCTCAGTGAAGGGGGCAGCCTTTTTGCTGTAGCCCTTCACTGAGTGAGTCTCCGTTGTCAGCATTTCTCTCGCAGCCCAGCTGTCAAACAGCCGGCCGCTGACCTGGGGTTGGGGACCCCAGCTCTACACTGCTTTCAGATTAAACAAAGCAAAACTTCTGTCTTTTTAACTAAACTCTACTTGCAGGGTTCTCTATTTCCTAACAAGAAACTGAATCAAACACTTTTATTTCCTTTTTAATTTAGGCCCTATTCATCTTTTTTTTCTCTATTATGTTTTCCATAATTTTTTGCTTGAAAACCAACTCTTTCTCTTGCTTATTAAAGAAAGATCTGATAGCAAGCTGCTTTGTTCACCTTCTTATATGGCTCAAATGGTATAATTTACTGACATGTATGTACTTGGACATGGGAATCTGATAATGTCAGTATATCTGATAATGTCACCAAGATTTTAAAAAAGACAAGGAAAACAGGGAAGTGAACCAAAAAAGCTTCCAAAACATACAAGGCAACAAAAAAAGAGTGCAGAAATGCATTCTTAGAAACCTCACAGAGGAGCCCACCTCTTCTAAGATGTTGTAAGAGATGGCCCTGAGATGGAAGGATGGGGGAAGGCAGCTTTTCGAGGACACTTTCTCTCCCAAAATGCTAGATAGCAGCTTCTCTGGACTGCAGCGGTGCCCTGGATTCCTGCATTGCGCTATGGGACACGGAGTTCGGCAACACAGCCCTGCTGGGTACTGTGGGTGCCACTAGGGGACGCTGTAGGAAGATGGTGGGAGAATAAATTCTCACCTAGCCCTGAAGCACTAATGGATTACGACAACAGAAACCCCAAAGTACTTCCAGGCTGATTAAAGAACTGGGATTCTCCATCTGACCTAGAAGTGCTGGCAAGTCACGTGGGAGGAAGAACAGAAGCACTTCCGGGTCAAGAACCATATAAGGGACTGCTGAAGAACCAGCAGGCGAGCCAGAGTTGGGTGGCAGAGGATAGAGCTTGCGGGAGAGGAGTGGAGGTGACCAAGAAAAAGAGAGAAAAATTAAAAGAAAGGACTGAGCAGTGAGGTTTAGTGGTGATTTGTGCACTGTGTGCAATAGAAGAAAATAAAAGTGTGTGTTTTTGACTTTTTTATGTCCTGGTGTCTGTCTGTGATCCAGGCTTCTTCCACAATGTGATTTCCTTATTCACTGGGATCTATAACAATCTGTTAATAAAACTGACACACTCAGCAGGTAGACGGATCTGAACAATCCTACATTTTTACCAAGGGTTTTCCAGTTCAATCATGGAGGGATTAGCAGCTAATCCTTGTAAATAGCAGAATTTACAGTATTTCATTTAATGGCTTGTTAATGCCAAATTGGGACATATGATGAACACATACAACTGTAAATTGGACCATGTTAGATGGTGAGTTGCTGCTTCCTTTGTACATCTCATTGTAAATTGTCAGGTGGGTAGGAAAACAAAAAGAAATTATGGGTTGTGAATCTTTACAAGAGAGTTAACTAAAATGAAACACAGAACTAATACATGAGCAATTAATTGTTTAAACAGCACTAATTGGCTTCTAAATAAGAAACAGTGTTAAGACAAAATCTTGCAGTCACTGCAGCCCTCCAGGACCTAACTTCAGCACCCCTGCTCTAGACTGTGTAACTATAACATATCTCCAATTCTTAAAGAGTCAAGTATATTCTGGACCTCTTTTGGAATTCTTTTAGCTAAAGCTGGGGGTAATATTCTTCACCAGGTTTCAAGTCCCTGTGGACTTCAGCATTGAGAAGTGAAAAGGAGGGTGAACTTGAAATGTGGGCCTTAAAGTCAATATAAGTTATATGACGGATCCCATCTACAAAGCATGTACTGCATCTAAGCGCTAACACTGGTAATTTGAGTCTCAGGTACTTGGTGAAAAATCACTCTTTAACTAAATCAGAACCATGAGTATTTCTAAAAAATTTAGCCACCAAACTACTTTTTGTGAGTAATAGCATTTTACACCTTTTCCCGTACTTTGGCCGAAGTCCTCTCTTATTTATAGTGTGCCTGGTTGAAACTAGGAACTTGTAAGAATATCAAAGAAACTGAATATACGGAAGGACTGAACCAATATATACTGAAAAAGAAAATGGAAATGCACATAGTCTTGAATTTATGAGAACTATTTCTTGAGAACTCCACTCAGGACAAATATTTGATTCAGTCTAGCTAATATGCAGTATCCTACCTGATCAAAAATAAAAAAAATGTGATTCATCAGACTAGGCCACCTTCTTTTTGCCCCATGGTTCAGCTCTGATGTTTACATGCACATTGTAGGTGCTTTCACCAGTGGACAGGGGTCAGCATGGGCACTCTGACCAGTCTGCTTCTATATACAACAAAGCTACAATGTACTACTGTGTGTTGTCACACCTTTATCTCAAGGCCAGAATTAAGTTTTTCAGCAATTTGTTGTACAGTAGCTCTTCTGTGGGATTGGACCAGACTGGCTAGCCTTTGCTCCTCACACACATCAATGATCCTTGAAGACCAATGACCCTGTTGCCAGTTCTCCAGTTATTTGCCTTTGGACCTCTTTTGGTAGGTACTAACTACTGCATAATAGGAGAGTATGCTGGCAAGACCTGCTGTTTTGGAGATGCACTGAATCAGTCTTCTAGCTGTCACAAATTGACCCTTGTCAAAGTTGCTCAGATCCTTACGCTTGCCCATTTTACTTCTTCCAACACAACACCTTCAAGAACTAACTGTTCTCTTGCTATCTAATATATCCCACTCCATGACAGGTACAATTGTAACAAGATAATCAATGTTATTTACTTCAGCTGTCAATGATTTTAATGTTGCGGCTGCTCAGTGTATAATTTAAAATCTTTGTTTTTATTGTAGTATCTTTGGACATATTGTGCCTAAGTGTCTTAAATTAAAGGAAAACTAATAAGCTTGGTGTATTCAGAGAGTGGTAGGGTGGGCAGTTGTAGTCAAAATCACTGAGCGAATAGGTTTCAAGTTCTAGTATCGATAAATAAATCCATGCCAGTTTTAATTGATTGTGGAGTTGCACACAATTTTATTGGTTCTGGTTTATTGGAACAACTTAAAATAAATCAAATAAAATGACCATAAAATAATTACCTTTTTCTTTAATATTCTCCTTACTACAATTACAATTATAAAAAAAATTGGAATGGCCAAATGACAGACTCAGAAAGCAGCTTGCATTGTCCCTTTCCTCCTTGGCCTGGAGAACACAACAGCTGTTTTTTTCTAAAATTACTTGAAACATTTGCTTGTCAGAGCACAAAGCATAATTCCACTGTGCTACTACAGGTGAAATCCTGTTATACTGAATACTGAAGTAACGAAATTTTCAGAATAACGAATACTTTTTGTGGGCCTGGACAAACATTCATAACATAATGTTAAATGAATTTCGTTTTAACTAAATGTAAATTTCAGTTTAACGAATGTTTTATCGACAAAAAATGGCCATGGAAAATAATAATGCAATGCACAATATACTTAATGCTGCATCTACACTTTTACTAAGTCTCAGGAACCCAGCAACAGCTGTCTCTTTCTTGTTAGACCAAACAAAAATGACAGTCTGTTGCGAAATGTCCGTTCTTGGGCAGTCTCGGTGAGACTCAGCCAGAGTGTAGATGCAACATCATACACATAGGTAAATTCTGTGTCACTGCTCCACCGAGTGTCCGCATGGGTAATTGTGTCGTGTGCAGATACTGTACTGTTCAAGTTTCATAACGCTTCTCAACGTTTTATTTCACATGAACAGAAAAAGTGAGAAATGGCATAAGTTTAAGCTGAAAGAAAAATTAACAATCCTGGAAAAAGTTGACTCCAAAATGAAGAAAAATGACACAGCAAAATCAGTTGGAATCGTGCCTTCATCTTCATCTAATGTCTCGTTTTCATTCTGTATTTTCAAACCTTTATTTCTATAAAAAAAGTTACATCTCTCTCATTTTCAAATACAATATTTTTTTGCAGTTTAAGAAGTGCTGTTTTTTATACAGGTATTGTCAAGCTTGGGTCACAGCATTGCATAAGAGACAGAAAGGTGAGTTCTAGTTTTCAAGGAAAATAATGGTACTTTATTACTGTATAGAGAAAGCAGGTACAGTCCCAAGACTTCATTCAAAATAGGAGCTATTAGGACCCGCAGCATGGGCCAGAGTCCTGATTTTGCTCCCATTGTCAGATTAGCAAAACACCAGTGGTACAGAATGACCACTGTGGCAGACACGGTCTGGAGAAGAGAGATCATGAAGGACTGGGCGAGGAAGAGCAGATCAAATGTTCTAAACATCATGCTACAAGCAAGTTATGTGGTAAGCCTGCTTATGAAGAGGACAGCCAGTTATTTTTCCCCAGTTTACCGTTTACCAGAAGCAGCACAGTAGCTACAGAGCTGTTCTTGTGCCTCTGCTGTTAGAGACTGAGAATCACTGGTGACCCTGGTCACAATACTATACTTATTTTTCCCATATTCATTGTAACAAAATTTCCATTATAATGAAATATTTTTATGGTCCCATGAGTTTTGTTATTATGGGATTCCACCTATATCCATTTCAGATGAGACCGTGCCCATAGAAGCCAGCACAACATCTGGACAATTTTGACGTATCACTTCTTGTTTGTATAGTAAAACCTTAACTTGTATCTGTGGATGCACTGGCAAATAATGTTGTTATTTTTTAAATATGGTTAAGAAGTGCTGCAATCAAGGAACAGTTTCAAATGAAATTTCAGTGACAGTTGGCTTATTTGATCAGTTCCTGATTTTGCTTCCCAGTTATGGGGTATTCTTCCAGTCCCTTGTTACAGAATTGTAGAAATGTTTTATATAATTCATCTAAACTTGCACATTCTCTCTGTGTCTGAATGTATATTTTTCAAGGCAATCTAGCTTCCTCCTAATTCTCAAAATCAAGTGTACTAGGTTAGTTGGTGATTCTTAACTGGCCTACAGTAAATAAGTATAGGTTTATGCATTCATGTGCCCTGTGACCAACTAGTGCCTTGTCTGGAACTGATTCCTACTTTGTTCCCAGTATTTTCAGAACTTGCTCAGGCTACTCACGAATTTGGGTTGGACATAGTGGTTTCTGAAAATAGACAGATAGAGCTGACCATCAGTTCTCTTGGTTTAATTCATAAATATTAGAATTCAATAGGTGAAGAAGTAAAATTTCAGATGGAAAAAAAATTGACAACTTACTGAAAATTTTTTTTTTTCCTTAGCAGGGACGAGAAGCTAAAATTGACTGCTGAAGCCAGACTTACTGCATGAATTATCACAATGATTCTGCAAGGCAAATTTTTTATCCATTATTGCGTGTTACCAAAATATCATAGGCAAGTTTGAATCTGGAAAAAGATGTCGATACTGCTTGTTCCTTACGGCATATATTTGAAATGAAAAATTAGCCTTTGTCAGATTACCATGACTGGAGGTCACCTATCCAATTATATGAGGATAATGTTAGCTGTAAGTGGGGGCATGCTTTCCAGTGGAGTTCTATTTCTGTGTAGCACCACACAAGTGGAAAAGTTACATTTTATTAATTTCTGTGGGAATAAAAACACAATATCTTTTTTTCTGAAAACTTCCCAGGGCTATAATATACAGTATAATAATGTGTTCAAGTCGTCAGTTTTTCTTCATTTCATACAGCTTCTTTCATATTGAGCAGTATTATAAAGCATAGTAGAAACAAAAATCTGGTGAAATTCTGATGTTAAAACATGGATAAGACCAAATTTTAGTATTATCAATAACAGTTGAGTTTAGTCTCAAGCCCTTTATTAAGCAAGACAACAACTTTTTTTTTAATGATTAACAAATACAATAATATAAGCACAGTCCAATTGAAAATTAAATTTGGTTTAAATTTAATTCCTTTTGGAAATATATGCTGTTAAGAAATTGTATATTGTAGCATTGTTAGAAAAATAAAGTCTTCTTTAGCTTCTATTGTTATCATTTCATACATGGGAATGAAAATTACAATGTTCTAATAAATTGAATAAATGAAACATGAGGAACTTATTAAATGTTAATGAACATTATTAAAATAAATTTGTTCTGAGGAACAGGTTAATTTTAATCAAGTCCTCCTTCATCTTCTCCTTCACGGTCTTGTCTTGGGTAAGCCTATGAGCTGAAGTAATTAGGTGGACATCACAATTCAATCCAGGTAAGACTGAGAAAATCAGAAAGTTTAACATGTGGGTTCCTTTTTAGTAACAGATACAGGGTATGGGTTTATATGACATTGGGTTTCTGAGGTTAGTCAAACACTGTTTATACTAGGGATTGGAGGAGCAGGAATTTCTGAAGCTCATGCAGAGTAAAAAGCCTATTAAAGGTAACTTCAAAATTAATAGCTCACAGCCAAAATAAAATCAGTAATATGCTAAACATTGCTTTCTTCATCATGTAAAGGATTAATGTGAATTAATAAATGAAGTTATATGAAGCTGCACATAATTATGATGTTTAAGCAGTAACAGAATCCAGGCCAAATTTTACATATTGGTAATGTAAAATGAAGTTCAATGTGCACTGTGTAAATGCATGAAAAATTGGTACAATTACAGAAAACAAAAGGGGTGCAGGTATGATCACTAAATAAATCTCATATAAATAATGTAAGTCAAATTAAAACCTACCAGGGTGAGCAGCTTTGCATGCCTGTGCCAAATCCCAAAAATGCTTCTTTGGGTCAGCCATCTATCTATCTATCTATCTATCTATCTATCTATCTATCTATCTATCTATCTATCTATCTGTCCCAAAAACGAACCATAGACCTATGGCCTTTCCCTGTCTAAATGTGGAACCTGTGCAAAATGTCGCGGAGACAGGTTCCCTGGTATTGATTTGCATACCTGGCAAAAGCACATTCAGCTTTACAATATTATATGTTGACAAAAATGAAACTACTGAACTGGTTACATTTTCCTATGGCATTAAATTAAATTTAAGTAAACAGAATTCAAACTTGGGCAGAAATGAGGCAGATTGCATTAAATCATAAACATATTTTTAAATGTATAAATAATGTATCATGTACATAAATGTAATATATTTTATTTAGGGAATACAAGTGTTGCACAATGGGAGCAGGTGTCTGTAACTTGATTGGACACCTTATGAAAAAGATTTAAAGAAAGTAAGACAATGAAAAGTCTTAATGAGAACGCGGAATCATCACTCTCCACATCCAGAATGTACAAAAGCAGTTGAGAAGGCGAATAGTATGGTCAGTTTTTACAGTAGCATATGATGGTTATAAATCAAGAAAGGTTATTCTTAAGGTATACAATGCATTTCTTATTACAAGAAAGATATTACAGCACAAGAAGAAGTCCAGAGAAGAGCAAATATTGTGTCTTAAATGTGCATTGGATCAGTGATACAAACATGGCGAGAGAGTGTAAGTCTTCCATAAACTCCAACAAAACAGGCTTGGACCTTAAATAGCCTGCCCAGATATGGCCATACCCCGAGCCACCACAGGTAAGCTTGAGCCTAAATTTGGACCCTGGTTATTAAAGTTCAAAACATATTTTTAATGTTTAAAAATATACCACAATATCTTACAAGGCAGAGAAAGTATCAGACCTCTAGCTTGAAAGATAATACCGAAACCAATCTTTATAAATGAAGAATGTATTTCATAATCAAAAAAAGAAGGAAACACTTGAAAAAAGGGAAAAAAGCAGAAGGCAAAAAGAAATTGCTTATAAAGGCAATCCAAAACCAGAACATTAATTATGCATTTCAGAAATTATTAATCAGAGAAACAGAAGCAATATATTGAAAACCAGAAAATGAAAATACTCACAAAAAAACTCTGCAAAAATAAAAAAAACACTTAAGAACCAACTTCTGAGCCTCAAATATAAAGGCTGGGGGTGGTCTTTCCGCAGTGATGTCAGGGTGGCCTGCCTCTTGGGGTTCCGTCCACAAAACACATAAGTACATTTAAATATACAACACATTAATACTAAATAACAAATAAACATAAAAGAAGTCTTATAAAAACATGAAAAAAATTTAAAAAATAACAAAAAGAAAAATATGCAAAAATTCAGGCTGTACTATTAGCACAATTAAAAAAGGCTTATCATAAAAGGACAAAAGGCAGATGGACTAAGAAATGATCAATGGGTTTGAAGAGGTGCACAAAAGAATGGTGAAAAGACATACAGAGGTTCATTATCAGAAGATTAAAGGCTGAAAATTACAAAAAACAAAGTCCATATCAAATATTGAAGGTCAATAAGAACAAAGTAAAAAGTCCTGGCTAATACTAAAGATACTTTCCCTAAACACTAACTAAACACATATTCAATCCAAAACCTTGAACAGACAAAAAAATGTTTTTCATTAGAAAAGATAAACATTAATTCTCCCAGGGAACCTATAACAAACCATTAATTCCAGGACAATATAATATGAGCCATTAGGAAACATTAAAAGAATTTAATCTTTTTGAATTAAGCAAATGGAGGTTAAGAGGAGATTAATACAGTGGGTTGCAGCTGTTACTTCAAAACGAGTTTAACAACAAGAACAAAGACTGTGGAGATTATATGTCCTCCATATTGATGAATGGGTTTTTCCTCTGGCTTTCCTTGACATCCCAAAAATGCACATGTTAGATTAAACTGTAATTCTACATTTATGCCATGTGCTGGTGATTGTGGGTAAACTTGCACCCTATTCAAGACTGATTCCGGAATTGTGACAGATGCTGTTGGCATAAGCTCTGAATCCTCATAGTTCTATGTTGGAGTAAGTGTGTCCAGGAAATGTTAAAACTGTAAAGGTCTTCATATCATAATTTGATCACTAAGTAATGTTGAAGGGGTGGTATTTGGCTGACTTGCAAAGGTGCAATTGATAGTAACATTTCCTCTTGCATATACCGTTTACGTTTTTTTATAACATTGACTGTTTCCTATTCCATATCAACAATGTTATAGTTAACTGCATTCCTTCAAAATAATATTGAGTGAAGAGGAAAAGGTTTAAAAGGTTTAAAAAATTAGGTTAGATATCTTTTTAGGATATGTATCCTTCCAATTAGTGACAGATAAATAAAACACTAACTATCAAGGTTCTGTTTGACATGTTAAAGAATATTGTTGAAGGTGATAATTTGAATGTCTCTTGTAAAAACAATATAATTAAAACCAATGAGTATGTAAACTGACTCAAAAGGGGAAGTGTTCAATATTACTGTATTATGCAGAGCCATTTATAGACAATACAACTCTTCTATGCATCATTAATCATATAACAAATGGGACTTGCAAGACACTCTAGCAATTGGTTTTTAATTAAATTATTAATATACGCAATTGAAGCCATACTTGCTTTGGAGGCACCAGATACAAAAGACAGATGGTAGTCAGCCATTTTCTAACTGGCTCAGTCCTGAGCAGTAGTGTGATGTTAGGAGGATCATTAAAATACACAGAGGGGATTGATTGTTGATTCACTTATGTGACAGTTGGAGGTTGTGTACTATAACCCTTCCTCACAGCACTGCTAGAAACTCTTCTTCATTATTGAGCAACCAGACATTCTACCACAGGTGACTACCCAGATTCCTTGATGCTGGGATGGGAGCTGCAGCTGCCTTTGGACACATTAAGCTCTTGCCCAATGATCAACCTTTCCTCAACTTTACAGTCTTCAGTTAACAGTAAGTAAGCCAGAATGAAACCGAGAGTGGATAAAACTCGCCGTGCCCATTCTCAACAGATTCAGTTGCATGACTGGGTACGTGTAAGAAGACTCCAAAGACATAACAAGTTGTTGCCCTTTTAGTCAGCACCACTCTGTGTTATGTGCTGTATAGGCCCTTCAACTGTTTTACTAGAGGATGGTTGCAGATGGCATGCTAGCTGCCTCAGGAAAGTTTTATCACATATGCCACTAACATCACAACCAGATGTTTCAACTATTCGGTAATACGGTTATTCAAAATCCAAATCTACTCGAGCCTTAGAACCCAATTATTCTTATACCATCCACCTCTACTGTCTTTGATCCTCCTTCACCTGGAAAGCTCACTGTAGCAGCCCTTGGTTTTCAAAGAATCGACACGCAGAGAGTCTCAGACTGGTGTGTTTATCTTTATTTATATTTCAAACTGTGGCTCTTTACTGTAGTCGTTATATCGTCACGAGCACCATGAAAACTATAAACAAATATAAACATACATTTTTTTAACATTCTACAAAGTAACACAACAAATGAACAAATGAAAGAACATACAATTAATTGCGTACCTCGCTCCGCTTACCAAGGGGTGCAACAAATCTAAAAGGTCACCATTTCAGAGATAGCATTAGTCCTCACTGTTTCTTCACACTTCTGGTATTTTACGTTGTTACGTTCCCTACGTACGGAATGATTTCACGGTCATTTACACTCACTCCAACTCCTGCAGAACCAAACACACACACTTGGGCCAATTCGGTACTGCTAATCCACCTAACCTACATGTCTTTGGACTGTGGGAGGAAACCCATACAGACATAGGGAGAACATACAAACTCCATGCAGGGAAGACCCAGGACACGAACGCTGGTCTCTCTACTGTGCCACCGTTCCACCCTGCAAAAGAGAAAACTATAAATCATTATTAATGAAACATAGCTGATGGAGCATAAACAGGTAAGGTGGCCTAGGATAATGAGTTTTTTTCATAGGCTTCAGGGATTCTAGTGTTAAAGAAAATTAAATAAGGTGATTAAGAATTACTAGGCAACACTTTACTCATCATAGTGCATAAACAATCACCCTTTAATTAACAGCTTTCTTGAGAGGTAGAACATTCCAACACTTCAAAAAAATTTTTTTTTAAATATTTAATGTATAAACTGCTAGTAATTTCTTCTAAGAAAATAAAGAAGAGTTGTGAATCACCACTACAAATGAAATTCAAAATGGATATCCTTTATTTACACCAGATTGGTTGAGCACTGACATATGAGTAGCTGAGTCATTCATGGTAAGACTGTTTAATCTATACAGAACAGTTCTTTTCACAAGTTAGGTTAACTTACATAACATTTAAATACTGTATATGTTAATTTACACCAATCAGAGAACAGATGTATACAATGGTGTGAAAAACTATTTGCCCCCTTCCTGATTTCTTATTCTTTTGCATGTTTGTCACACAAAATGTTTCTGATCATCAAACACATGTAACCATTAGTCAAATATAACACAAGTAAACACAAAATGCAGTTTTTAAATGATGGTTTTTATTATTTAGGGAGAAAAAAAAATCCAAACCTACATGGCCCTGTGTGAAAAAGTAATTGCCCCCTGAACCTAATAACTGGTTGGGCCACCCTTAGCAGCAATAACTGCAATCAAGCGTTTGCGATAACTTGCAATGAGTCTTTTACAGCGCTCTGGAGGAATTTTGGCCCACTCATCTTTGCAGAATTGTTGTAATTCAGCTTTATTTGAGGGTTTTCTAGCATGAACTGCCTTTTTAAGGTCATGCCATAGCATCTCAATTGGATTCAGGTCAGGACTTTGACTAGGCCACTCCAAAGTCTTCATTTTGTTTTTCTTCAGCCATTCAGAGGTGGATTTGCTGGTGTGTTTTGGGTCATTGTCCTGTTGCAGCACCCAAGATCGCTTCAGCTTGACTTGACGAACAGATGGCCGGACATTCTCCTTCAGGATTTTTTGGTAGACAGTAGAATTCATGGTTCCATCTATCACAGCAAGCCTTCCAGGTCCTGAAGCAGCAAAACAACCCCAGACCATCACACTACCACCACCATATTTTACTGTTGGTATGATGTTCTTTTTCTGAAATGCTGTGTTCCTTTTACGCCAGATGTAATGGGACATTTGCCTTCCAAAATGTTCAACTTTTGTCTCATCAGTCCACAAAGTATTTTCCCAAAAGTCTTGGCAATCATTGAGATGTTTCTTAGCAAAATTGAGACGAGCCCTAATGTTCTTTTTGCTTAACAGTGGTTTGCGTCTTGGAAATCTGCCATGCAGGCCGTTTTTGCCCAGTCTCTTTCTTATGGTGGAGTCGTGAACACTGACCTTAATTGAGGCAAGTGAGGCCTGCAGTTCTTTAGACGTTGTCCTGGGGTCTTTTGTGACCTCTCGGATGAGTCGTCTCTGCGCTCTTGGGGTAATTTTGGTCGGCCGGCCACTGCTGGGAAGGTTCACCACTGTTCCATGTTTTTGCCATTTGTGGATAATGGCTCTCACTGTGGTTCGCTGGAGTCCCAAAGCTTTAGAAATGGCTTTATAACCTTTACCAGACTGATAGATCTCAATTACGTCTGTTCTCATTTGTTCCTGAATTTCTTTGGATCTTGGCATGATGTCTAGCTTTTGAGGTGCTTTTGGTCTACTTCTCTGTGTCAGGCAGCTCCTATTTAAGTGATTTCTTGATTGAAACAGGTGTGGCAGTAATCAGGCCTGGGGGTGGCTACGGAAATTTAACTCAGGTGTGATACACCACAGTTAGGTTATTTTTTAACAAGGGGGCAATTACTTTTTCACACAGGGCCATGTAGGTTTGGATTTTTTTTCTCCCTAAATAATAAAAAACATCATTTAAAAACTGCATTTTGTGTTTACTTGCGTTATATTTGACTAATGGTTACATGTGTTTGATGATCAGAAACATTTTGTGTGACAAACATGCAAAAGAATAAGAAATCAGGAAGGGGGCAAATAGTTTTTCACACCACTGTAGGTACTGTAACTGCCAGGTATGTTTTAATAACTTCCCTTATGTCTTAAATGTATGTAAAAGTCCACATGATCTCATCTTTAATTTAAACATTCTGTACAAATCATATCACGTTGACTTAGTTACTCGGGCAGGCACAAGCACTTTACTAATTCATACAGTAAGTTTTTTCCATTACATTTTTCAAACTAGGTAGAACTGTAAAATCTGTGCACACCAGGCCTGGGGTATCAGGGAGAATTTTATACCAGTGTCAGTTAAAAATGATCACCCAAAATATTGTGAATGTTTCAACTATATTTAAGTATTGAAGTATTACTGAAATATTATGGGAGATTTAAGTTCTTCCACAAAAAACATATTGAAATTAAATGAAAATTTTTATTGTTCCTTTTGCTCCCAAAAGCACTACTTCATTGTTTGTTTGTAAGTTTGTGGCTTAGCCTTTTCAACTCCCATTTTGGGTTTGCTTTTATGACTTTTGTTTTTTTACTTCATATTGTAAAAGATTCACGCAATGCAGGAAAAGGTTTGGGTATACTTGTAATAGGCTGCCAAGATGAGGGTTTGCTTCAATAAATTAAAACATCTTGAAAGACATCAGTCCAAAATAGAAAATTTCAAACAGAGAAAACATGGGGGTTTTAAAGTCAGGCAGGGGAAATAACGTCATTCTAGCAGGAATCGGAAGTGATATCTGCTGGGCCGGAAAGGGAAGTGATGTCATCGGGTTCGGAGCCAGAAGTGGCATCAACCAGAAATGTTATCGAGTCCAAGGTAATTTCCTGTGGTTGGTATGGAGATGAAAAAGAGGAAGGATCAGTGCACCCTCTGGACCAGCATGGGATAATCCCTTTTGGAGCTCTTCAGTTGGCTCCCATGCACACATGTGTGACAGGATTTACTATGTTTGCTTTGACAGTTCTTCTGGTACTGTATTTCCACTCAATTTTTTCAACTCATGTCAAATCATTTTCGTTCAAATTATACAGATTTTTTTTTCTAAGTGATGATATTACACAAGGATGTCCTCTTTCTTTAAATATCTTCTCAATCATCACTAATTTCTTTATTATAGGCTTGCTTCTTCTTTCGGCTGCTCCTGTTAGGGGTTGCCACAGCAGATCTTCTTCTTCCATATCTTTCTGTCCTCTGCATCTTGTTCTGCTACACCCATCACCTGCATGTCTTCTCTCACCACATCCATAAACCTTCGCTTAGGCCTCCCTCTTTTCCTCTTCCCTGGCAGCTCTATCCTTAGCATCCTTCTCCCAATATACCCAGTATCTCTCCTCTGCACATGTCCAAACCAACGCAATCTCACCTCTCTGACTTTGTCTCCCAATTGTCAAACCAGAGCCGACCCTCTAATGTACTCATTTCTAATCCTATCCATCCTCATTACACACAATGCAAATCTTAGCATTTTTAACTCTGCCACCTCCAGCTCTGTCTCCTGCTTTCTGGTCAGTGTCACCATCTCCAACCCATATAACAAAGCTGGTCTCACTACTGTTCTGTGGATCTTCCTATTCACTCTTGCTGATACCCATCTGTCACAAATTACTCCTGACACTCTTCTCCACCCATTGCACCCTGCCTGCACTCGCTTTTTCACCTCTCTTCCACAATCCCCATTACTCTGTACTGTTGATCCCAAGTATTTAAACTAAACCACCTTCACCAACTCTACTCCCTGCATCCTCACCATTCCACTGACCTCCCTCTCATTTATACACATGTATTCTGTCTTGTTCCTACTGACCTTCATTCCTCTCCTCTCTAGAGCATATCTCCACCTCTCCAGGGTCTCCTCAACCTGCTCCCTACTATCGCTACAGATCACAATGTCATCAGCAAACAACATAGTCCATGGGGACTCCTGTCTAATCTTGTCTATCAACATGTCCATCACCATTGCAAATAAGAAAGGACTCAGAGCCGATCCCTGATGTAATCCTACCTCCAACTTGAATGCATCCGTCACTCCTACCGCAGACCTCACCACTGTCACACTTCCCTCGTACATATCCTGTATAACTGTTACGTACTTCTCTGCCACTCCTGACATCCTCACACAATACCACAGCTCCTCTCGAGGCACCCTGTCATATGCTTTCTCCAGGTCCACAAAGACTTAATGCAACTCCTTCTGGCCTTCTCTAAACTTCTCCATCAACATCCTCAGAGCAAACATTGCATCTGTGGTGCTCTTTCTTAGCATGAAACCATACTGCTGCTCACTAATCATTACCTCACTTCTTAACCTAGCTTCGACTACTCTTTCCCCTAACTTAATGCTGTGGCACATCAGTTTTATTCCCCTGTAGTTACTGCAGTCCTGCACATCCCCCTTATTCTTAAATATCGGCACCAGTAAACTTCTTCTCCACTCCTCAG
This sequence comes from Polypterus bichir lapradei, assembly GCA_026402145.1. NCBI lineage: Eukaryota > Metazoa > Chordata > Cladistia > Polypteriformes > Polypteridae > Polypterus > Polypterus bichir. The sequence goes on from JANRMT010062836.1 coordinate 12,414,322, forward strand.
GCATCCTCTCACTCTCAAAGATTCCATTAATCAATCTGGTTAAAAACTCCACTGCTATCTCTCCATGCTTCCATAGTATGTCATTTGACCAACGGCCTTTCCATTTTTCATCATCTTAATAGCTGTCAACACACTCTCCTTGCTTGTGAGTACATTTCCATCTTTATCCTTTATCACCCTAACCTGCTGCACATCTTTCCCAGCTAAAGTCCCTCTGTCTAGCCAATCGGTACAGGTCCTTTTCTCCCTCCTTAGTGTCCAACCTCTCATACAACTCATCATACTCATCAAGATATAAATCGTTTGCAACTAGTGCAGAATGAAGCTGCTAGAATCCTAACTAGGAAAAGAAAATCCGAGCACATTTCTCCAGTTTTGATGTCGCTACACTGGTTACCTGTGTCATTCAGGATTGACTTTAAAATTCTACTTATGGTTTATAAAGCCTTAAAAAATCTCGCCCCATCTTATATATCGGAATGTCTGACACCTTATATTCCAAATCGTAACCTCAGATTCTCAAATGAGTATCTCCTTAGAATTCCAAGAACAAAACTTAAAAGTGGTGAGGCGGCCTTCTGCTGTTATGCACCTAAAATCTGGAATAGCCTGCCAATGGGAATTTGCCGGGGTGATACGGTGGAGTACTTTACAAAACTGCTGAAAACACAATATTTTAACATGGCTTTCTCATAACTTCACTGTAATCAAAATCCTGATACTCTGTATATCCAACTCATTATAATAACTATTCATGGTGGCTCTAAAATCTGTACTAACCTCTACTCTCTCTTCTGTTTCCTTTTCCGGTATCCAAGCCACCACCATCTACTCAAAGCACCATGATTTTCCAACAATGATGGATAGATTAAAAGCCAAAAGTCTGTATGACCATCAACATCAAGTGACTCAGTGAGAACCCTAACTACAAAGAGGACTATTTCATTTATGTTAGGTAGAATGCCCAGAGGGGACTGGGCGGTCCCGTGGCCTGGAACCCCTGCAGATTTTATTTTTTTTCTCCAGCCATCTGGAGTTTTTTTTCTGTTTTTTCTGTCCACCCTGGCCATCGGACCTTACTCCTTTTCTATGTTAATTAATGTTGTCTTATTTTATTTTCTTATTTTGTCTTTTATTTTTCTTTTCTTCATTATGTAAAGCACTTTGAGCTACTTTTTGTATGAAAAATGTGCCATATAAATAAATGTTGTTGTTGTTGATATTCCTTTTCTTTAGCCTTCGCCACCTCTCTCTAATCTCCCTTATCTCCTTGTACTCTTTTTTACTTTCTGCATCTCTCTGACTATCCCACTATTTCTTTGCCATCCTCTTTCTCTGTATACTCTCCTGTATTTCCTCATTCCACCACCACATTTCCTTTTTCTCCCTCCTCTTTCCATATCTCACGCCAAGCACCCTTCTTGCTGTCACCCTTACTACATCTGCTGTAGTTTTCCAACTCTGGTAACTCTTCGCTGCCACCTAGTGCCTGTCTCACCTCCCCTCTAAACTCAACCTTGCAGTCTTCCTTTTTCAACTTCCACCATTTGATTCTTGGCTCTGCCCTCACTCTCCTCCTCTTCTTGATCTTCAACGTCATCCTACAGACCACCATCCTATGCTGCTTAACTACACTTTCCCCTGCCACCACTTTGTAGTCTTCAATCTCCTTCAGATCAACTCTTCTGCTTAGGATGTAATCTACCTGTGTGCATTTTCCTCCACTCTTGTATGTAACCCTATGTTCCTCCGTCTTCTTAAAATACATATTCACCACAGCCATGTCCATCCTTTTGGCAAAATCCACTATCCTCTGACCTTCTTCATTCCTCTCCTTGACACCATACCTACCCATCACCTACTCGTCTCCACTGTTCCCTTCACCAACATGCCAACATGCCCAGCGATAAGAAGATCAGTGTCTTTGTCTGACCAAGAGTCTGGATTTGTGCTCTTTAGATTATTTCGCAACAAATTCTTGCATGTTACTTTTAACTTTAAACTTAGTTTACAAATTGGTTTAGGTGCACAATCATTTTGTCTTCCCAGATATTGACCCAAAGTCTCTAAACTTTGATTTAATGTCCATCCATCTCCTGATCATTTTTCCTCTAAAGTTTTTCAGCTCTAAGACAGCCATGTAATGATGTTGCAGGGCAAGGCCATTTGGCCCGCATTTGATGTCACATGGCCATTTGGTCATGTTTTTCATTTTTCTCCACTATAAAAGCAATTCTGAGACAATGACAAGACTGTCAGTGCTTATAATCTTTTTAAAATTGTCATTGCCTGCCTTATTTAACCATTACTTCTGAGAAGTGTTTTAGCATCTGGTCATGCGCACAATCGAGTGTTCCCATTTCATTGGCACAAAAAATAAAAAAAAAAAACATGCTCAATGGCACCAACAACAGAAAATAACACCCTATTGGCAGACTCAAAAGAAAAAGATTCCCCTTAGGGATGCTTGGAAATAGTCTGGGTTTTGGGCCCAAAAACAGACGACCTCCACTAGGGACCATTGGGTTTTATAGAGCTCTGTGTGCTGCAGTCAGGTTAGTTGGACTTTCTCAGCGGCTTCTCAGAGCTGCGGGTGAAAATAGAGAAACAGTTAACATTTGCTCGCTCTCTCGTTCTATTGTGGTACTCCTCACTTGAACAGAGCCTAGAAAGTGATCCCCAGGCACACAAGCGTGACAACATGAATTTCATTTTTTTTTCCAACTGTACTGTACGGCTGTATGTTTGTTCAAAGCTTTTCCTTTTTTTCTCTTTTTAAAACATACTGTTTTGCTATTTTTACTGTCTAATTTATGTTTATGGTAGAGACCGATGAGCAAAGCAAATCCTTGCAAATTTGACCCTAACACCTTCATAACATAGCCCTATTTTTACACAGTTTATCTCAGAGCTTTTACACCACATGCTATTTTCTGCATTTGGTCTCTCAATTACTCTTAAAATTTTAATGACTCAACAGCATGTATAATGCATTATAATATATGCACCAACCCATACACCATTTCCAAGCAAATAGAAATGCTTTTAATAGTAAAAGCTAAATTTAAACAAAATAAAAAAGGCAATTGTAGTCTTTTGACTTGCAGTTCCCAAAGTCTATGTTTACTTACCAAGTTAGCAGAGTAAGTAAATAATACCTGTTTCCTTTTTGGAAACACCAGTCTACTATTTGACAAAGTTTTCAGGAACAAGGACCCGCTCCTTAATCAAACACCTTAGAGGAGAATTTTTCTGCCCCCTATAGCAAGAAGTGAACAACTGTTCCATCATCTTTGGGTCTTTCATTTTTCAGATTCACAGTTACCTGTGAAAAGAGCTGGTCCACAAACCCTAGATGATTTTATTTGGTTTATTTGGTATTTGGTTTACCCCTTAGGGGCATGGGTCTGTTGTGCCGTTTCCAGTATTCCATAGAAATGAGAAAAGAACACACTCTGAGTTATCAGAAGTTCCTTGCATTTCCTACTGTTGTCCTTCTCTTTCAAGAACATAGGGCAGACTAGTGGCTGGCAGGCAAAGCACTAATGGACTAGAAGAGACCTGCAACATTTAGTGGTCAGTGTAGTTTGGCTGGTTGGGGTGGGCTGGGACCAGCTATCTGCACAGTTAGCAACTGCTCCAGAAAGAGGTGAAAGACTTTTCACCATATTCTGAAAGTTTCTTTTCAGAAGGTCAAACAACCTTGCAGGGGGATTTAACCTCCTTAAGCATTAGACCTGAGTGTTTTTCGGGCTGTGAAAACTGTGCTAAAAGAGTTAGTTCCGAGTGTCACTCAGGCAACTGTATAGGTCCATCTTGTGTAAGCATTAGAACTGAGAATCACTTGGGCTGTAAATGTGCTGACAGTGCTGCCATTCTTTGAAGAAATTATGTCTGAGTGGAGGTTTTCACTAGATCTCATGGTGTATAAGGCTTACTGTATAAGGGCAGACTGTCATGAATTCAGTACATCGCATCAAAAACAGCAAGATTTGGCATAAAGTTTTACAAGCTTTGTGAATCTAAAATGAGATGCTTTTGGAATATCAGTACAGTGTTGCTATGTCATCGGTACTGACTTTGATAGATTCTCTGCTGGATCAAGGTTACTGTGTAACCATGGAAAATTTTTGTACTTCACCAGAGTTATTTGACATCTTGCCCCAAAGAAAGATTGACCCATATGGAACAGTGCGTCCCAACTGTCATGGCATGCCTAAAGACTTTAGCAGAGCTAAATAACGGTGAGATGCGCTAGTAGCTTAGCAAAAGGTGAAGTGCTTGAGCTGAAATGGAAAGACAAGAAAAATGTATGTCTTCTTACTGTAGCACTGTACATAATACAACTACAGTAACTGTACAGGCAAAAGGCAACAAGCAGGTTACGAGGCCTTGTGCTGTTTTCGACTACAATAGCACGATGTACGGTGTAGATCGTGCGGATCAAGAATTGACTTTCTATCCCATTATGTGGAGGTAACAAAAGAAATGCTACAAAAAGATAATTTGTCATCTGGTAGAACAATGCATTTAGAATGCATTCGGTTTATACAAACAGTAAGCTGGCGAAACTGTATCTCATGCAAACTTTACATGCCAGCTTGTAGAACAAATCATTGTCACACATCCTCCGTCCACACTACTGCTAAAAAGATCCGGTCAACCCAGCACATTATGGATCAATTCAGAGCGTCTTATTGATATACATTTTATTGATTATATACCTTCAACAGAAAAAAAAAACAGAATCCAACTCATACCTGAGCAATGTGCTGTTCATAAACTGATAAATCTGCAAAGAAAATCTAAAAAGAAGCATGCTATTATTCTCCCGACTGTGATGATAGATTGTGTCTTTCACCGTGCTTTAAGATTTTCCACACAAAGAACTCGTTTTGAGATTATATACTGTTTTGGCATCATTAGTAGTATTGTTATTGCTGTTATTATTGTTCATTTCATATTATCATTTTTATTCATCATTAGTATTATTATTTGTATCAGTATTATACTTTTGAGATTTAATAAAAATATAATTTTTCATGCCAAAAAAAATGCTAAGGAGGTGAGGAGACAATCCAAAGAAGATGAAACAAAAATTGTGGCATTACTACACTTGCTGTAAAATATGTTTTATTTAGTATTACATGACCATAATGACCTGCGTCTGCACCTTGTTGCATGGATTTATGAATGTGATTCATCAGTACACAAAGTCATGTGACAAAGTAAGTAATGTCAATTTCACTTGTATGGTTTTACAAATGAAAATTGTGTTTTCTGTGTATTTCTCTCTCCCTTATGTGTTTCAGATTTTCATATTTTACGTACAAAGTACAGCCTGCCTGAATACAATGCAGACAGATGATTCTAAGAATCTGTAAAATTCTTAATGACTCCAGAAATGATTCCGTGGCTTAAGGTGCAAAGGTCACACAACAACAAGCAGGAGGAAAGGAAATTCTGCAATAATAGTAAAGTTTAAGTGTGTTATGATTAGTCCTCACTGGGAAAGGCCAAAGTCGTAATTGTCACTAAAGCTCAGCTGAAAAAACAGACCTCCTTTCCAATCACTTAGTAATAATATCATTGTACTGTCTTCATAATATCATTATACCTTCTTCTTCTGCAGGGAATCTTGGTGTCATTTTGGATTCCTCTCTTTCACATTCTACTCACATAAATCACATTAGCAAACTTCCTCGCTTCTGCCGCCATAACAAATCCCGTGTTTGCTCATTCCTATGCTTTTCTAATGCTGATATACTTGTATATGGTTACATCCTACCTCAACTACTGTAACTCCCTACTGGTAGGTCCCCCTTCTAATCTGCTATCACAGCACCATTTGGTTCAGAAATCTGCTGCAATTATCCTTACACAGACCCACAAAAGCAAGTACATAACATCCATCCTGATTCGTCATCACTGGATTAATGTGTCTTACAGGACTGAATAGAAAATTCTGTTACTAACCTGTAAAGCTTAAATGGCCTTGTATCAGACTGCGTCATTATTATAAATGACTATACTCCACTCATTTTGGTGTTGCTTATCTTTTCCAAATAATATATACTTATTTTGGTTTTGCATTTCTTTAATATATAATGTGTATCCATTTCATGGATAAACTATACGTGGATGTTTAAAGGATTCTCCCTAACTGAGGTCCATTAAGTCTAGTTGTGTGCTTACATTTACACCACAGATCGGGTAGTTATACCACACTATCAACAAGAACAGTGGATGAAGTAATCATTTTCCTGCAGATTGTCTAATGTGGTCTACCTAATTCTGTGCATAAAATTTAGACAGGTTTCACATTAAGCATGGTAATAGAGATGTTCCTGTAGGAGCTTTCTTCAGCAGAAATGGACACTGCAATAATTTTAAAGTCACACTGCTCATGGGCAACTTCAAGACACAATAGAACAGAAAGGAATGAGAAGTTAAACTGATGTTAACACAATTCAACATGCTTTGAATGGAGAAAACAATTGTATGACCAGATATAAGGACTATTTAAAGCATTCTGACTGACCCAGTAGGCTTGATTACAGATCCTCATTGTAAGGAAAACTCACCAAAGACTTCAAAAAGCTTTGTTTGACAGTTCTTTTATCAGAGGATGTTAATAATACATTGTTGTCCTCTCTTGCTAAATAAATCTTAGGTTGTAGAGGTCTGTTAATATTTGACAGTGAAGATGTCTCACATGAGGGTTTTAAAATTTCTGTTTCTTTCCTGGTGTGTATATTAACACAGTGTGAACCACAAGGGAGTGCCAGACAGCCCCAAACCCCAGACACAACCACACAGATGCAAGTCCCATTTAAAAAGATGGTTTCTTTTCACAACTGCCTTCCACAAAGGTTTCAGTAGTGCAATAAACACAAATCTCTTCACGTGGTTTCTTTTCTTTTCTCCTCATCTACACCTCCCAGGCAAAGTTTAACCACTTCCACCCAACTCCGACTCGTCTGAATGAGGTCAATTGGTTTCCTTTATCCTGGACCCAGGAGTACTTCTGGTGCTAGGACACAACTGATGGAAGAACTTCCAGGTCTTAAGGAAGTCTCATAAGGTAGGGATTGGAAATCCATGTAGCAACCTCTGGTGGTTCCCACTGAACCCAACAAGGCTGTTTTAGAGAACTACAATATCCAGTGTACCTTTTGGGTATCTGCACAGGTACAATTGGAAGCTGCCTGCTATTGTGTCAGGGAAGCCTGTAGTCCTGCTGGGTTGCTTCCCCCGTCCTTTCATTATACTGTCTTCTCAGATGGATATTGTTCCCAGGTCCAACCCAGCCGGGATGCCTCTGTACCAGCTCTTGCATTGGCATCTTTTGCCTGTCGTCTGGGTGAGGTAGGACAATCTTCACTCTGTTTCTTGTGGTAGCATAGGGCTGGCCTCCCATCCAATTAAAAAATCATGCTCCATTCCAGCCGGGATGCCCACCCATGTGTGTCGTCCATCACAAAAGGTAACTCCAATTTCTGTATCACACCTTGCCTGAAGAAGGGACTGGAGCTGCCTCGAAAGCTTGCTTATTGTAATCTACTCAGCCAATAAAAGGTCATTTTGCTTCAGTTCTAATTGTATCCATAAATGACTCTACTACTACTTTTTCCATTTTAAACATTCGCACCTTGTGATTCTTCATTAAAGAGCACAACATGTTTAATGACTTGGAACTTTTGTTCAAGTTCAGGGATGGACCAGATGCCACAGTAGATGGCACCCTCATTTTGAGTGTGCGTGTCTTCTTTTCTTACTAATAAAGATGTTTTTATTGTACATGAGGCAAGAATTAGACAGATTAAAGGTTTAGAAAACAATTTTGTATGTTGTAGTCCCATTGCAAATATTCTTTAAAAAATGAATAGTATAAATAATAAGCGTTAAAAACAATTTCAGAAATGTTGGAAAATGCTGAAATTTGGCTTTGGTTCAACAGTGTACATATTAGTTAATGTTAAAAATGTATTTTCGTATTATTTAAGCACATTCAAATCCTCATTGTAAAATCTGAAGATTTCAAGTTAAGGATCATCAATGTTAATATAAAAATGTAATTGACTGAGAAGAGTTAATTACATGATGGTGAGAAACTTTGATTTTAGAGTTAGTACATTCATTTTATTCAGAGTGCAGTCATTTTATATCTGTCACTGTAATTTTTATAAATAAAGTTCAAGATGACAGTTTGAGAAACGTAACTGGAGTTAACTCTACTGAATAAAGTGAAGTGCTGATTTTAAATGTATAATTTGGCCACTGCTGAAATACAACAACAGCAACATTTATTTATATAGCACATTTTCATACAAATAAAATGTAGCTTAAAGTGCTTTACAAAATGAAGAATAGAAAAATAAAAGACACAGTAAGAAAATAAAATAAGTGAACATTAATTGACATAGAATAAGAGTACGGTCCGATGGCCAGGGTGGACAGAAAAAACAAAAAAAAAAACTCCAGACGCCTGGAGAGAAAAAATAAAATCTGCAGGGATTCCAGACCCTGAGACCGGCCATTTCCCTCTGGGCAATCTACCTAACATAAATGAAGCAGTCCTCTTTGTATTTAGGGTTCTCACAGAAGGACTTGATGATGATGGTCACGTAGACTTCTGGCTTTCAGTCCATCAATGTTGGAGCATCATGATGCTTTGAGTAGGTGGTGGTGGCTTGGATATCGGAAAAAGAAACAGAAGAGAGAGTAGGGGTCAGTACGGATTTTAGAGCCACCATGAATACTTATTATGATGAATTGAACATACAGAGTATCGGATTAAGTTAAAGTGAAGTTATGAGAAAGCCATGTTAAAGTAATGTGTTTTCAGCAGTGTTTTAAAATGCTCCACTGTATTAGCCTGGCAAATTCCTATTGGCAGGCTATTCCAGATTTTAGGTGCATAACAGCAGAAGGCCGCCTCACCACTTCTTTCAAGTTTTGCTTTTGGAATTGTAAGGAGACACTCATTTGAGGATCTAAGGTTACGATTTGGAATTTAGGGTGTCAGACATTCAGATATATAAGATGGAGGAGATTATTTAAGGCTTTATAAACCATAAGTAGAATTTTAAAGTCAATTCTGAAAGACACAGGTAACCAGTGTAGTGACATCAAAACTGGAGAAATGTGTTCAGATTTTCTTTTCCTAGTTAGCATTCTAGCAGCTGCATTCTGCACTCTTTGCAAATGATTTATGTCTTTTTTGGGTAGTCCTGAGAGGAGTGCATTACAGTAATCTAGTCAACTGAAAACAAAAGTGTGAATTAATTTCTCAGCATCTTTTAATGATATAAGAGGTCTAACTTTTGCTATGTTTCTTAAGTGAAAAAATGCTGTCCTAGTGGTCTGATGAATATACGATTTAAAATTCAGGTTACAGTCAACAGTTACCCCTAAGTTTTTTACTTCCGTCTTAACTTTTAATCCTAATGCATCAAGTTTATTTCTGATAACCTCATTGAATCCATTATTGCCAATCACTAAAATTTCATTTTTCTCTTTATTTAGCTTGAGAAAATTACTATTCATCCATTCAGAAATACCAGTAAGACATTGTGTTAGTGAATCGAGAGAGTCTGTGTCATCAGGTGCTATTGATAAGTACAACTATGTGTCATCAGTATAGCTGTGGTAGCTCACGTTGTGCCCTGAGATAATCTGGCCTAACGGAAGCATATAGATTGAGAAGAGTAGCGGACCCAGGATAGAGCCTTGTGGAACACCATATAGAATATCATGTTTCTTTGAGTTGTGATTACCATAACTAACAAAGAATTTTCTCCCTGCCAGGTAGGATTCAAACCAATTTAAGACACTGCCTGAGAGGCCCACCCATTGACTAAGGCGATTTCTAAGAATATTGTGATCAATGGTGTCAAATGCGGCACTCAGATCTAGGAGGAAGAGAACAGATAAAAGGCCTCTGTCTGCATTTACCCGCAAGTCATTTACTACTTTAACGAGTACAGTTTCTGTGTTGTGATTTGTTCTAAAACCTGACTGAAATTTATCAAGAATAGCATGTTTATTGAGGTGGTCATTTAACTGCCTAATGACTGCCTTCTCTAGAATTTTACTTAAGAAGGGCAGGTAAGAGATGGGTCTAAAATTTTTAAAAGCAGAGGGGTCAAGATTATTTTTCTTGAGTAGGGGTTTAACTACAGCAGTCTTAAGACAGTCTGGGAATATAGTCTAATGACGAATTTACTATGTCAAGAATATTATCAATTAGCACGCCTTATACTTCCTTAAAAAACCTTGTTGGTATTGGGTCAAGGACGCAGGTGGAAGGTTTCAGTTGAGAGATGTTTCTATGTAAATCAGGTAAATCTATCCTGGTGAAAGAATTTAATTTGTTTATAACAGAGTACTGGGGCTTAGGAGGTTCCGCAGTGTTGGGGAGATATACTATGTTATTTCTAATATCATTAATTTTTTGATTGAAAAATACAGCAATGTTCTCACAGGTTTCACTGGAAGTATTTTGGGGGCATTCCTTTGTGTTACCTGGATTTAACAGACGATCAATTGTAGAAAATAAGACTCTGGGATTACTAGCATTGTTATTTATAATCTTAGAGAAATAGCAGCGCCTCTCAAGACGGATTGTGTTATTGTATTCTGTTATTTTAACCTTCAATATCTCATAATGGATAGTTTAGTTTTCTTCCATTTACGCTCAGCTCTACGACATGTTCTTTTTAAATCAGACACTCTTTGGGTCTTCCATGGAATAACAATGCTAGAAGATTTTTAAACTGTCTTTTCAGGTGCAACTATGTCAACAGCAGCTCTTACTTTAGAATTAAACTTTTCCACCTTACTATTTACATTATCCTTGCTATTATAGTTGGCACTATAAACGGACTGATTGCTTAGAATATTTGTAAGTTTTAAAGCTGCTGATGAGTCAAAGAAGCGTTTTTTAACAATATGCTTCTCATGAATGCTTTCTGTCATTATTTCTATATTAAATCTTAGAAGAAAGTGGTCTGATAGACCAATATCAATGATCTGCTTCACATCAACTTTTAATCCCTTGGTAATTACTAAGTCTAACATATGACCTACTTTATGTGTAGGTTGATTAACGAGCTGTCTCAAATCAAAAGAGTCCAGGAGGTTCATGAATTCCTTTACTTTTAGGTCACACTGATCATCGATATGAAAGTTAAAGTCGCCGACAATTAAGAGTGTGTCATAATTCGTAATTAAAATTGACATTAAGTCTGAGAATTCCTCAAAGAAAGACACATTAAATTTAGGAGGTCTATACGCGGATAATACTAGAACGTGAGAATCTCCATGAATAACAATGGTGAGATACTCAAAGGACTTAAATTTACCAAAACTAACATCTTTACGCTTTAACCGGCTCGAGTAAATGTTTGCCAAGCCGCCCCCCTTTTTTCCCTGGCGGTCTGTACGAGTAAAACTGTAATCCAGAGGAGCAGATTTGATTAAAACAGCCGCACCGTCTGAGTTAAGCCACGTTTCACTTAGTGCAATAAAATCAATGTTTCTATTACTAATAAGATTGTTTATAAAAAATGTCTTGTTAGTTAAAGCTCTAACATTTAATAGTGCCATATTTAATGTTTCGGAGGGGCACAGCTGAATTTTATGCGCGTTATTGGTATTTGGAACAGAAACTAAGTTATTTTTGTTAACTCCGCTCTGTGTGTATTTTTTATGTAATCTACAATCTGTTTTTATAGTTTTAATGCATTGTTGATCTAAAGTAGTAATTGCAATTAAATTATTGGTGTTTATGCCACACTGCCTAGATTTTTTAAGTGCATTAAGATTGGTTATTAGATTATTAATGTTGTGCACTTTTATGGAAGACTTTGTTAAGCCATTATGTCCTAGCAAAGCAGTAGTATTATGGAAGGGGTTTAAAGAAGAAATAGACAGTCAAGATAGACAAATTACCTTAGCGATGTTTTCGGAGAGGACCCGAGCAACGAATCTATTCAGATGCAGGCCATCCCGCTTGAAGAAACACGGCGTTTCCCAAAAGAGGTCCCAATTGTCGATGAACCCGATGTCTTGAGTCTCGCAGAAGCCTTTCAGCCACTTGTTTAATCCCAGCAGACGACTGTAGTATTCATTTGATCGTCTGACGAGAGGTAGTGGACCCGAGATGAAGATTTTTGCCGATGGGGTCCTCTCCTTCGTGCCTTTAATTAGTGCTGCGAAGTCAGCCTTGAGAAACTCCGACTGTCGGTGCCTTATGTTGTTTACGCCAGCGTGTAAAATAATGGATCCAACTGCCCTCTTGTGCTTCTCGTAGATGGTCTCATCACATCTCGGACTCGAGCACCGGGAAAACAAGAAACAAAAGATTTTCTATTAGGGCATGTGATATTGAGGTTTCATACAATCAAATCACCTACCACGATTACATCACCTGGGGTTGAAGGCAAACTGGGGACGCAGAGAGGGTCGAACCGGCTCTGGATTGAGATGCTCGCTTGTGCCGATGGAGGTGTTCTAGCCTTGAACCCCCCCGCATAGCTGAAACACGCCAAGGTCTTCATCGGCGTCGTCATCGCTCCTGTGAGGCGCGGGGGTGAAGCTTACTTGCCCTTGGAATTGAGTGGCACAAGGTGGGGTTGATGTTAATGATGACGTTGATGACGTCGACTTCAGATGTCGAGGATGGTTTATCCAGCAGCCGGGCCTTCAAGTCTCTAAGGTACCTTCGTCTGGACAGGAGTTTCAGAATCTGTTTGTCGAGTGCCTGGAGTTCTTCGACGACAATGGCAACGCGATTCATCTCACTGTCGGCCATTGTCTGCTTCTATTTCCGCTTCCGCTTCGTGACCTAGGAAAGAAAGAGAGAGAAGAGAGAGAATGAGAGTCATGAAATAGATTGTACACAAAGATGCAGCTTAGTTTTACACTTGCACATAACATTGCTGTCTGTGCTTTTCATTTAATATTTTTCTGCTGTTGGTTGGAAGTAGTGTTGACAAGTCATTGACAAGCCATGATCTGAAGTTTATGAGGAGGTCCCACTACAGTGGTAATGTAGGTTAGTAGCCATGGTCTGGGAAATCTATAATGTGGGTTGGCAGCTGCTAGATGGTTGGTAACCCTTAGGTTTATGGAGTGTTTTGAAAGCAATTGGATACAGTAGATTAACTGAAAGGTTGTTGGGGATGGGCAGGAGTCTAGTGGAATTTATCGAAAATGCCAGGTAGACACACCAATCTCCCATTTAGTACAATGGGGTCCCTGTAAATTGTTAAGGCATGCAGGTGGTGTCACAGAAAAAGGGATATACAGTATAACAGAATTTTGCATCTGGGATGCAAGGAGAGAGACTTTTGGCAAAGTGGTCCCAGAAATTTCAGAGGGTGTGCCTCACCTGAAAATAGATTGAGGGATTGCCCATAAGCAGACCCAGCATGAACTATAAGACTTCCCCTTAAACAGGTTACTTTTGAATTTAGAGACTCAAGGGGAGTTTCTGCAAGGGCTAAACCTGGTAGAGCAGTACCAGTAGTGCTGCCAGACCAAAAAAGAGAGAAAGGAAGTTTTTAGGAGGTGATTTTAAAGGTGGTTTGATGAAAATAGACAGAGCACAAAACCTAAATAGCTAGGGGAAGGGTGGTAGCTAAGGGTTTCTTTTTGTTTAATCAGATAAAGCCTTATATGCTGTCAAGTCCTCTAAAGTGTTTATTTTGGATAATAAATGTTTTGGAACTAAAGCTGTTTAGTACTCATTATAGTGCCACCATATTTATATCTATTATGTTTGTTGTGTTTTTGTAACATTTGTTTACATTAATATTAAGAATAAAATATTATCTGATATTGTTACTTTTGTCATTGTTCATTGCTAACTATCCACATGTACAGTACTATGTTGAGAAGACTGATTGAAAGGACTACTAACACAGAGGTGATTGCGTGCTTCTGTACTGCTTACAATATAAACTGATTGTGACATCTAGCCTCAAGCTATAAGAACCTCAGCAGCTTTATGGAGTATCTAGAAATCTTCACAATGGTATTTCTCATGAATTCTCTTTGACAGAAACCTTTCCATAGTGTCCTAATAAATGGTTATTTGTGACTTCTACATCCAAAAAATTCACTTTCTAAAGTACTAGACAGTTGAGGGGTGGCACAGTGGGTAGCGCTGCTGCTTCGGAGTTAGGAGACCCGGGTTCATTTCCCGGGTCCTCCCTGCATGGGTTTCCTCCGGGTACTACAGTTTCCTTCCACAATCCAAAGACATGCTTTCTAAATTGTCCCTAGTGTGTGTGCTTGGTGTGTGTGTGTGCCCTGCGGTGGGCTGGCGCCCTGCCCGGGATTTGTTTCCTGCCTTGCACCCTGTGTTGGCTGGGATTGGCTCCAGCAGACCCCCGTGACCCTGTAGTTAGGATATAGCGGGTTGGATAATGTATGGATGGATAGACAGTTGAGAGTTATAATACATTAGGATCTTATGTAATATTAGACTTATCATATGCCACTTTCATGAATTCATTTACTCAGACCTCTCAAAGTGTTTCCATTCAGGCAGTATGAAATTATGCAATCTGTCAAAAGCAGATAGTATTCTTACTCTTTCTCCAGTACATAGGTATGTGTTAGCAGTGGCAGTAAATAACAATATTTAATAAGGTTGTGTAACTTCCTATTATGCTTTGCAGGGGAAATAAAACTCAGAGAGAATTCACCTCCAGAACTAGTGTGGAAGAATTATTTTAAGGTAACATAGCTTAAAGAAATAGCATAAAGGGTTAATAAATGTCAGAAACCTTTGCAGGCATGTCAGGAAACCAGATAAAGGTGAAGTGAACAACAAAATGTACTGAAAGGTGACTAAGAGATGACTAAGAAATCAGCAGATGTCCTGTAAAACAACCAGAATGGACAGTTGTTACATGCACAGAAACTTCAAGGGTGGTGGCTCAACTCAAATGTATACAAAATAACCAGAATATAATATAGTAGACTTTTATTTTATATAAGTAATTTGGGTGTAAACCAATTAACTAACCAGAGTAAATGTATGCATTGATTGACACTGTATGTAAATTCAATAGTTTATAGAATTAACCTCTTTTCTTTGGTTCTCTGATCATTCTGTAACAGACTGCTTTTGAAGAATGCTCCCTCTAAGGCGTTTTGCTGAGGAGAAATTAAAAGATACCATGAATAGCTTTTCTCCTGTTTGATAACCGATTTGTCCTGTTAGAGGATATTTCTTTCTTTAATAAGATGTTACATTTCTACCACACTAGGCCTCAAGGCTCCAGGGTGGCCTAGAAATAAAATAAACCTGGGATCTTTGCAGTCCACCCAGGCCAAAAAAAGCCATGCTTATATTTCATACAAAAAATAGTGATGTGATGTTTGATAGTGAATCTTTGAAGCTTGTATTGTTTTAATGAAGCACACTGTATTAAAACAGTGTACGTACCAATGCTTCATTTCCACTTGACTGGTGATGAAGAGACTTAGCCAGTAGCCACACTTTTGCTTCCTCATTCTATGCTTCCTCCATCACCTTCCATCTGGAATTGTAGTCCACTGAGATGCTGGCGATCTGACTAGCTTTGCTGGGATGTTGTAATCTGGGTGCTCTTTGTCAAAAACACAGCTTTCAGCTGTATTTGATGTTCACCTGTGCATATATGACATGTGGTAGAAAATAAACTAACAAAATTAACAAAAAGCTAATTAACGAACATCGTTTCGAGGAGTCCTGAGCCACTGCATGTGCACACGCCGCTGCCATGTTGTGTTGGCGTCAGCTAACAAACAAGGTTATTATAATTCATAAAATTCCTAGGCAATTATGTTTTCATTTATTTTATCACCTGTGGCCAACTATAAAACCCATCCAACTCCAAAAGCAGAGATTTGGCACTTTCCAGTGTCACACACACATGCGCATGGGAGGCAGCTAAAGAGCTCAAAAGAAGGCAATTCCCGGTCAGACCAGGGTGTGACAGAGTGCACTAATCCTTTCTCTTATCACCCCGCAGACCAAATGCGGGAAATTCTGCCTGGGTCCCATGACATCACTTCCGGCTCTGCCCCAGAAGACATCACTTCCGGTTCCGACCTAGAAAGCGTCACTTCCAGACCAGCAGAAGAACCCACCTCCTAATGATGTAATTTCCTCATCCCAAGAGGTCACAGCCCGATGACCTCATTTCCAGTTCCGGTCCCAAGATCACTCCTCTTCCTGTTTTTTCACTATATATCCGCCATCTTCCCTAACCTCTTCAGTTCTTTTTTGGACTCTTGTCCATAAAGGCCATTTCATCAAACTTTTTGCATCTGCAGCCAACTTTCAATTATACAAGAGGCTGCCATAAACCTTTTTGTTGTGTCAAGGCTTGATTAATTACCACACCAGAAAAAGTTTATTGCATTAGATTAGAGGTATAAAGAGCAATTGGCTTACTTGGTTCACTTGATTAAAAAAAATCTTCAATAAAATTTAGCTCTCTAAGTAATCAGAAAATGGTATAAGACAAACAAAACATAAATGAGGTCCCAGCAGAAAGCATCAGAAACTGCAAGTGTTTCGAGAGCAGTTTGCTTGTAATTGTCTTCCGACCCTATAAAACTAAATTAGCATACCATTACAACACTACAGCTATGTAGTACCATCTAAAGATTAACAGGTTTAACACAAGACATACCAGAATGCCACATAGTGAGCTATGGCTAACCATGAACAGAGTACAGGTGTAGTCTACTACTTAATTTATAGATTGTCAATTTATTGTATTGGCTGTGGATATCTAATGTCTCTAGCTATTTCCTGCTCTCTCTTATGGCTTTGCCAGGATTTTATCTCTTACTCAAGTAAATTTTCTTTGTGATTAAATATGTTTTGTTTGTTAAATATTATTTTGTACATTATATTATTGTGTTTATGTCTATTATGCTTTGAATATTATGTTAACTAATAATTATTACACGTTTATCTATTATGTGTATTTACTTTGTGTTTCAGGGTTTTTAGTTATATACCTTGTGTTTTATGAGTGGAACCTTGGGAGGCAGGGCCACCACTTACACATCTGTGAATATAACAACAACATTTTATTTATACTTAGACCAAAGTCACACAAGGAATGCCTCGATGGGCTTTAACAGGCACAGATTGTGACAGCCCACCAGCCTTGACTCCCTAAGAAAACAAGAAAAAAATTAAAATTGAATAAATCTTGGTAAAAGCAATTCAGAGAGAAACCCCCATCCAGGTTGGTTGGGCAGGCAATGGGTGTCAACAAATCGGGAAAATTTAACACACATAACAGAACACAAGTAATCCTTTAAACAGAGCTAGAGCTAGATGGCCAAATCTATCATTGCCGCCTCTAAAAATACAATACGATAGTACAAACTATTTTGTTCTTGCACATCACTCCTCACCAAGTGCAAGTGCAGATTGCTGCAACAACAAGAATAGATTATACCACTCACTAAATACAGAACTATCACATTTGAGATATATACTGTAGTCTTGGCAAAAAGTTCAATGCTTAAGAAAGTTTTATAGAGAAACTAGTGGAAATAACCACTGAGTGGACCAGGTATACATGTATGACAGGTTATGGTATGAAAGCATATGTTATGTGTTTTTTAAATGTTGAACGCTTGTCATAGCTGGCTGAAATGGAAGTGTCCCATTCATTGTATAAAGTACCTCTGTGGGAAGTCTGAATTTCTCTGGTCAAAGGTCAAGAATTTGCTCTTTTTGTGTGTATTTGAAATTCATCTTTGAGTAATTCCTTGCTAGACTGAATTCATGAACACTACTTTGTATTTCCTGGTTCACTGTATTTTCACAAATACATGTTTAATCCCACACTAAACTGGATGAATAAATTAATCTATGGTCTTTAGAAAGCACCTACAGTAGAGGGGGCTAGGGGGATTGGAGTTCACAAACAACTGTGTTTTATTAGAAGAAACAGGACCATTGGTGGTATTTAATAATGTTAAAAAGATGATTCAAAGTTGATTTATTTCACAATGATTTAAAATTCATGCAAACCACAATGCAGTATTGGCATCAAAGGCTAAAATTAAAACTACCGCATCATAAACTGGACTTGAATATATGTCTGTCATCAAAAAACAGTAAAAGTTACTAACGGCATCCAACTCGACAGCGGGAAAAAATTATTTTGTTTCATTGTGACTTACCTCTGTCACACTTAGTGTTATGCTCGTATACAATACTGGCTTTTTTTAAAAAAAGTAAAGGTTTCATTTTGATAAAAAAGGAGTGTCAACAGTTCATTTCAGAGTTATTGTCATGTGAACACAGTACAATAAAATTCTTATCAGCGCTCTTGATCAACACGCATCAGGGAATCCCTGTCTTTGCCCGGTGGCAATAATCTCCTTTAGAAAGTTATTTAAATATAACATCACAAAATTATAGGTAGTGGTGAACAAAACAGCCAGTTTTTCTTTTGCAATTTTCTTTTGTGAAGTTGATAGTATGCTTCATTTCTTAAGTGTAAAATTCACTACTAAAGGGTATTTTAGAGTTATACTAGATTGGGGGGGGTGGGGGGGGGGGGGTGATACAGAAAAGAAAAATCCTCCTTAAGGGTTTGAGAACATTGTACCCACCTTTTGACCCAATGTTTTTTTTTTCAGAAAAAGGTCTAGGTGAAAATAAACAGGGAAAATAGTCTTTTGGAAATTCAACATGGCTAAACACAGCCCATGATGAGACAAAAAGACATTGTGTTAGGCATAAGCTGTAATTCAGCATTGCTATACAAATTACTTGAGAAGAAAACACAGTACTGAGAAGAGATTTCTCTTTGGCAAGTAATAAACATTGTGTATGCTGATAAATGTGTCCTCCCATCAGCTTTAGCGCACACCTGCTGCCTGATGGGAAATGTACTCGTCACATCGGCACTGGGTTTTGGGTTGCCACTCTTACTACAATCCCCATCCTTGATAAGCCACATAGTTTGTAGTTTAAGTTGAACCAATCGCAACGTCCATGCAAAATTTCTTGAAAATCAGTTCAGGTACTTTTGTGTGATTGGTGACAAAAAAACAAACAAACAGATTGGTCTTTTAATTATATAGATAATGAGAAGGAAAATGGTGTTTTGTTCAGCAAGTAGTGGTAAATATATCACTGGATGTAATATCAGCCAACCATACAAGTGACAAAGAAGAAGAGCTCTTCAGAAGATGCTTGTTCAACAAATAATAAGGAGTTTTAGAATTTTATTTCGAAAATTAGTAAACTGGGAAAAGTGTCACTGAACATGGAGGATTAAATTATCCAACCAATACTGTAAGTGTTAATATTTTTTTATCTTAATTTTTTATATTCCTTTCATCTGACATTCTTTGACCTTTTTTCAGATTCTGCATACAGTGGGATGGAATAAAATGCCAGCTTCAGGAACCAGGCATGGACAAGGTGAACAGAACACTGAACAAAACCTACAGGCCCAGTTGGCTATACAAAAGAATCTTCTAAAAAAAAAAAAGAACTTGAAACCATTAATGTTTGGAAAGTTAATGAAAGTTAAAAAAAATCAACCTTTTACATTTTAACCATTATGCCTGGCATCAATTACCATTTCTCCCCAAAGAAAAATAAACCTTTTATAATGCACATTCTAATAGTCTAATTTCTTTAATGAAAAACAAAGATTCTGGCCAAAGTTCTATCAAATAGATTAGACAAAGTGCTTTCCTTTATAATTTTCCAAGATCAAACAGGATTTGTTAAAGGCAGACAACTACTAGCAAATCAGTAATGCATGTTTAATGCAATACAGTATATACCACAGCAGCAATGGAGCTCCCTGAGGTCTTGTCATCTCTGGAGCCAGAGTTGAATGGAATTATTTAGTCACTACAGTCCTCAAATTCAGATCTGGACCAAATATATGTGCACAGCTTAAATTATATTACTACAAAGCAGAAATGTTAGTTTATATATTGTCTAAATTCTCATTGTTTAACTTTGGAAAGGGCAAATCAAGGACTTCCCTTGTCAAAAAAAGTGTTTGTCATCACCATTGATTCCCCTTGCCATTTATTTGCATAAAAAATTGAGGAATTATAAGTGAAGGACCTAAAAAGTTATGTGGTGGTGTATGTTAACTGATTCATACCTCTCACTGTCATTTGAGAAAAAAAAAAGTTTGAAATGGAAAGAGTTTGATTTGTTCAAACGTGAACCTTCTTCAGACTGCCCCAAGATGCCATGTTAGAGTTATAAAGTCTGCAAGCTGGAAGGGATGGGTTCAGAAGGGCGGAAAGTGGAAGTGACACCAGAGTGGGAGGAACTGTCGATCATCCTTTCTGCAGAGGATAGAAGCGAGAAAGCATTAGACAACTCCACCGCCTTCTGATTTGGAGTATAACAGCTATTAAATGAGCCCTGAAATTGTCTCCCAGACACACACGTGTGATTCTCTCTCTCTCTCTCTCTCTGTATATATATATATGTATATATGTATGTATCTCTGTATATACTACTTGTGTAATCCCGGGTCCTAGGAACTATTGAAATTGTCAGAAAAAAAATTAAAATGTAGAGATGTCAAGTAATTGAAAGGAACTACTCTGGGCATCTCTCTCCTAGGAGGATTCGTGTTGCTGATGTGCTTGCATCGTTTGTACATTAGCGGCTAAGCGACTGTCTTTTTTTGGAAGTTTCCTTTAGCCGATGTACTCGCTTCGCTTCTGTATTAGCTGCTAAGTGAGTGACTATTTTTCACAGGATTTCTTTTGCCGATGTGCTGCCCTCACTTGTGTATCCTCGGAGGTGGAGCCTTTAGCCCAACTCCACCTATCCAGGCTGGACACACACTTCCACGCGTAGACATTTATATATAAGATATATATATACCCCCACAGGCACAACAAAGTCCAGCAACACAGTACAGCAAACAAAACACCAACACGCACAGTCCTCCTTTGCACCACCACTCCTCCATCAAGCTTCGTCCTCCTCCCGACTCTGGCCATTGAGTGGTGGTTGCTGGGTCCTTTTATAGTCCACCAGGAAGTGCTCCAGGTGGTTGATTGCCGAGTTCCGGTTGCACTTCCGGGTGTGGCGAATACACTACCCATACGGGCTCAGGTGTCCCAGCTGCAGCACCCCTTGGTGGCACCTGCAGGACCCAACAGTGCTGCACCCAACTTCAATTCCCATAGAGCCCTGCGGGAAACTGAGGCACTGTTCCAACCCAGGGGGGCGGCCATCTAGTGTCCAGGGGAAGGTATTGCACAGTCCATGGCTGCTCCCCCTGAACAAACAGTATAATGAAGGGGCGTCATGCCACTATAAATATATATATATATATATATATATATATATATATATATATACTGTATATATGGTCATCCCATTAAACCTACCCTCCTGGCCCTTCTTAGGCATATCTCCTTTTGGCAACATAATTAATTTAATAGTTCCAGGCTCTAGTCCCTGAAGTCTGAGTTTGGAATTTCATCCTCTTCTTTTTTATTTTACTTAGAACTAAAATATGCCCCTACATTTTGTAATATTTCATGATTTTCAGGTCTTTCTTTGCATCTATCCACTTTAGAATTTCAGTAACTCTCTATCTTCTACCTCAAGGCCATTGCAATGTCTGTATGCACATCTATGCAAGGCTTCCTCTTGTCCATTATTCTCTCTGTTGGCAGCAGTGCCTTCTTGAAAATCACTTTTTCCAGTATTTTAGAATTCTTTCAGAACCATAGTCTCTAAAACATTGGTATTAGGATTGTTCAAAACACTTATTTTATACCCTATTTTCCTATGGGTCTGTCTATTGATCCCTGGTGTCCCTTCTCCCAGGCAAGCATCCCAGGTATATCTGCATATGTTTTGGGAATTTGGAATGGCATCAGTTTCAACCAGTTTCATGGATGTCTGTTGTTAATTTTCTCTCACCTATCCTTAATACTAACATCCCTTTACAATACCAGATTTTTCTTTTACTGGATCACTTCTCCCACTCCCTCTTCAGCTATTATGTCTAGTTACAAAAAGCTACAAAGGTGTTTCTAGCATATGGCTCCAAACGTTATGCCTCTATCTTCTATACATCTTGGCAAACTTCATTTTTTAATCCTACTCTTCTTGAGCGGTCAGTGGTGATGACCAATGAGTCATCTGGTTCATATAATACAAACCTGGGTGTTCTGATGCAACTTCTGCAGAGCCAAATTGCTACAGTATGTATTAACAAATGTGTATGTATTTTATTGTTATTTCTGTGTAATTATGTGTTTTATTTTTATGTATTTTATGTCATATTTATTATTGTGTACTTCTTTATTAAATTTACTTAGATTGCATTTTCTTTGTGGGTAGTGTCTCAAGAGGCAGGACCACCATGATGTCAACACTTCAGAGCCCTCCATCAGGCTATTTAAACTGAATTAATGAAGGCTTATGTAAGGAGTTTCAGTGAGTGTTGATATTTTTTGTTGTTGAATTTGTTGTTTTTTTCTATAATTTTTCACTTCATTTTAAGGATGCAGATTTCTGGATTGTGATTATGATTTGCTGTTAATCGCATTTGGCAAAGCCTTCTTTTTTGTCTCTTTTTGGTCTATTGAGCTTTTGAATTTTATCATGTATATTGTGTTAATACATTTTTGATTTACAAAGATCCCTTGTGGCCCTTTTCATGCACCAGCCAATGGTTAACTGTTATCATTCTTTTTCGGGGCTTTGGTTTGTTTTTCACCAATTTATAGTTATTTTGCCAGCTCCTCATTTTTGAACCTGCTCCAACTGATGCTACTATGTAGCTTTAGGAGTCTGGCTTAAATCAGGTGGGCCTCTGCTGGATAAACCAGATAAGATTCTGGCCTGCTTCCTAGCTTCTTTTGGAAGCCTCACCCCATCTTGCCTTGGAGGAAACTTCGATGTTTCTGCAGCTTAATTGGAGTCCACCTGTGGTAAATTCAGTTGATTGGACATGATTTGGAAAAGCACACACCTGTCTATATAAGGTCCCACAGTTAACAGTTCATGTCAGAGCACAAACCAAGCATGAAGTCAAAGGAATTGTCTGTAGACCTCCGAGACAGGATTGTCTCGAGGCACAAATCTGGGGAAGGTTACAGAAATATTTCTGCTGCTTTGAAGGTCCCAATGAGCACAGTAGCCTCCATCATCCGTAAGTGGAAGAAGTTCGAAACCACCAGGACTCTTCCTAGAGCTGGCCGGCCGTCTAAACTGAGTGATCGGGGGAGAAGGGCCTTAGTCAGGGAGGTGACCAAGAACATGATGCTCACTCTGTCAGAACTCCAGAGGTACTCTTTGGAGAGAGGAGAATCTTCCAGAAGGACAACCATCTCTGCAGCAATCCACCAATCAGGCCTGTATGGTATAGTGGCCAGATGGAAGCCACTCCTTAGTAAAAGGCACATGGCAGCCTGCCCGGAGTTTGCCAAAAGGCACCTGAAGGACTCTCAGACCATGAGAAACAAAATTCTCTGGTCTGATGAGACAAAGATTGATCTCTTTGGTGTGAATGCCAGGAGTCACGTTTGGAGGAAACCAGGCACCGCTCATCACCAGGCCAATACCATCCCTACAGTGAAGCATGGTGGTGGCAGCATCATGCTGTGGGGATGTTTTTCAGTGGCAGGAACTGGGAGACTAGTCAGGATAAAGGAAAAGATGACTGCAGCAATGTACAGAGACATCCTGGATGAAAACCTGCTCTAGAGTGCTCTTGACCTCAGACTGGGGTGACGGTTCATCTTTCAGCAGGACAACGACCCTAAGCACAAAGCTAAGATATCAAAGGAGTGGCTTCAGGAGAACTCTGTGAATGTCCTTGAGCCCAGACTTGAATCTGATTGAACATCTCTGGAGAGATCTTAAAATGGCTGTGCACGGACATTTCCTATCTAACCTAACACACTACTTCTCCGCTGCGAAGCGCGGGTATTTTGCTAGTATACTAATAAAAGGCAAAGCACTCACTGACTGACTGACTCACTCACTGACTCACTCACTCATCACTAATTCTCCAACTTCCCGTGTAGGTAGAAGGCTGAAATTTGGCAGGCTTATTCCTTACAGCTTACTTACAAAAGTTAAGCAGGTTTCATTTCGAAATTCTACACGTAACGGTCATAACGGTCGACAACGTCCGCCATGTTGAACTTTCTTATTTATGGCACTGTCTTCACGAAATTTGGTAGGTGGCTTCCCTACGCTAACCAAAACCGATGTACGTACTTATTTCGGTGGTATGATGCCACTGTCGGCCGCCATATTGAATTTTCCAAACATCACTAATTCTCCAACTTTCCGTGTAGGTAGAAGGCTGAAATTTGGCAGGGTCATTCCTTACAGCTTACTTACAAAAGTTAAGCAGGTTTCATTTCGAAATTCTACGCGTAACGGTCGACAACATCCGCCATGTTGAACTTTCTTATTTATGGCCCCATCTTCACGAAATTTGGTAGGCGGATTCCCTGCACTAACCAAAACCGACGTATGTACTTATTTCGATGGTATGACGCCACTGTCGGCCGCCATATTGAACTTTCCAACGTCACTAATTTTCACAATGTCCGCCATGTTGAACTTTCTTATTCATGGCCCTATCTTCACGAAATTTGGTAGGCGGCTCCCCTGCACTAACCGAAACCAATGTACATACTTATTTCGGTGGTATGACGCCACTGTCAGCCGCCATATTGAACTTTACAACGTCACTAATTCTCCAACTTCCCGTGTAGGTAGAAGGCTGAAATTTGGCAGGCTCATTCCTTACAGCTTACTTACAAAAGTTAAGCAGGTTTCATTTCGAAATTCTACACATAACGGTCGATAATGGTCGACAACGTCCGCCATGTTGAACTTTCTTATTTATGGCCCCATCTTCACGAAATTTGGCAGGCGGATTCCCTGCGCTAACCGAAACCGATGTACGTACTTATTTCGATGGTATGACGCCACTGTCGGCCGCCATATTGAACTTTCCAACGTCACTAATTTTCCAACATCCCGTGTAGGTAGAAGGCTGACCCCATCTTCAAGAAATTTGGTAGGTGGCTTCCCTACGTTAACCAAAACCGATGTACGTACTTATTTCGGTGGTATGACGCCACTGTCGGCCGCCATATTGAATTTTCCAAACATCACTAATTCTCCAACTTTCCGTGTAGGTAGAAGGCTGAAATTTGGCAGGCTCATTCCTTACAGATTACTTACAAAAGTTAAGCAGGTTTCATTTTGAAATTCTACGCGTAACGGTCATAACGGTTGACAATGTTCGCCATGTTCAACTTTCTTATTTATGGCCCCATCTTCACGAAATTTGGTAGGTGGCTTCCCTGCGCTAACCAAAACCGATGTACGTACTTATTTCAGTGGTATGATGCCACTGTCGGCTGCCATATTGAAGTTTCCAACATCACTAATTCTCCAACTTCCCGTGTAGGTAGAAGGCTTACAAAAGTTAAGCAGGTTTCATTTCGAAATTCTACGCATAACGGTCAACAGCATCCGCCATGTTGAACTTTCTTATTCATGGCCCCATCTTCACGAAATTTGGTAGGCGGCTTCCCTGCACTAACCGAAACCAATGTACATACTTATTTCGGTGGTGTGTAAGCTGCCATATTGAACTTTCCAGCGTCACTAATTCTCCAACTTCCCTTGTAGGTAGAAGGCTGAAATTTGGTACTTATTTCGGTGATATGATGCCACTGTCGGCCGTCATATTGAACTTTTCAACGGTCTTTGTTACTTATGGGCTCATCTTCAAGAAATTTGGTACGCGGGTTCCCAACGCTAACTGAATCCTACTTACGTACATATATACGTCCATAGCCTGCAGCTCGGTCACCGTGTGAGGCGGCGTTGGGTCCCCCATCCCAACGCCTCCCACGTTGTTGGCTGCCTGCCTTTTTAAAGCCGTCTGTCGCTCCAGTCTCTACATTCCCTTACTTGCTTCGCCACGGGATTCACGTCTCCCTGCTGATAACTACAGCCTTTTTATTTAATCCACGGCTTCTCCGCTGTTTTATTGTTCATTTATTACGATTATAGTTATTGTGTAGGTATTTTAGACTTACTTTACATTGTACAGGTGCCCATTTCCTTTATCATTCCAACCGTACCCCCATTAACATGTCTATCGAGGTGATCACCATCGATCAAAGAACTGTCACTTACCAAGTGGTTTCCATGCCCGGAGATGGCACCTGCCTTTTCCATTCTCTTTGTTACATATTGCACGGCCATATCAGGCTCACTCTTGATATCCAGAGGAACATTGTGTTTTATGTATTGAATGACTGGGACAGGTTCAAGGTGTGGACTGATGACGGTACAGGAGATAATTATACTACACAGGAGCACTAGAAGAGTGAAATGCTTAAGTGTACCGAAATGGCCAAATATTTTACACCTTTGGACAACCGCCAATGCCTCTTAAACATCTTAGATTCACAGGTGACGATTTCAGTAGTGGACACTTTGATGTTTAGAAATGTTTAAACTCTCAAAAGCTGGATGTGAAGTTATCAGTGAAACTGGTTGTATACTTACAACACTTGACAGATGCCGAATGTCTCTTCAACACAAGTCCTACAAATACTGTCGTAATTGAAACAAACAATGAAACTCAAACCGATTATGACAGCAGCAGTCCAAGCTGTGAGATTTGAAACAAGATTACTGTTCACATGGCCAACTGTACGTTGCATGCTCAAGAGTAAGCTCAGCACACAGCTACAGCTTGGTCATATTACAACTGGAGGGTCGAACTGACAACGTGGCATACAAAGAGATCCTTAACAAATAATTATTGGTATATTTTCCCTCAGTTTTAAAAAGGTTTAATTGTCTTCTTAATAAAAATTTTAAGACAGTACTTTGCCGCTGCGAAGCGCGGGTATTTTGCTTATATATATATATATAGATAGATATATATATATATAGATATGTAAAGGCACTGAATATGTATGTAATTCACCCCAAGCACTGGCCCTAGGTACCAGTACAGAAGACATAAATTATAGTCAAGTTGCTTTTGAAACATTTACAGATTTTAATAATAACAATATGTTTGCATCCTTTTAATAACTGAGCCTCAAATATAATCTTTTTATCAGCTCACGTCTTTTACTTGAAAGTTAGAATGTTTTCCAAAAGAAAGTTGCCCAACCCTTCTAAACTTATTTAAATATCTACAGTGGAAACTATACTAACTAAAAATATTTTAAGTCATAGGTAGCTTCTCGAAACACAAAAGTGTAGACCCATAAGTACTATTGTGCAACATTGGGAATGGAACCTTTCAATTAAAATCTCAAATAATGCAATTTTTTTTTTCTTCAGTTTCCTGTGGAACTCCAGCTTTACAAGTATATATATATATGTGTGTGTGTGTGTGGGTGTGTGTGTGTGTGTGTGTGTGTGTGTGTGTGTAAATGTCATTCTACACAGGTAGGTCTGCAAAACACAATGAGAAGCTTGTAGGCTTAATATTGGAAGCTGTATTGCTTGAATGTTCTTGTTTTGTGGGTTTGTGACTAATGTGTTGTAATTTATTCGTAATATTTAAATAATGTATTTTCATTTTCTCTGCAGTTTTTTGCGATTGATGTTAATATTGCAGTGAGTTTTTTAATGAGATGGTTATTGACATGCTTGTTATACTCAGCTTTACAGCTATTTAGCTTACCTAGAAAATGTGTGATTTCGCACCCCCTACAAAAGTAATATCAAATTTGAAGATGAAGAAGTCAAATTTCTAATTTTTGAACCACATACAGCTCTGCAGGTGAACAAATTCAACTCAAAAAACAAGTTTTTAACTTAGTGCTTAATATTTAAATATAAATTGAACAATTTACCTTTATAAATCTCAGTAATTTTGCAAATGAAGCTTAGACACAAATTGGAGATCTGGGGTTGGGGTATCCCACAAAACATCAAGCACAAACAGGAAATGAAAAACTATCAATGACTGAGGGGTTTGGGGGATTGGAGACCTCCATGAAGCAATGGGTACCGTCACACCGCTAAGCAGAGAAATAAAGTTAGCTTTGTTCCATGATAACACTTGCACCATGCACTACACAGTTAAAATTGCTGTGTAACTGCCCAGAGATGGGCTGAATGTAAGCAGCAGCTGTAGCACCCATTTCAGTCTTCCTTGTCACCCCCTTGCAAAAATGTCAATACAAACCTAAAATGAGTGATGTTTCACAATCAGGGCTTGCACAGAAGTCAATCCTAGACATTACCCTTTTCTAAGGCTTATTGCAAGGTCCAAATTCCATTCTCTTAAAAAAGTTATTAATCTTTAATAACACTCCTCCTGCAGTAATGCACATTTCTGTGGCTCATTCTCAGGTGACATTTGCATGTGCAATGCTAGATTTTTTTTCCTATCACAGAAGACGAGCACTAAATAATAAATGACCTACAAATGATGGTACACTGCAAGACACTGATTGCACCACAATAAAGTCGAACAAAGCACATCGCTCACTTTTGGAAAATTACAATACAGCCTTCCTGTTTATTGCACCCAGGTTGGGAACCCCTGACTTACTGGGATCTGATATTTTCACTAGACAAGGGAATCATTATTTTGGGAGTGTCACAGGCTGTTTTAATATGCTTCAACTGGGATTACTACAATATTAACTAGTATAAACAGCATCAATCGCTTTAAGACAGTTAATTGTTCTAAAGTCAATCATAATTAAGTGAGCGCAACAAAGCAGGGAATAAATAACACGGCAGCCTACAATTCCGATTACGCAGTTTAGTTCTGAAGGTGCAATGTGGATTTTTGTGTTGAATGTTTGTCCTGTCATTGTGAGTACACCAGATGAAGGTTCATTGTCTGTATGTAAGTGTCATCAAGTTGCTTATTCTATTGTCTTTAAAGGCTGACTGTACAGCCCTGAAGAAGCCTGTATTACATGTTAACGACTGAACATTGTTTTTAATTCAGTTCCCTGTGGAAATCTCGCTTTACATATTTATGTGTATTTGTAAATGTCATCATACACATTTATGCGCGCAAAACACAATAAGAAGCTTGTGAGCTCAATATTGGAAGCTGTATTGCTCAACTATACTGTTTGTTTTGTGGTTTGTGACTAATGTGTTTATTATTTATTTATAATGTTTAAAAAGGTTTTTATAAATACTCATCTGATTTTTTGTGATTAAATTTTCCCTTAAACATATCGCAGCAGAAGTGTACAATTGTGCCCTGTAGAGTCTAAACGATAGTGGTTTTGTTCGTGGACATATTCACACTCAGCAATAGTGGTCTGAGATGTCCTGTCCAGGTTATGACCATAAGACATCTTCACTTCTTTCATGATAGTAACACACACCAATTTTGATGAGAACAATTGTGCACAATGACTCTGTACCCAACAGTGTGTAACTAAAGTTTAGATAAACATGGCTTAAAATATAGTGAAAACTTATTATGGCTTAACAGAACAAGTAATGTTATTGTGGAAAGCTACTCTATTAAATTACTTATTTTAATAAGAGTCATCAGGGCTATTTTATTTAACAGAACTTCTGCAGGCCCCAATAATATACTTACATTTGACAAAATCCAATTATGCCTTGCCTGGTGTTGTATGTAGACAAGGACTAAGAAGAAAAGAATGAGGCATCACCTTATACCCATTACTTCAAAATAATATTCTAGAATGTAGCTAAAACCTGACAGTCCTGGTTACAATTAGGATTTGTGCTGTTTGACACTGCTGGGTGACAGTGACAGTCTTTCAAACAAATAATCATTAACCATGACACATGTGGAGATCAGAGCCAGGAAATCAAGTGACAGTGGCAAACCTGAAAGAGAATTTCTGTAATACCATCGAACACTTTAAGTCAAAAGTCAGTGGAAATACAATTTTGAACATCAGAATAGCTGTGACTAAAATAAGAGGTATAATAAAGCATACAACAAGATACCAAAAGTATCAAAACAAACTATAAACTTAGGAGAGATTTTAAACAGCCCCATTCTGGTTGAGGAAATATCAATAATTTATTATAAACTACAGTAGTGTAACACAAATAGAGCTGACACGTGTGGTGCAGTTACTTTAAAATGAATCTATCTATTTTTGACAGGTTTTGTAAAAACAATTGACAGAACAGTATAGGACCCAGCATCGCAGCTCAGTACATGAAAGGCCATAGTAGATGCTGCTTTTCCCCACAGCTAGTGGGTAATTTGGCTTTATTGTTTAACCCCTGATTTTGTTTGTTATTTTTTGAATTGAAATCATACTTTCAGCTTTGTCTTTGAATGATATTTAGGGTGCATAGGTTCCTCTTCTCCAGATAAACTTGTTAGATTTTCAGTGGCAAACATTATTCATGACTGTGTTCTACTGAATATAAATTTTTAAATTTATGTTAGTTCTGATAACTTTCCATTGCATCTAGTACTGCTTTAACTTTACAGAATATAAAAAGTCTGGATGAGAACTGTCTGCATGATGTTGGTATGGTCTGGTATTTTACATAGGGCTCAAAAATGTGCATGTTAGGCTGAGTGGAGTCTATAAATTGGTTGGTTGTGATAAACCTATAACCTGTCAAGCTTTTCTTCCAAATTTGCCTCAAGTGCAGCTGTTATCGTGCAGCTATATAGTATATTGGAATAAGTTGGTTTGGCAAATTAGAGTACACAAATGGATTAATAAATCAATAAGCCATTAATTAACTAAGATTATTTAGACTTGGGACATTACAGAACACTATAATGTTAACTTGGAACACTACATAGCAACAGACAGGCAGCCAGTTGGCCGATATCTCCAGTGTTGACTGTTTATTTTTGACTTTCTCTTGTATGATTTTAATGTCTCCTATTACACTATGTAACACAATTTTTGTTCCTGGCTTCCAAGAGTTATATTTCAACTACTTATGTCTAAAGCCTATGGAAAAACGACTACATTCAGCACAAACTTTGATTTTATGACCACAGCCCAGAAAATTTTGTATTTATAGTGACAAAACAAGGGAATTTTTATCTTTTCATTCATGCGGTCTGATAAAGAACAACACTTGCATGGTAAATAGACAAAGACAGTCAAAACCACTCAAAAAGGTTCAGAAATGAGTAGGTTTTCTAGATTTGCAACTGTACTGCAAATCGCTTTCTCGAAGAAGCCCCCAAATGTAGTCCCCCATCATGTTTTCGTTATACTGTCCTTGGTAACGACGTTCAAAGTCCAGTATATCCTGATGAAAGCGCTCGCCTTGCTCCTCTGAGTAAGCTCCCATGTTCTCCTTGAATTTTTCAAGGATATGGACTTTGAGAGACATTCTGCATCCCATTTTGGCGTAATTCTTTATGAGAGTCCGAACCAGCTGCATATAGTTTTCAGCCTTGTGATTACCCAGGAAGCTGTGAACCACTGCAACGAAACTGTTCCAAGCCGTTTTCTCCGTCCTGTTCAGCAGCTTGGCGAATTGGTAGGATCCACCATGCAGAAGTAGCAGTTGCTTGAGTGGTCAGTCGGTTGCCGCCAAATTCGCGGGATAGCAAACTTCATGGCTCTCTTTTCTCCCCTGTACCAAACTTCAAGAGTTTTCTTGCAATATTCGCATGTGAAATGAGGTGCCCAGGGTTTGTCTTGATCCCCGACAGGCATGCCGAAGTATGCCTTGTAGGCCTCGCACATCTTACGACATGCTTTCACGGAATACTTTCTCGCTCTTGTCTTTATGAATTGTCCACAGACGTAGCAAAATGCATCTGCTGGGTGCAAGCAACCTCTTGATGCCATCTAAATCAAATCAAAAAAATAACATAAACCGAAATGTTGGTTCAAGTCACCTGTGCTTTTATACTTGTATGACTACTATTGGACAGTCTGAGAATGTTCTAGAAAGTTCTAAAAGTTTCTTGAAAGTTCTAGATAATCCTGGAAAATTCTAGAAACTTCTGGTCAATTCTAACAGTTCAAGAATATTCTAGAAGACTACTCAGTATTGAATGCGAATCGAGAATTTTCTCGAAAGCAGACAAATTTCAAAATATCATTGTCCTGATCACAAAAGCAAAGTTTTTGTGGAACAACAGCTATTTTCTATTTTTTTTAGGCATAATGGGTTAGGAAAACACACTTTGTACCCAGGAATAAAATAAAAATAAAAATTTGTTACATAGTGTTATCAACTGGCCATAGGTCTTCAGTTAATTAATGGACAGATATTTTTGGTTTTCATTTTTTGTTTAATCACTTTCTACCTTAGTCTTTGTGTGTTTTAACAAATCTACATTTAAATGTGTACCAGTTCTGTATTTAGTAATTAGTATAATCTATACTTGTATTTTAACTGACAAATGTTCACAGCGATCTGCACCTGCATTCAGTAAAGAGCACTATACAAAAAAATAAGTTATATTATATTGTGTTATATTTTGCATTAGAATGACATGTTCAAAAAGACGACTTCGTAGTATTTTCAAAGACTGACTGGAGTCCAATGAAGGACTGTTATGGAGTATACAAATGAAAATGCTGAAGTAAATATTGCTCTGTAATTAATTTAGGTAACAGACATTGAATTTGACTCATAGTTGTCCTTTTGTCCTTTTAAAGTGCCCCTAATCTCATATATTTTAATTATTCATCTGTCAATTTAGTCTGTGATTGCTATCCCTGTTTTTGGTTTTTAATTTCCTCTCTTTTCTTTTTTTCATTACAATGTTCTACCATTACTACTTTTATCTTTTTTACCTAAACTGGTATTTACTTTGTCTTACTTCATTCCTTGCAAGTTCTATCTTTTAGATATTTAGCATTATATTATGCAATTACACTTAAGATTGTTTTCTTTCTTCTTTACCCTTTTGCTTTTTCTTTCTTTATTGAAATAGGGAGAAATATATATTTGAATGTTAAGGATTGGGCGGCACAGTGGCGTGGTGAGTAGCGCTGCTGCCTTGCAGTTAAGAGATCCGGGTTCACTTCCAGGGTCCTCTCTGTATGGAGTTTGCATGTTCTCCCCGTGTCTGCGTGGGTTTCCTCCCACAGTCCAAGGACATACAGGTTAGGTGCATTGGTGATTCTAAATTGTCCCTAGTGTGTGCTTGGTGTGTGTGTGTGTGTGTGCACCCTGCGGTGGGCTGGCACCCTGCCCAGGGTTTGTTTCCTGACTTGCGCCCTGTGTTTGCTGGGATTGGCTCCAGCGGAACACCATGATCCTGTAATTAGGATATAGCAGGTTGGATAATGGATGGATGGATGTTAAGGATCAAAGTCCAGTTTAGCTTAACACCTAAAATGACACTGTTTTTCTTGAAATTTCTTCTTTTATACATTTACTGTCTTACTGGGTGTAATGAGGATGAAAATTAGACTCAGGAAAGTAGAGAAATTAACGGACTTAAGGACTGCACAAAAGTTTTTTGAAACTTGCTTTGTCAATGCCATGATTGCTTGGTCGCTGCTTATGTGTCCTCCATTTTTGTCCGTTAACTTTGGTTTTTGTAAGATCAGTTACTGACTATTAAGAATGGTCTTTAAACAGCTTCATCCAAACAAGGACACTTACATGTGGAATTACTATTTGTGGACCTTCTGGATTCTAGACAAGGCAGTGAACACCTGAAGAAGTGGCAGAGGAACTACGCAAGGTCTCACAAGTGCTTCAGGAGTTGTGGGTCTCAAGTTCTTCTTCCTGGTCTGTTTTTATCTAATATCAAATCACTGAGAAACAAAACTGACAAACTTAATCTTCTCCTCTCAACAAGTAAGAGATATTTCCTCACTTTAGCATATTGTTTTACCGAAATATGGCCTAATGCATCACTTTCTGACTCTTTATTAGAATTGGCAGGGTTCCAGTTTTACAGAGCAGATAGAAACACAGATTAAAATGTGGTAGTGTTTCTGTATTAATAAAATCTGGTGCAGTGACTTTTCCATATTGTTGAACCACTGCTCTGATAATCCAGGATTATTACTACAGGTCATTCAATTCAATCCATTCAAGCGATAGTAGGGAGCAGGTTGAGGAGACCCTGAAGAAGTGGAGATATGCTCTAGAGAGGAGAGAAATGAAGGTCATTAGGAACAAGACAGAATACATGTGTGTAAATGAGAGGGAGGTCAGTGGAATGGTGAGGATGCAGCAAGTAGAGTTGACGAAGGTGGATGAGTTTAAATACTTGGGATCAACAGCACAGAGTAATGGGGATTGTGGAAGAGAGGAGAAAAAGAGAGTGCAGGCAGGGTGGAATAGGTGGAGAAGAGTGTCAGGAGTAATTTGTGACAGACAGGTATCAGCAAGAGTGAAAGGGAAGGTCTACAGGACAGTAGTGAGACCAGCTATGTTATATGGGACGGTGGCACTGACCAGAAAGCAGGAGACAGAGCTGGAGGTAGCAGAGTTAAAGATGCTAAGATTTGCATTGGGTGTGACGAGGATGGATAGGATTAGACATGAGTACATTAGAGGGTCAGCTCAAATTGGACGGTTGGAAGACAAAGTTAGAAAGGTGAGATTATGTTGGTTTGGACATGTGCAGAGGAGAGATTCTGGGTATATTGGGAGAAGGATGCTAAGGATAGAGCTGACAGGGAATAGGAAAAGAGGAAGGCCTAAGAAAAAGTTTATGGATGTGGTGAGAGAGGACATGCAGGTGATGGGTGTAACAGAATAAGATGCAGAAGACAGGAAGATATGGAAGAAGATGATCTGCTGTGGCAACCCCTAACAGGAGCACCTGAAAGAAGAAAAAGAACTAAAGGTCATTTAATTCACACAGTGCAGAGTTTCTTTATACTTCCTTGTTTATCAAAGTGCTGGGGATTGATAATGTTTTGTGTACTGATTGCACACTGTACTCTGTTCACATGATAATACTGTTATTACTACTACTACTAAAACATTAGACTTAGCATACTGACTTGGGATGCCGCAGCGGGCAAATCATATCACACAATTATCTTCTTTTATGCTTTTGTCACAGCATGCTTCATGTAAATATAAAACAGAGGTACATTGTATATTAGTGATAGACTTAATCTAGAATTTGATTTTAGCTAACCCACTTAAGAAGATCATGGCAAGTGTTCAGAACTACTGATGAACACAGCTGATATACTATGAATATAACAGAGTAAGTGGTGAAAGAAAAATAATAAAAGTAATAGGGATTCATAATATATTGTACATACATAAAAAGGGCAAATCAACAAGATTCTAACTAAAGCTAATGGCCATGTTTCCCAGAATTCTTTTCAAAACTTGACATTAGGGGTATGACAGATGGCAACTCTTATTAATGGCACAAGTGTATTTTTAAGTAAACTTCATTTATAACTGGGATGCATAATTAGAATAATAAGGGTAAATCAACATTAACGGAACAAACACTAACAGTCACATACTCCAAAACTTGTTTCATGATATGACATTGATGGTATGGTATCTGACATCTCTATTAATGAGCATTAATGCATTTGTTAAATTGAGCTCTTTATGTATTTTGCATTGAATTTTCTGGTTAATATTGATTATGAATAAGTATTAAGTGAAACAGGAAAAGCACAAACCTGAATCTGAAAGCTCTTCAAACCGACTGTTGAAAAAAGAATACTACCATTTCAAAGGATGAAATTCCTGTAAAGAATATTATATGTCAATATGGCATTAAAGAAAGTTAAGCTTTCCTAATTATCTCTTTCAATGTGTTTATCATGTCAGCCTTAGTAGGAAATTGGAGCCTTTGGACAATTCATTTTCTATTTTTAGATATGAATCTGTTTCCATCTTTTTGAAGTATAATCCAGTGCTACTTGACATTAAACTACACATTTGGAAATGTTATCTGAGATTAAAATATTGTCAGAGACAATGAGCGTATGTTTAACTCAAATGTTAAACAAAGAAAAAAACTGCGAAATAGTCAATGAAAATCATAAGAAAACTAAACTAGTTTTGTTTGCCTAATCGGCAAGGAATTGAGAGGAAAAAAAGTATGAGCAAGGTAGCACAGGACTGGAGTACAATGAAAACCCAAAAAGGTAAATGGCAGTACACGCAGAAGGGGGCTGTCAGCATAGGGGAAAAACTTGGCATCAATGTGACCACATTTGATTTTTAAATCAATATTAATTTTTTTTCTTTGAAATATTTAATTGTGTTGTGGTTATCTATGGGTGTAACCCTGATGTAGACGTCTGAGCGGGACTGATTTTTTTTAAACCCACACCCACCCACTCCCGCAGCAATCCATCCTGTACTTGGCCTCATTTTTCCTGCTCCCACCCGACCCAAACGGGTTTGTCCCGCTCCCACCTCCAGAAATCATTGCTTCCATTAAGGGAAAAACTCATGTATGGTTGATAAGCCTGTTTAACATAATCTTGCACAAGGAGGTGGCTGTAGGTTTCCCCTCTTTGGCCCAATTGTCATTTATACTTTGCGACGATTCTACTACATCAGTATTTAATACAGATTTTCAGATGGGACTTAAATAATAATTTCTCAGCACAAATCAGCACGTCTTTTTGACAGAAAGGAACAAAAAAGAGCAGTGTAAGCAATGTGTCTTGTTAAAGTAGGCAACCGCTTGCTATTCTATATTGAAATAAAGTATGATCTATGTTAATAATTGCTATTCATTCCACAAAAATGTGAAACGGACACAGAAGGTAGGTGCTGTCTACAAACAAGTTGCACATATAAGTTTTACTTAAAACATACACTTTTCTAGTCACTATATTACTGGTACCTTAACAAACACTCCCACTTTCTCAGAGTACTCTTTGCTTATAAATACAAGCACACTGTAACCAAGCAAAGCACTGAGAACATACTGACATTTTCTTGTCTGTTCACAACCTCTGTGAAGAAAGGGGGTTTACTAACAGCTGTCCAGTTGTTCACTGCACTCTTTGATTTAGTGCAACTACATTAATTTGCAATTATTACAAATTATTATAGATCTCTTCTTGTTCCTGTGCCTTTGTAATCCTCTTAAATTAAAATACATAAACAGAAGCTTTGGGTTGAGAAATGATGCTCCTTTGTAGAGCATGTGGATAAGAGTTGGTGCTGAACAGTTTGTTGACAAATTCTTTAAAGAAGTCGCAATATCTGATTCTAAATTAGTCGTCGCATCATTGAACAGTTTCAGAAAAGAGGGCACATTTGTATCTTTTTCTTTATACAACCAATCATCGAATTGCTGCAGCACTGAATTTTGGCTGCTATATCTAAGTACGGCTTAAGCTGAATATAGCCTTGTTGTAAAACCCAATATCCTTGCGAACAAAATCTGCACATTTATCCTGTGCTTTGCTTTTAGCATTAGTTGTTACTTTTGACAGGTTTGGCAATAATGTCAGTTTAGTTTGACCCCTCGCTACTGCACCCTTCACTTTAAACCAGAGGTGCCTGACTTGTGTCCACTGTATGTTAGCACATTTATCGCAGCATGCAAATGGAACTTGGTTGCCATCACCATCGATAACAATTGAAAATGACTCCCAAATGTCAGACTTCCCTTGACTGAGTTTGGCAGTCTACTTTCTTAATACTTTTTACACTGCCGTGGATGTAAGGCCATATCCAGGCCCTGC
This sequence comes from Polypterus bichir lapradei, assembly GCA_026402145.1. Classification (NCBI taxonomy): domain Eukaryota; kingdom Metazoa; phylum Chordata; class Cladistia; order Polypteriformes; family Polypteridae; genus Polypterus; species Polypterus bichir. Next base: position 12,451,972 of record JANRMT010062836.1, read on the forward strand.
AATCTTGAGGAGACAGTATATACATACATCCTAACTGCTTAGGCAAATGAATTGTGTGTATATATATATGTATATATACATATGTATATATAAATTGTGGCGTACAGCTGGAGCCCTTGCCCCGGCAGGATGCCTATATAGTGGAATGCTAGATGAAGCCCACCTGGGCTGCAGCAGTGCTTCTGACTCCCACAGGGCTCCTAGGGAGTTGGAGTTTGGAACAGGCCTGCTGTGTTCTGTGGGCACCGCCAGGAGGCGTTGCAAGAACAGTTGAGCCCTGTGTGTCGTTGAGTACCTGGAGCATTTTCCTATAAAAAAAGCCAGCTACCACTACCTCGGAAGCCAGAGTTGGGAGGAGGTGGACAAAGCTTGGTAGAGGAGGAGTGGAAACGAAGATAGAGAGAAACAGGAAGAAGAAAAGTATGCTTTGTACTATGCTGTAAACTGTGCTGTACAGGTTGGTAAATAGGGGAAGGCATTTCCACAAGGAAAAAGGAAAAAAAAAAAAAAAACTTGTGTGCTGAATTTGTGTCCTGCATCTGTCTTTGTTGGGTTTGGGTGGCAGGAGCGCCTTCTGCAGGCCATATATACATGTATATAGTCGTAAAAATAAAGGATAGACTGAAATAAAAAGAGTTGGGGAATGACCCCGTATAATGTCCAGCACACGTAATGAAAATAGCAATATAAATTGATCAAAACCAAAGTATTTGACAGTATACATCAGAAACATGCCATTATTTATACAAAAAAATGGCTGACAGAAGTGATGTCATCAGTGGGAGACTGGAAGTAATGTTATCATGGTTGCGACGGAAGTGACATCATCATCGGGAGACCGGAAGTGACATCATCATCATGAGCCGGAAGTGACATCATCATCAGGTGTCGGGAGTGGAAGTGACATTTGGCGGTGATTTTGTGAATCCGGATGTTGTGATGGTGATGTGACACACTTAAGTGTGTTAAGTGATGGTAAGTGAATGGAGTTATTTTTCTACTTTGGATCTGATGGAAAGGAGAGAGAGGCGTTAGTACTCAACTCTTTATCTCGCAATGTTTCATTCACCTCAGGGCTTGTTGACTGCCTCCTAAGCACACGTGTGTGACTATATATATATATATATAAAATGAATGTACATTATGTTCTAATTTAATTTTAATTTCTCAGATGCTAGCTCCCACTTGCACACAGGTAGTGACCACCCGCTCCTGCTCGCAATACTGAAAATCAGTTCTGTGTTGCAAGCAATTGCACTGGGTCCCACAACTCCTGCAGATGTTTAAATTAACCACATTCATTGATGGTCTTGTGCTTTGGATGTTTCTCAGTGTGTGACATTATAACGTTGAGTTTTAAAAGAGCATAACATATAGTAATGACTTGCAAGACACTTAGCTTTCAAGTGATATAAAGAAGTTTTAAAACTTTATAGGGAGCAGTTTTTATTTGGTATTACATATTTTATTTTGATGCTGGCAAAAGATCTTCCAAAACTCCACATACCAGATACTTGACTGTTCCTGATGATTGTGTAAAAAAATCCAGTATTAATCATTTTCTTTTCTTTTCCTTGCTGTAAAAAAATCCTGTTTGCCTGAACATTACTTCCAGTCCATAATAGTCAGGGGCAGTGTGCTTTGTAATGTACTCCTTCAAGACAAAGTAAAAGGGGCATACTGGGGTGAAAGAAAGTGAGTAGAAGGTAAAGGCTCACTGACAGAGAGAATCAAAGACCAGCGCTATGAAGAGATGCAGAAGGTGTAGGAAGATGGATACCTTGAGATGTTCCTACCAGTCTACCAAACTGTGAAAACCCTATATTAGACACATCTAATGACAGAGTAAAAACTGTGGGTTTATACAAATAGCCTTCAGTAACTGGAGTAAAAGAGCTATCAGTCCTTTTTTTATAACTCTGCACTTCTCATAGTTTATTTAAAAAAGAAGAAAGTTATTAAAAGTCTATCCAAATGGCTAGGCTTAAAAATCTCATCAAGGGGTTCATGTTTTGCTTACTAGAAGTCCTGCTACATTATTCACAGAAAGTAATCATGGCCATAAACCATCAGTCAGTATTCTTGCTTCTATGATTGTGTTTAAGCCTATAACCAAGTTGGCAGCAATAAGCACAAAGATCTCATACATTAGTGGCAGTTTATAGTATGACTGTATTGTATATTTTTTGCAATATATTTTTCACTACTATGGTATATTATGTTGTGATGGTGTCACATATCATATATTGTGTTGTCTAGCTGCATCTACCTTGTTATGTGAAAAAAATTCCTAGCAACTGTGTTGTTCAAGAAAATGTTCAAGTTCATGCTCTGATTTGGTGTGGTGTGATAATGCCTCTTCACATTTCTTGTTTTTGTTATCATCTGTGGCTTCCCTGGGGACAGTGGGAAGAACTTAGACTACAAAGACATATTGTACTCTCAAGTTAAATTGAAATGTATTTCCCAGTGGGACTGAGTGTGCTATAAGATGGACTCAGATCCCTTCCAGGATTCATTCTTACCTTGCATTAATTGCTGCAGGGTTATGCACTGCTCATCCAAAAGTGTGACTAGAACACAATCGGTACTGAAAATGGTAAGGAATTTCATGATTGATAGTAAAGCTTTTGTGTGTGTGTATTTTGTTTTCTTTTTATTTTTCTAAACACATTTGGAACGGTACATTAGTAGTGCCACCAATACAGAGGCATGTTTGTGTAAAGTGAAAGTGAGCTGAACATGTGTTATTTCATTATAATGAATATATTAATACCATAAGACATGACTAGGGGGACAATGGGCACGGCTGAATAAATTATTTTCTGCAAATGCCTTAAAGCTACAGTCATGAGAATAGTGTTTTATTTACTTTTTTATCTTTATTTTTGGAATCAGACAAGTTGTCATTTTCCAATTTGTAACCATAAGAGCAGTGGATGGCCAATGGCAATAGAGAGATGTCACTTTTTATGTATTCTCAATACTAACATTCAGTGATGAGCTGTGCAATTGTACCTCTTTATATATATTTATTTAGCATTTCGCTTTAATCATGGATAGAAGCTAAATCAAAAAATGCATGTAATGTTAGGAATTCATGAAATAATAACCTTATAATTAAGAAGAAACATTATTACAAATGATTGTATGGAGTATAAATGCTTTATTACTGAACAGTTTAGCCTGCTATCCACTTAGCTTTATATGTTACTGCTGTTTGCTACAACATGTATAAATAAGTTATTTCTTAAACTTAGGATTAGAAAAAATGTCTACACAATATGCAACAAGGTTACATCAATAACTCAAATCCACTTAAACCAGTCCTGTTCGGGGCCTGGAGCCTATTCCAGAAATACTGGAGGAAGGAAGGCAGAAAGAAAAGTGCCATTCCATTATAGGGCACAATCACAGTAGGGCCAATTTGAAATCACCAACTAACCTAACCTGCATATGTCTGAGCATGTGGAAAGAAAATCAGGGTATCCAATGGAAAATCCATTGAGCCACCGTGGCAAATTTCACTGCACAACAATTTTTTTGAAAAGCTTCCTAAAAAGTTTTTGCTGCTGATTTTCTTTTGTATTCAATGTCTGGTGCATCACATTGCAGTGTCCAACAGTAGTCAGTAAGCATTGACAGATTCCAGTTGCCCTGGTATCATTTCTCCATCGTAGCAATGTCCTGGTGAAACCTTTAATCGAGTTCGTCACTGACAGCTTTGCGATTTGCGGGAAAGAAGTCCAAGTGTGAGTTGAGGAAATTAATCTTGAGTGACATGTTGCACTTAATTGTCTTGTATGCTTTGAGAAGTTTGTCTACCAGCTGAATATAGCTTGGGGCTCTTTAATTGCCCAGAAAATTGTCAACAATTTCTTTGAAGGCTTTCCAGGCAATTTTTTCAGCCCAACTAACAGATCTTCAAAGCGCTTGTCACTCATAACATGTCTGATCTGAGGGCCAACAAAAATGCCCTCTTTGATCTTGGCATCAGTTATTCTTGGGAACATCTGTCTTGAATAACAAAAACCTTTGCCTTCCTTGTTCAGTGCTTTCACGAAATTCTTCATGAGTCCCAGTTTTATGTGATGAGAAGGCAAAAATATCTTTGCCAGGTCGACAAACGATTCATGTGCCACATTTTTCTGTCCTGGAACTAACTTTTTACAGAGTGGCCAGTTCTGTCGAGAATAGTGCAACTCTTCTGTCCTATTCACAGATGAAACAACAGTACTTTGTATAGCTGAGCTACAGTCCTAGTAACAGAGCAACGACTTTAAGATCTCCACAGATATTCCAGTTGTACCTGCTATACTGGATGTACTTCAGCAACAGTTCCATATTCTCATATGTTTCTTTCATGTGTGCTGCATAGCCAACAGGTACTGAAGGATAAACGTTGCCATTATGTAGCAGAACAGCTTTCAGGCTTAACATTGACAAATCAATATAGAGACGCCACTCTTCCAGGTTGAGATCACAACCCAAGGCTGAGAACAATCCTTCAATGTCACAACAGAAACAGAGACTGTCAACTTATGCAAAAAATTTGGTTATATCATGATGTCGGCCTCGAAACACAGAAATTTTTGTACCTGGTGACAGCAAACACCATTTCTACAGTCTCTAACCCAGCAGCTCGGCTTTTACTTTTGACAGACCCAAATCTCTGACAAAATCGTTCAGTTCGGACTGTGCTATCAAATGTGGATCGCCTGATGAGCACGGTTCAAAATCCGGGTCAATGTCACTGTCAGTACCCTCCATTGCAGTTTCTTCCTCTGGTTTGTCTAAGAAGAGTTGCACTATTCTCGACAGAACTGGCCACTCCGTAAAAAGTTAGTTCCAGGACAGAAAAATGTGGCACATGAATCGTTTGTCGACCTGGCAAAGATATTTTTGCCTTCTCTTCACATAAAACTGGGACTCATGAAGAATTTTGTGAAAGCACTGAACAAGGAAGGCAAAGGTTTTTGTTATTTAAGACAGATGTTCCCAAGAATAACTGATGCCAAGATCAAAGAGGGCATTTTTGTTGTCCTCTGATGGTTTCAGAATTAGAAGACTGTCGTCATGTGGCACGGGTCTCATTGCTGAAGGCAGATTCGGATATTCAATTGACTTCTTGTTTTTGGCAGAGAAACCAGACACATTAGTCAAACAGAAGTAATAGTCCATCACATGGTCTTTCTGTTCTTGCCATATCATCGGAACATCAAACGGCATTGTCTTGTGAGTGCCTCTGAGCCAGGCTCGCAGACTGACAGCACATGTCACACAGCAAATGTGAGGCGCCCATTCCTTGTCTTGATCACCAATTTTGCAGCCGAAATACAGATGATAAGCTTTCTTCATAAGAGCAGTCATCCAACGTCTCTGAGGCGCAAGTGTATATTCATCACAGATATAGCAGAATGTATTGCAGCTGTTAAGACATTGATGAGACATATCGCCGGACACCAAAATGTCTATAGTATCAAGCTTACTTACTGTTATTTTGCTACAGATACTATACTTTACTATACTGATACTATACATACACACCACCTATATAAACCAAATGAGCAGGATTGGTGTATGCAAGCTTGTTCAGACCTGCCCAGGATGTCAACTTCCACAGAACAGCTTCCAACCTGGCCTGATTCCATGCCTGGACATGCCCAGGCTGCACAAACCGTTGTTGATATGTCACTTACGGAAGCGAAAATGTTTGGATTCAAATATAAGAAAAAATCATGACAAAACCGAAACAGTATGTGATGGGTAAATTTTGATGTGATATTCGTGATCAGCACCCAAAAATCTATAAGAAACACCCAACAGTGTTCAAGAAACAAAAATTTTATTGTGCAGTGTTTTTTCTTTTTCTTTTAGGGGGTAAAGAAGCAATCAATGTCAAAAGTCTTGGCAGAAATCAGCAACCAAACTAATCAAAAATAAATCCCTGAACATTTAAAACTCAAGCACACACAGCAATGATTTGTCTTGAAAATCTCAAAACTAGGATAACCAGAGGCTGTGCTGCCATCTTTATGTAAGCCAATAGTGATGATGTCACATTACCAAAAACAAAACCAAGCCACAACAAAGATTGCTGCCAAAAAAAAAACAAAACAAAAAAAACAAGCAACTGCACCAAAATGAAAGCAACATGACATCTATCCATCCATTATCCATCCTGCTATATCCTAACTACAGGGTCACGGGGGTCTGCTGGAGCCAATCCCAGCCAACACAGGGCGCAAGGCAGGAAACAAACCCTAGGCAGGGCGCCAGCCCACCGCAGAACATGACATCTCCGTCACAACAATAAAAATAACCAAACACAACAAAACCCAAACATAAACTCAAAATGACACATGAAATTAATACTGAACTTAAAAATAATGAGATTCATTCAGGACTCATTTGTCCTTTTGCAAAGATATCAGGAGCGCCACACAGCCCTTTCCAGTGACTTCATGACCCCCCATGCTCTTCCAATCTGTCTACTGACTTCATAGGTAGAGTCACCAGAGACACGAATGTTACTGCCAATGTAAGCAAACTCTCGACAAGGTCGATACTCTCCCTCCAGACAGACACACTACTGATGGCTGTGCCCAAGAGGTCATTAAAGGCCTGGATCTTGGTTTTTATCCTGGACACTCACAAGTCCAGACACTCAGACTCCTCACTCAGTCTCTCGAGAGCCCCGATCACAGCCTCCATTGATTCCATGAAGATCACAGCATCATCAGCAAGGTCAAGATCAGTGAATCTTTCTTCATCAACAGATGCCCCACAGCTGCTGGACCCCAAGACCCTGTGAACACCCAGCCCATGCAAGCATTGAACAAAGCAGAAGAAAGAACACATCCCTGATAAATCTCAGAATCAACTGGGTAAAACGCAGAGGTTCTGCCTCCACTCTGCATACCTCACAATACCAGTGATCATGATATCCAGCAACTCTGATGGGATCCTACAAAGTCTCAGGATGTCCCGCAGGGCGGTTCAATCAACTGAGTCAAATACTTTACAAAAATCAACAAAGGCTATAAAGAAACTCTGCGGATATATACAGTGGGATGCAAAAGTTTGAGCAACCTTGTTAATAGTCATTATTTTCCTGTATAAATCGTTGGTTGTTACGATAAAAAATGTCAGTTAAATATATCATATAGGAGACACACACAGTGATATTTGAGAAGTGAAATGAAGTTTATTGGATTTACAGAAAGTGTGCAATAATTGTTCAAACAAAATCAGGCAGGTGCATAAATTTGGGCACCGTTGTCATTTTATTGATTCCAAAACTTTTAGAACTAATTATTGGAACTCAAATTGGCTTGGTAAGCTCAGTGACCCCTGACCTACATACACAGGTGAATCCTATAATGAGAAAGAGTATTTAAGCGGGTCAATTGTAAGTTTCCCTCCTCCTTTAATTTTCTCTGAAGAGTAGCAACATGGGGGTCACAAAACAACTCTCAAATGACCTGAAGACAAAGATTGTTCACCATCATGGTTTAGGGGAAGGATACAGAAAGCTGTCCCAGAGATTTAAGCTGTCTGTTTCCACAGTTAGGAACATATTGAGGAAATGGAAGACCACAGGCTCAGTTCAAGTTAAGGCTCGAAGTGGCAGACCAAGAAAGATTTCGGACAGACAGAAGCGACGAATGGTGAGAACAGTCAGAGTCAACCCACAGACCAGCACCAAAGACCTACAACATCATCTTGCAGCAGATGGAGTCACTGTGCATCGTTCAACCATTCGGCGCACTTTACACAAGGAGATGCTGTATGCGAGAGTGATGCAGAGGAAGCCTTTTCTCCGCCCACAGCACAAACAGAGCCGCTTGTGGTATGCTCAAGCACATTTGGACAAGCCAGCTTCATTTTGGAATAAGGTGCTGTGGACTGATGAAACTAAAATTGAGTTATTTGGGCATAACAAGGGACGTTATGCATGGAGGAAAAAGAACACAGCATTCCAAGAAAAACACCTGCTACATATAGTAAAATATGGTGGTGGTTCCATCATGCTGTGGGGCTGTGTGGCCAGTGCAGGGACTGGGAATCTTGTCAAAGTTGAGGGACGCATGGATTCCACTCAGTATCAGCAGATTCTGGAGACCAATGTCCAGGAATCAGTAACAAAGCTGAAGCTGCGCCGGGGCTGGATCTTTCAACAAGACAACGACCCGAAACACTGCTCAAAATCCACTAAGGCATTCATGCAGAGGAACAAGTACAATGTTCTGGAATGGCCATCTCAGTCCCCAGACCTGAATATAATTGAAAATCTGTGGTGTGAGTTAAAGAGAGTTGTCCATGCTCGGAAGCCATCAAACCTGAATGAACTAGAGATGTTTTGTAAAGAGGAATGGTCCAAAATACCTTCAACCACAATCCAGACTCTCATTGGAACCTACAGGAAGCGTTTAGAGGCTGTAATTTCTGCAAAAGGCGGATCTACTAAATATTGATTTCATTTCTTTTTTGTGGTGCCCAAATTTATATACCTGCCTGATTTTGTTTGAACAATTATTGCAAACTTTCTATAAATCCAATAAACTTCATTTCACTTCTCAAATATCACTGTGTGTGTCTCCTATATGATATATTTAACTGACATTTTTTATCGTAACAACCAATGATTTATACAGGAAAATAATGACTATTAACAAGGTTGCCCAAACTTTTGCATCCCACTGTAGATACCACAGATCACTGCAGCCTTCCCTACCCTCAGCTGGTTTTACCACTTGTGCAATCTCAGTAAGACTGGGTAGTTCACAACTATTTAGAAGATCAGCCTCAAGAACTGTGGACCCAGAGATATCCAACATCCTAGTCAGAGGATCAACTTTAAACAGCTGCTCAAAGTAGCCAGCCCAGCGGGTCACAACTGCAGTGTCATCCGTAAGGAACGTTTAATCAGCTGTCCTGACTGTGACTCTCTGAGTGACAGATTTGGATGTGCGTAATGCTTCAATTCATCTGTAAGCAGGACGTGGGTCACTAGACCATAGATGTTGTGTCACTTGCTCACAGATTCCTCTAACAAATGTCTCCTTATCTGCCCCCAGAGCCCTTGCAGCTGTCCTTCTCAGTTCCCAGTGCAGACCGGAGTAACCATCAAGCCATGTCCTGCAGCTCCTCTAGATGATTTCCAGGGTACAAGAAGAAACACCTGCTTCTGGGAACACTGGTACCACCAACACAACCCTCAGCAGCCTTCAGGGTCTTGTCACCCACATCACATTAGGATAAGCAGTTGCACCCAAGTTTCTAAGTTCCTCATACAAACTGTGTGCAAACTCATTAGAAACAGCTTAATCTTGGAGTCTGGCAAGGTCCAGCCTCATTTTCCTAGTAGGTGGTAGCCTACTGGACCTATGCTGGATGTTCAGAGTAGCAACAACAAGAATGTGGTCAGAATTCACAAACTGAACACTTCTGTAGACCCTGCGGTTTTATAAGAGTCTTCAGCATCTGCCCACGAGGATGTGATTGATCTCCTTCACCACACCACCAATACTGGCTTACCAAGTCCAGAGATGCGGCTCAGGGCGTCAGAAGCAGGATCCAGTGATTCACAGCCCCAGACCTTTTGCAAAGTCAAGGAACATGGAGCCACTTTCACCACAGTCGCCAGACCCATGGGGACAGACACAATCCTCATAGCCAGCCCTGTCAGTGCCAGTGGTTGTATTGGAGTCACCCATGACCAAAGGAGTGTCACCTCGCGAAGTTGAGAATAACATGTCTCCCTCACCGAAACATCATTCACCACAGTTGGAGCATACACTGAGACAACAGACAAGGCACCCAGAGAGTGCCTTAATTTGAGTCTCATAACACACCATCAGAAAGACCCGATCCCTCACAGCAACAGCTACTCCTTAAGTTTGATAGCCTTCAGATTGACCAGACCAATAAAAGGTGTACCAACTTACAGAGTTCTGGGCAGTCCCAGGTTTGCGCACCTCAGAGAATGCTCCCACTGAAAATGCTGAGCTTCCAAAGCTCTTCCAGCAACAGAGGAATATGATCATCATGCCAGAGAGACAAGACGTTCCACGTGCCTTCCCAGATGGGCCGCTCAAATTGATACCCAATTGCTGCCATGCAGCGGGCAACGCCTCAGTACCATACCAGTTCCGATCCCCAACAGGCCTGAGCCAACTGGCTCTCCAATGGTTTTGACTCTTCCAGGCTTGAGGCTTCCAAGGGCTTTCCCCCATCCCCTCATAATGTGAGCAGCCTTCCTATGGGCGGCTGCAGCAGATTTATTCCAATGGAGAGCAGAAAGGAGTCCTGTTTGTCATCTCAGAGCTGCGTGAAGTTTTATTTTTTTATGGTGGCTGGAGTGCCAATCTTGGCAACAACCCCCATGATTTCCCTGGGTTGGATGCATTTTAACATCATACCCGGGAAAGTGTGCCATAGAAAAATAAGAAGTTATCCTTAAATTTTTTATTTATTAATGTGACACCATTTTCTTTTTTGTCTGTTGTTGCCTGTTTTGTTTTAGCTAGGGTTCCCCCAACTTATGTCTCTTTTTATTCTTTAAAATGTATTTATTTTAATAGTGTTATTTATATTTATTCTTTATATAACTGATTTTTGTCTGTTTTGTTTATTATTTAGTTTCTATGTGTGAGAATTTATTTTACCAAATTCCTTGTATTTTGTTGGTGGTTCCCCAAGAGGTAGGGCTACCTGTCCATCTCCATCTAGGAAACAAACAGTGAAATGTGGCACTTGGTGAAGTTGCTTGTGTTTTGCTTTATTATTGACTTACTGGATGTTTTTTATCAAATTGTTCTATTTTTGACTACACTATTCAGATTGTGTTTTGGAATTGTCTGTTAGGAAAAGGAAAAAAAGAAAATTCCTTGTGGGCCTTTCTAGTCTTTAAGTTTTCTTTGTTATGCAGAATATTTTTTGAAATAAATCTTTTATTTATGATTCTTCATTTGACCTTTTTGCCTCCTAGCCAAGGGTTTATGGTTATCCCATTTCTATTTTTGATATAACTGGGACATTTAGGAATATATTTTTGAACTTTGATTTAGTCTACCAGTCTTGGTGGATCTTAGGATACTTTTGTGTGCACCTCTCTGGGCAAGCTGTTGGAGATTCTGGCCTACTTTCAAGGCTGTTTTAGAGAACTCACACAACTTTGGCTATCGCTACACTACAATTTTATGGTATTGTTAAAGGACACTATGTCCATTGCTGGTCACATGACATAGCGAGTCATCTTTACAGTTTTATTGTGTGTGCCTCAGGCTTATTTTTAATGCAGAACTTTTGTCAGTTAGGTTTGACTCTTCTGACCTTTGCTTTGTTTCCGGACCTTGACTTTTTTTACTACCTTTTGGCCTTGGTTTATTGATCTTTTTGCCTCTTGATATCTGACCTCAGATTGCATTTAACTATAATTCTTTTCTGCTCTCTGAGTCTCATCTCCTGGTCCTTGCTGAAAATAAGAAATATCAATCCCTCAGCACATTATCCTTCAATATGCTAATATAGCAGAGCAGAACTGCATTGTCACAATTAGTATACACTTTTTACTTCTATTCCTTTGAGTAACAGATGACACAAACATAAGAATATCATAAAGCTGCGTAAGGACAGGCTGGTTATCATATCTCTGTGTATTCTTTTTTAAACTCTATGACAGAGTTAACCAGAATTTGACACGGGCTTGGAATTCTATGTAATTACATTCAGACTTGAGGTGATGTGTAAAAATCCCTTTAAAAGGGTTAAGCCCTAAAAACTTTCTGAACAGTATTCTTTTGCCATCTAGTGGAAGAAATAACACCATGCTACAAAAAATCATGAATATTTGTAACTGTTCTGGTACTTAATGGTAACTATATAGTAATTCATTAATTTTCAAGAGTGGGGTGAAGCCTTCAACCATAAACACAATGGAAAATCTAAATCTGTAAAGCTAGTTTTAAAACAAACTGAAACTGAAGTGTTGCTTAAATTGATTGACAGGGATGAGATGTGAATTGGTCATCAGACGTTGACGTGGACAGTGAAACTGACAATGTCTACTATATGATGAAAAAACCCTTGAAAAATCCCATCTAGTATCATAGAGGAAAACACGATATCTTTATACATAAAAGATTTATTTTCCAAAAAGCTTCTGTTACACAGTGAAACTCTGAAGAGAACAAGAGGCAAACCCAGGAATGCCTGCTAAAGCATGACAATCCAAGGTAAACAAGTCCCAAATGTAAATTCAGCAAGCAAAGGCAAAAAACAGGCAAAAATTCACAAAATAATCAAAAGCACAGATATCACAACAGAAAACTCCCAAACTCTAGTGTGTTAGAATAACCCACCAGGAACTGTGGAAAACCCATCGCCTTTATAGGGCTTAGGGCAGTCTCTGGCAGTGATGGGCAGGAGGTCCACCTGTTGGGGAACCACTCACAAAACACAAGGCACATAACAAAGGCTTGGAGACAAAATCAAAACCAAAGGATAATGCAAATAATTTTAAAAAGTAACAGCAACATAAATGAATTAATCAAAAATGAACAACACAGACATAAAATAAGTATTGAAACTCCAGCTGGTTGGAAGCCTGGCTGGTACATAACACCAAGTTTCAGTGATGTTCGCTTTTGGTGTCTGCTTTATACTACTTCTGACAATCCTTTTCTGACTTTCTTGTATCTCCTTGTTGCCCATTTATCAGTAACTCCAATCTAAAGATGTCTGTTGATCATGGTTATCTGGACTATCTATGATTTGTCAATGATAGTCTGGTGGAATCACAGTTAACCATTTGTTTGTCACAAACAGTCACTGGTAGCCTGTCACTGCAGATGATATGTGAGTGTTTTTCAGTCTGTTGATACTGCAGGGCATAGTGGGTAAAACAGTCCAGAGGTGGTAGTAGTCCATAAATGGGTTGTTGGTGATAACAATTTTTGGTGAAATTGTGAGTGAGAGTCATTTTTCACTTATTATTTTACTAGCAGCAATGACTATGATGAAGCTGACCACCCAACACCACCAAAACTGTAGAAACTATGGGATGTGTATTAGGCAGAAGGTACCAAGTCGGGGTCTGATTTTATGATCGATTTTTTGGGTTTCAAGACTCAACTTATACGTGATTATATACGGAAATAACATTTTTTGTGGTTGAAAAAATTTAATGCTTTTGGCTTGTTTATCCTTGGGTCAAACATATTGCTGAGGAGGTTACAATGGGTTCCAAATACTTTATCAAATTTCAGGTTACTGTCATTGACTGAACTGATGTTTCAGGAACGGGCTTAGGCTCCGTCTTAGCCCTTCCTTTTGACTGCCTTTGCGTCTTTACTATCCCACAACATTTGTTATGCGGCAGTCAAGTGATGGAGGCAAATGAAATAAATAGTGAAGGCTCATATGGTGATGTTGTTTGAAAAATGTGCAAGTTTGCTTTTGCCCCCATCAAAATCTACAGCTCCCCTTTTTTATTTTGAAACATCTTAATCATTTATGTCTTTTGACCTTTATTATGTTTATTGAATAACACATTTTGTTCTTCTACTTATATCCTCGGTTTTGAGCTTTTGCTTATTTTTTGATCACCCAATGATTATTTACATTTTTTGTACTTTTAAGGTCCAATAAAAATGAATAGTGACCATTTTTTTAGTTGCCTGCTTCTTTTCTTTTCAAAACAAGAAATGTAATGCAGGTTTTTAATGCAACAAAAGGTTTCACAATGAAAAGCAAAAAACAGAAATTTAGCAGGAAGCTCAAATGTGCATTTGAGACATTTGGATGTTGGCAGTGACGGGGAGATACAAATGTAGAAAATAGTATATGATGTAAGTCTTGATATGCCCTATCATTAGCTTTGATATGAAAATGTAAGTGGAAAAACTATGTTGAATTTGCAAGTTAAATGAATATAGTTTTTGGACACCATGAACCAATGCTTGAAGTGGATCTAAATTTTTATGTCGATACAGTGACATTCGATTGAAGAGATATTGTGTAGGGTAGGGGTGTCTCCCTTGAAGATTCATAAAGAGGTTCCAGTGCTTGCCGGGTCATTAAAAACATGCTGGTATGGTGAAACATCAATCATCGGCAAGATTGAGTATTGAAACCCACTGAGTGGAGTATGGGTGTGTTTCCCCTCGTGGAAATTCACAAAAATGTACGAGTACACAAAGGTACACTAAGGAAAGGTACAGGAACTCTGTGTTGAAATTGGGAGAGGTTCCAGCACTATGCACCGGTGAGTACTGACCCACTTCAAGCATTGCCTTAAACCAGTTTTGACTTTTTTCTTGTTATTAAACTTTATGTTGCTTATGATATTGTAACACTATTTTGTGCCCCTATCGGATGACACCTTTTTGGACTTAATTTTCATGGTTTCAGCCATTTGTTTATGGCTATGATTCCTATTGCCAGTTAAAAGATAACTGTAGTCACTTCATAGGATGTCCTTGCACTTTCATTTTGTAAAAGTTGGTGACAAAAGTTTCTTAACGTTCAAGCTTTGGATAAAAGCTAACGTGCAGTTAGATAGTCTTTACCATTCCCAGAAAAGAGGTCACAAGTCTTTTTGTATACAATTTTCATTTCTGATCAAAGTTATTATCAGGAGAGTTATAATGGATTTATTAATTACCGTATGTGATTGTTTAGAAATGTAGCTATTAAAAATGATCATGTGCATGGACTAAGCTTTTACTGAAGTTTTAATGACATTACAATTATATTTATGTATTAATTTTACAGTGTAACACATAATATTTAGGGACGACCTCTAACTTAGCTCTGAACTTGACCACCTTTGAGAATGAAAAGTATTACAAAAATGACTTTAGGAAAACAGAAAGCTGTGGATTTTATTGACCAGATTTTATAAGAAGTTTCCAAAAAATGTTATTTACATCTGTGTGTTTTCAGTTAACAGAGTATCATAGTAGGTACGTTGCTGCTCTGGAAGCTCTTGATGTTGGTGTGTATGAACACTGTGGCTGTTTATTAAATTACTGCCAATAATTCTAATCAGTTTTCCAGTTTGTGCAATTTCTACTGTACATATGGGACTGATGCACACTGATGTAGTCATGTAATAGAAAATCCATCTAGTGTCTGATCTGTCTTATTAGTGGAAGTATGCTTCTAATACCACCATGTCACATAGCATGTTGGTTCAGTTAAAACCACTTTTTAAAGACATCACTTATACAGTACACCAAACACCTTTAAATACATACTGTATCTCACAGAAATAACAAAACAAGCAAAACAAAAATATGCAATTAATATACAGTATTAAATAATGTTTTAACTGTAGTGAGCACACCTATTTATCAGTAACACAATTTCAGCTTTCCCAGGCTGTGACTAAAGTTTTGGATTGTAAATATTTCTGCATTTTTTAAAAGGATACATAGATTTTACCCTGTAGTATATAAAAACATTTGCTTGATTTATATATTCTTTTTTGTCAGTAAACTTTAATAGATGATAGGGGATCATTTATTATTTAACAGCAGGAAATTAATTCTTCATTTCAACAATTATCTCTACCTACATCAGCTAGCCAAATTCATTCAGAACCTGAAAGTTTACTGTGCCACTTTTTGTTAGTACATGATTACTAGAACTTGATGAATATGAATCTATTAAAATGTATTTTACCATATTTAATTTTAATCTGTTTTGTAAGCCCTTCAACATCCATTAAGAAGATAATGTGTTCAAGAGAACCAATTTTAATTAAGAATGTGTTTCACTCATTCAAAAGAAAATATTTCACTACTTCTCCATGACTGTTGCATTTCTGGAGCATTTCAGCTAAAACATAACACTTTCCTAAGATGTTGTAAATATAATGTATTAGGAGTGGAGTTTTTGGTTATTGCTCACACATTTACCTCTATAGGAGGAATTTATAAATATGCATTCTAGCTTTCAACAAATGAACTCTTCAAATTTATGCTTATACGTTCTCTACAAATACTTAACAATTTCACTTTTAATTATAATGTTAATATTCATTTTTATGGATTTAGCTAAGACTTGAGCTATTGCTCATCCAGTTTTTCCTGCCTATCCACTACTCACTCTCAAAAAGGTTTCTGCTGGCATCCCCATTTATACAGTATATGTCTAAATGCTAAAATTTGTTACATTTGGTGTGTGTGTGTTGTCAATTTTAACTCAGAGATGTATTGTTTTCTACAAGCAGTTCCACACTGACTATGGTTTCATATTGATTTTACACTTCCTTGAATGAACTCTTCATTGCAGCAAAAGCTGTAAGTTTTAAATTACTAAAGGAATAATAAGCTGATGAGCATTTATCTTTATTCTAACACAGAACTGAAATGTTTGTAACAGTTGGCCTTTTATTTGACCATAAACAACGACTACAATAGAATTCATATTCACACTTGGCTTTAGGAAATAAATTAAGAGATCTTATGGCAGCAATTAAATAAAAAACGGACCAGACACAAACTATACAGTATACAATGCACAAAACAAGGATTACCAAATTTTTAAAAACACCAAACAGGGATGCCTTCAACAAAGGGGAGAAGCATCAGAAGATTAATGGTGGCTGCCAAAGATGGACGTGGCTTTTTGTAAACTTTCTACACACGTGTTCTAAAGTTACAGAATGTCCTTTTGAAGGGTAATAGTAAATGGTAAGAATAATTATAAAAATGATGAATTACCTGATGTATGGTTTAAGGGGAATATAGGATCTTACATTACAGATTAATCTAAGTCACACAAAAATAAAGTGACCACAAAATGGACACTGCAGAGGATCTGAGTGGTCATGGACTGAATAGAATAAATATTTCTTTCTTCACTGGATGTTGTACAGTATTTATCAGAATATAAACTTTATCAAAGCTATGGGCAACACCCTCATAATTGCTGACTTACAGTGTTTGCTCCTATGTTAATTTTCTGGCTAAGGTCTTTTAGTGCAAAATCAGTACAATAACTCACTTTCTTGTAATTTATCAGAACACCAAAAGACTAAAACAAGGAAAGTCACAGTAAAATGTCATAGTAACAGATCACAAAACACAGTATTTTTATAGATAATTATTGAAAATTCAAAAGCATGCTATTAATCTTTATTGATTTAAAACTTATGTTCACTTTTAGTTGTGCATTGCTTTAAAATGTTAATCAGTAACACTTTAGTTTTGGAACTGCAAAACTGCATTTATGACCCATTTACTACTAAGTAACAAGACCTTTGGGTTTTCATAATACATATTAAGCATCAATAAAGTGTTTATTCATCTGCAATGTAACATACTAACAAAAAAATCACTTTGGTGTTGTCTAAGGTGGCTTAACTGAGACATATTTCTCTTGATATAAAATATTTAATATAAAACCTGTGAATCCTTCGTATTAAAATGAAATTTTAACATCATGTCAATATGCCACACTGCAGAGAGATGAATAACCTATCTACAAATGTTTTATAAGTGTTGTGAAGTTTAAAAGAAGCCTTTGTTAAGGTTTTGTTGTATAGTAGTAAATGAGTAACAAATGCATTTTTGCAGCTCCTAAACTTAACTGTTACCTATTTTTCCATTAAAGAGGCTGGGATTATGGTAGATAATGTGGTACTGTAACTGATAAAAGTGAGATGTTCTAGTCAGGTATTTATATTGGATAATAACACAAATGCTACACCAATAGCTATGTCAACAGTTTTATATCAGACTGTCACGCACGTGCGAGTAGGAGGACATTGTAGGACCAAGTGAGGGTAATTCCACGTCAGGCCAGGGGGTGGTGGGGTGCGCTAAACTTTCTTCTGTTGTCTCTACAGACCAGACGCAGGAAAACCTGTCTGACTCATCCTTGAAGATGTCACTTCCGGTTCCAGTGCCTAGAAGAATGTCACGTCTGGAACCAGTGTCCAGAACAACGTCACTTCTGGTTCCAGTGCTTAGGACGATATCACTTCCGTTGTGATGTCAGAAGAAGGTCACTTCCTTTTTCCATATGTCACTTCTGGTCTTGGCATTTAAAGCTGACATTTTTACAACCTGATTTCAGTTCACATCTGGACTCCTTACAAGACACGCCTGTCTTATCCACAAACCCATTGCAGCCAGGGATTATATACGGGTGGCTGCCCCAAACCTTTTTGAATGTGTTGAGTCTGATCTTTTCAAAACTGACACCTTAATATTAGCTGATACTTGGCCCATGTTTCCAGTAAAAGCATTTTGAGCATTATATGTATCAATTAAACTATGATCCATCCAAAAATAATTTGTTCATAAATGATTTTACAAGTGTGAGCCAGTTAACATGACATCTCAGATCATTGTATTTTCAAAATAGTTAACAAAAACTAAATACAACATAAATGTAACTATTAATTCCAAGATGGAAAAACTGCTAAAAAGAGGTATTGTACTAAGTCCAGGAAAGAAATGCCCAGGACTAAACTGATAAAGAGCAGACAGAAAATTGGCAACATTTGTTACTGGGTATAAAAATAACTTGGTTGTTTTCTTCCTTAAGCTGCTCCTGTTAGGGGTCACCACAGCGAATCATCTTTTTCCATATCTTCCTGTCCTATTGGTCTGTTACAC
The DNA here is from genome assembly GCA_026402145.1 of Polypterus bichir lapradei. Lineage (NCBI taxonomy): Eukaryota > Metazoa > Chordata > Cladistia > Polypteriformes > Polypteridae > Polypterus > Polypterus bichir. The sequence continues at coordinate 12,470,607 of JANRMT010062836.1, forward strand.
CCACCACCTGCATGTCTTCTCTCACCACATCCATAAACCTCCTCTTAGGCCTTCTTCTTTTCCACTTACATGGCAGCTCCATCTTTAGCATTCTTTTCCCAATATATCCAGCATCTCTCTTCTGAGCATGCCCTCTCTGACTTTGTCTCCAAACCGTCCAACCTAAGCTGACTATCTAATGTACTCATTTCTAATCCTGTCCATCCTCATCATACCCAATGCAAATCTTAGCATCTTTAACTCTGCCACCTTCAACTCTGTCTCCTGCTTTCTGGTCAATTCCACCGTCTCCAACCCTTACAACATAGCTGGTCTCACTACCATCCTGTAGACCTTACCTTTCACACTTGCTGATACCCATCTGTCACAAATCACTCCAGACAACTCTTCTTCACTCACTCCACCCAGCCTGCACTCTCTTCTTCACCTCTTTTCCACACTCCCCATTGCTCTGTACTGTTGATCCCAGGTATTTAAACTCATACACTTTCGCCAACTCATTTACACACATGTATTCTGTCTTGTTCCTACTAACCTTAATTGCTGTCCTCTCTAGAGCATATCTCCACCTCTTCAGGGTCAACTCAATAACTAATCTTGCTACAGATCACAATGTCATCAGCAAACATCATAGTCCACGGGGACTCCTGTCCAATCTCATCTGTAAACCTGTCCATCACCATTGCAAATAAGAAAGGGCTCAGAGCCAATCCCTGATGTAATCCCACCTCCACCTTGAATGCATCCGTCACTCCAACAGCAGACCTCACCACTGTCACACTTTCCTCGTACATATCCTCTGCTATTCCTAACTTATTTATACAATACCACGACTCCTCTCTAGGTACCCTGTCATGTGCTTTCTCCAGATACACTTCTGCAACATTGCATCTGTGGCGCTGTTTTCTGGCATGACACCATACTGCTGTTCACTAGTCATCACCTCCCTTCTTAACCTAGCTTCCACTACTGTTTTCTATAACTTCATGCTGTGGCTCATTAATTTTATCCTCCTGTAGTTACCACAGCTCTGTACAAATTCTTAAAAATTGGTACCAGTACACTTCTTCTCCACTCCTCAGGCATCCTCTCCCTTTCCAAAATTCCATTAAACAATCTGGTTAAAGACTCCACTGCCACCTTTCCTAAACACCTCCATGTTTCCACAGGTATGCCATTTGAACCAATGTTCTCATCATTCCCCATCCTCTTCTTGGCTGTCCTAACTTGCTCACTTCCTGATTCACTATCTCCACATCATCCAACCTTCTCTCTCTCTCTCGTTCTCTTCATTCATAAGCCTCTCAAAGTACTCTTTCCATCTGCTCAACACACTCTCCTCGCTTGTGAGTTTGTTTAAATCTTTATCCTTTATCACCCTAACCTGCTGCACATCTTTCCCAGCTCGGTCCCTCTGTCTAGCCAATCATTACAGATCCTTTTCTCCCTCCTTAGTGTCCAACCTTTAATACAGCTCATCATATGCGTTTTCTTAAGCCTTTGCCACCTCATTCACCGTATGCCTTATCTCTTTGTACTCCTGTCTATTTTCTGCATCTCTATGACTGTCCTACTTCTTCTTCACCAACCTCTTCCTCTGTATACTCTCCTATACTTCCCCATTCTACCACCAGGTTTCCTTTTCCTCCTTTCTCTGTCCAGGGGTCATGCCAAGCAGCCTTCTTGCTGTCACCCTTGCTACTTCTGTTGTAGTTGCCCAGCTGTCTGGTAACTCTTCATTGCCACCCAGTGCCTGTCTTACCGCCTCCATTAACTCAACCTTGCACTCTTCCTTTTTCAACTTCCACCATTTGATCCTTGGCTCTGCCCTCACTCTCCTCCTCTTCTTGATCTCCAACATCATCCTACAGACTGTGATATCCCATGTAGTGGGAAAGTGGCTCCAACCTTCATTCTGGACATGTGATAATTCATGAGACGAACAGAATCAGCGGAGAGATGAGACACAGACAAAAATTGAAGGGTGAAATGTGCAAGTTTATTTACAAGAGTACTGTACAACAAAAACACAGTAGTGTCAGTACTGTATATATGAAAAGAAAAAAACAAACAATTGCACCAATCCCAAAATCAAAACTATTCCAATGGCAAATAAGTATAAAGGCCTCCATCAAAATTATCACTCGGAGATATATATAGATATATATGTAACCTGGGTCAAGTTTCAAAAGGAATATATAACTGCGAGTATGTGTAAATAAAGTTTATTGAGTGAAATGGGGTACCAGTTGTGGGGGTTGTGTAAAGTTTAGTATATATAAAAGTGTCGCCTGATTGGGTGCGGGGGTGTCAGATGAAAGAGAGTCACAGTTGAGACAGCACGCTGAAACAAGACGGAAAGAAAGAACGAGAAAGAAAGGCGCAGTTGAGGCAACATGCCGAAACAAGACGGAAAGAAAGAAAGAGAAAAGAGAGGCGCTGTTGAGGCAAAATGCCGAAACAAGATGGAAAGAAAGAGAAAAGAGAGGTGCTGTTGAGGCAAAACGCCGAAACAAGACGGAAAGAAAAGAAGGAGAAAAGAGAGGCGCTGTTGAGGCAAAACACCGAAACAAGACGGAAAGAAAGAAAGAGAAAAGAGAGACGCTGTTGAGGCCAAACGCTGAAGCAAAAAGGAAAGAAAGAGGAATTAACTTTAGCAAACGGCTAAAACATAAAAGAAGTTGGTTGATAAAGGGAAAGACGGCAGGACACAAGTGCAGAAATGGCAATCAGCAAGTAGAGGGTGTTGGAGAAAGAGGGAAACGAGAAGCCTAAAGGATGTACCCGAGTCTAAAGAGGAATAAAATAAAACAAGGTCGGTGTTTTTTTTTGTTTGTTTTAAAGTGGCTTGAGTAAACTTTCAAGTGAAGGGGCCAGTTTTTGTTTGTTTGGCCACTACGCACCCGAGCTACGTTTGGGGCCCCCAACGGAGTGAGTAATATTTACTGACTGTGGAAATAAGTCGGGCGGCACGGTGGTGCAGTGGTAGCGCTGCTGCCTCGCAGTTAGGAGACCCGGGTTTGCTTCCCGGGTCCTCCATGCGTGGAGTTTGCATGTTCTCCCCGTGTCTGCGTGGGTTTCCTCCGGGCACTCCGGTTTCCTCCCACAGTCCAAAGACATGCAGGTTAGGTGGATTGTCGATTCTAAATTGGCCCTAGTGTGTGCTTGGTGTGTGGGTGCATTTGTGTGTGTCCTGCGGTGGGTTGGCACCCTGCCCAGGATTGGTTCCTGCCTTGTGCCCTGTGTTGGCTGGGATTGGCTCCAGCAGACCCCCGTGACCCTGTGTTCGGATTCAGCGGGTTGGAAAATGGATGGATGGATGGAAATAAGTCCGGGTGAGCTCACCAGTAGTTTCGGACCCATAATATATGTATAGTTATAAATAATTTAGTGTTTGTGTTTTATGTATAGTGTATATATTTGTAAACTAGCAAAATACCCGCGCTTCGCAGCGGAGAAGTAGTGTGTTAAAGAAGCAATGAAAAAGAAAAGGAAACATTTTGAAAATAACGTAACATGATTGTCAATGTAATTGTTTTGTCACTGTTGTGAGTGATGAGTGTTGCTGTCATATATATATATATATATATATATATATA
>JANRMT010062836.1:12479205-12512902 GCA_026402145.1 Polypterus bichir lapradei
ATATATATACCAGGAGGTTCACCCCCTGCTCACTTTACTTGCCAACCCCCCTGGTTGGCGCATAGAGCCAGCCACTTTGCATCGCTGCCACTTGCGTTGTGAAGAGGAGGACTGAATGCACCCCAATGGGACACGGTCGATCCTCAGAAACCCCGCTCTTAAACAGTGATACAATGAGAAACAAATACAGTTTTTTTTTTTACACTCCTCTTTGCTTGAACAGCTGCTGGCTTGCTGCTGCTGCCGTGCCGCGTGATCTGCACCTCACGCGGTACTTTGAACATTTAAAAGCTGTACAGCATCTGTCCTACTCTTTGTCTTTTATTTCCAGCCCCGGGCATGGTTAAATCTCTTGGAACAAAGTCTCGTCTCCTGGAACATGAGTTCTTGATGTTTTTTAGTTTATAATTTAAAAATAGAATAAGAATCTGCAAATCTAACAAAATCAAATTAAAGTTCGATAAATTCTGAAAAGAATGATACCAAACATATATATGTAGGTTTTAAAATAACACTGATTTAAAGCGTGACAAAAAAGTGACATAAAATCATTGCACAAAATCATTGCACTTTTAGGCTTAGGATTTTATATATATAGAATAGATATATATGTATGTTTTTCCTTTCCTCCACTTCTAATTCACTGAAAGTGTGTTTTTTCACGTGCTTATGCCATTGTCTTTTAACCATACACTGAATGGAGAAGGTGATATTTACATTGATTTGTATATTAAAATATGCAAAATTCTGGGAGGAGTCAGGGTGGGACACCAGGCATGTGTATGTGTGTTACTTTTCACGCTAACTGGGATTTATGGAGCTGAAGTGTATGGAAGTTGGCTTATGCACAATTTTGTGCATCTGAATTTTTTTGTGCATACGCAGATTTCCACTTTTGTCCATACACCACGTTTTGGTGTGAGGCCCCAGGGATTCTACATACACTGCTCAGACTCAGTCTAAAAAGGGGCTTGTGGAGCCACCATGTGGGCTCAAAACCCAGAAGATGTAGAATAAGGACCATGTGTAATGATACTTGTTCAACAAGCATTGGAAACTGGGTCTTGGAACATGGAATGTAGCTTCTGTGGTGATCAAGAACCTTAAGCTTATGCAGTGTCATGAAAGCTGATTATGCATCATGGTTTTGCCATTTAATATCAATTTTGTTTGAACGAACTTTATTGATGTTAATACTCTTTTCAGTGTTTTATGTATCTGTAGCACCATATTAATTATAGTAATGATGTGGGTGTTGCATGTGACATCGTGTGGGCTGAGTGAAAAGCACCTGAATTTCAAGTATCATTTGATTAATTGAGGAAATGCTCACAAAAATCTTTATTGTGGTTAAAAGATAAGTTTTTATTTTAACCTTGGGATCCCAATAACTTAGTCACCATTATAAATGCAAAAAAAGCTTAATTTTAGAATGCAGTTTTAAATGGCAAATTAAAGATGTGTTGAATGGAATGATAACTCAAAGAAAAGTTGGGATGCCAGCTGGGCCACCCCATTTAATGCTATTATCCAAAAAATAGAATAGAAAGAGTCATTTAGTGACGCAACAGAAAAACAGACTTCTTATATACTTCTTTAGCCAACAAGGCTCTGTGCTATAAAGGGCTCATCTGAGCGGGTCTGTCATGGGGAGTTCCAACATGTGGAGGCTTATCCCTGAAGTTTATTTGCCCTTCTTTTTGAATGTCTCAGCTAGTATCCTAGTCAAAGCGGTGGTTTTTCTGGAACACTGTGGGTGGAGTTCAGTTGCCCTCATGGGGTGGTTTCTCGGTGCTGTAAAAACAAAAAGAAATGACACAGTTAGTGACTGCACACCCTCTTGTCCCGAGGTAGTATTGCATACCTTAGCAGAGTCTGGAAGGTAATCCTCAGAGGCCCGTTCATGACGATGTATACCATGATTGCAAAGAAATAACTCAAAAAATACAAACTTATCCTTTAAGGAAAAGAACACTAAACTATTTTCACATTTGATTGCTGATGCTGATCTTTTTCTTTGAGTTCTGTATTTTTATATTTTGGCAATGACAATTTAACAACACTCTTTTTATCTTGACCCTCTGGATACTGGCATTGAGTCCCTAACAGGTTGGAGGTTGAAAAATACTAGAGAGACATAGCTGGAGAGATTAGGAGCACGTGCTGATACAGTGCATTGTCACACCTACCACATGACAAATCAACTGAGAATCCCAGATTAGGACCCTAGTGCAGCCATGTGATGGATGACACCTCAGCACCACACTATTTCAGATGGAATGGAACCAGTGTGAGGTTTTTTATGGAGGCTGGAGTGCCAATAACATTTTTCCCTGCAGGATGGAGGGCATACATGCAGGGGTAGATGCAGAATCATGTCATACCCAGGATGGAGCAATTGCAGGTTAAGGGCCTTTCTCAAGGGCCCAACGAAGTAGAGTCACTTTTTACCATTTATGGGATTCGAACCAGCAACCTTTCAATTGCAGGTGCAAATCCCTAGCCTCAGAGCCACCATTCCGCTGGACACTGGCATTGAGCACCTAACAGGTAGGAGGTTGAAAAATACTGGATAGATATAGCTGGTCTCACCTTTAAGTACATCATTGGCTTTGAAACTAGTTTGTGCAAGTTTGCTCTTTCTCACTCTGTCTCACTCTTGAGATGACCTACAGGAGAGGCTCCAGATGGAAATGGAGACACTCAGAAACCATCAGCTGGGTGCCATACAGCTGGAGTGTATTTCAGTAGAGAAGATGGACATACCTGAGTACCTAAGGGCAAAATGTAAATGACTGACTTTAAAGTTGTATCGTGTGACCTGATGCCACAGTTAGAATGCCCTGAAAAAAGAGAGACACTGACCTGTCAACTTCTTATTTAAAAATGGTAGATATCCATATATAAAACGTTTGGTGTGTTGTCATAGGGTTGAAATGAAAAATTAGGGGCAAGTTTTTTCACATTTTTATATTTTTTTGATCTTGTTACAATAGTAACTATTCTATTTTAATTGTTGCTACAGTTAGCATTAGTGGATTGTGAAGATAAACAACAAGGCATGCAGACCTTCTAGTGTTGTATTCTTCATTGGCTATAAAAATTAGGATCTTTATATACTAGTACTTGCTATGTGTGAAAATAAATTATCACCTCTATAAATGCATTCAAAATGACAATAAAAAAAACCAAAAGTCTTCACTTCTTTTTTTCTCAAATATACTTTAGTTAATTATACTCTCTTTTCAGGGTAATTAGTGCTAGAAATAATTTGGTCAATAAAGGTACAATCTTTCATTCCTTAATGCGATACCATATTCTTATTTTGTAGAGTTCTAGCATATAACCCGCTTGTTGAAAGCTGATATGCATAAATGTGAACACTTGAGACAGATGTTCCTTCTTGTGGTCTCAGAAATTCTTCCGGTAATTTTACTAATGTGAAATCACCTCAAAATGGCTATAATTTTTATATGTACAAGGTAGTTCTAATGATGGTAATTTTACATCTTTATTAAAAAATGCAATTGCACTATTTTCAACAAACACAAAAGATGCATAGAGAATACATTTTGAGGACATATCTGTCATTACCGATCTGTATAAATTTTAAGTTGAACTGCAGCTCCTAATCACAACACATGCAAAAGACTGCAATGTAATCTATTTAGATATTTTTACAATCTGATATTTTTTCATATACACTGCCTTCTGGTTTCTAACTAAAAGTAATTCATAAAACTTTAAGCATGCTGTAAACTGTGAAAACCTTTTTTTTAATTCTTAGAAAAGTTCTTTGTTACTTCATTTATAGTTCTCTGTTTTTCAATAATATGTAGAATAGAACACACTTTGAAGAAAAGTTCATATGTATCCAAGGCAATAAAAATGTTTTTATTTTTTTCACTTTCACTCATAGACGCAAGGTTTGGTTTTTGCACTGGTGTGCTTTCTTCTGCTTAACAGTCGGACTGGCCCCAAGGCTTGTACTAATTTGGCTTGGCTTGTTAATGTGGAGCATGAGAGACAGTGCAAGCAGAATTATCTTAGCATGTGGTGACATAAGGCTATAACAACTTTAAGCCTTAGATTGGTGATGTGTGTGTAATTAAAGGGTTGAGAACCCACTGCGAATTAGTATTTGGAATTAAATTGGGAAAAGACATTCTAGAAGCCTTCATTGCTGAGAAACCATACATCAAATAATAGAACCATGGAACAGCATCATAATATACTCTGCATGTGTGGGCAGCATTAGGTGTCCATTTCAAGTGAGATATTTAACTTGAACAATTTTAGTTATAATAATTCTTTGCATTTATATAGTGCTTTTCTCACTACTCAAAGCACTCAGCAATTGCAGGTTAAGGGCCTTGCTCAAGGGCCCAACACAGCAGAATCCCTATTGGCATTTACAAGATTCAAACCGTCAACCTTCTGATTGCCAGTGCAGATCCTTAGCCTCAGAGCCATAGTTATCTAGTGTATTTTCTCACAATATGACAGTAATAAAACGAGAGCAGACCATTATCACAGCTTGTGTTTTCAATCTCTCTCCAATGTACTATTGTCCCCAAAGTACTATTGTCTAATAAACATTTTGGTAACTTTTTTGACATAGGTGTTCTTCTTTGTGCAAAAAATAATTTCTACCATTAGTGCAAATTTGTCCTTAATGATGTATCCACAATTCCAGATGAAAAACTAATTTTAAAGTACAGTTGGTATCTAACATACAAATTCTCCATATAATCATACTTCTTTAATGTCACTTAGTAACAATTGTTTGCTTAAAGTGAAATGATTCATCACTTTCAGTCTTTCCTTACAGTTCATTCTCCACAGTGATGTTACATCTTGTAAAAGAGGAGACATAGCCATGATAAAGAGTTGGTGGCACTACCCATATAATTGAAAATAATAAAGCATGCAATATGTTGTGGAGTACCTCTTTTCAGATAGGAGCTAAAAACCGAACTGGAGCAAAATGTCAGGTTCTGGGTTTATATAGTGACTCTGCAGAAAAGGGTTGGTCCAGGAGGGTGGAAAACGGAAATGATGTTAGCGTCGAAGTGACTGTCAGTCTTCCAATCTGTAGCGGGAGGAGGATAGAAGGCATTTAGTCCAAAGTGCCAACCTCTGGTTTGGTGGATAATTACCATCGTCAGAGCCCTTAAGCTTATTCCCATTTGCACACACATGGCAATCTATTTTATAATATGGAAACAAAAAATAACGCAATATTTAGTGGCGCTCACACATTGGATTTTACTGTTTAAAACTTGTCCTGTCTAGGGATACCAGCAGGTAATTTGGATTTAATTTGGGACTAGAAGATGAAATATAGTCAAAAAACAAGCCAAAGGCTATTTATGAGGTAAAAAGTGAGCTATTGCATTAATCACCTTAAATGAATATATGTACTTCTGTATGTATTATAAATATAGAAAGATGCACATCATTAACCACCTCAGGATCCCATATTAGGACCCGAGTGCAGCCATATAGTAGGAGACAACTCCGCACCACACTAGTTCAGATGGAATGGAACAGTGTGAGGTGTTTTAGGTGGCTGGAGTGCCAATTCTGCCACCAACCCCCAAATTTTTCCCTGCAGCTTGGAGGGCCTACTTGCAGGGCTGGATGCAGATTAACGTCACACCCAGGGCCGAGCAATTGAATGTTAAGAGGCTTGCTCAAGGACCCAATGGAGTAGAGTCACTTCTGGTGTTTACAGAATCTGAACCAGCAACCTTCTGATTACCAGTGCAGATCCCTAGCTTCAGATTCATATAATGGGAAACTGTGTCTGAAAAATAAGAGAAAGTGCCTTAGGTATGTCCTGTGTATGCACTGAATATGTGAAGGAATTCAGCAGTCTGGGTGTGGGTGATAAGAACTGTTTACTTCAGAAAAAGGAAGGATACGCTAGAGTAAAGTCCTCTCACACAATCACACACACACGCACACACATATGAGGATGGAGGTTAAAGCAAGGACATAAAAACACTGTGCATAGTTAGGTTTATTGAGAATGATTGCTTCATGAACCAGTTCCAACTCCAACTCCTGTATGATTTCACAAAGCATCCAGACTCCTAGTGTTACTCTTTGCCACGACAAGACAAAGGCATAAAGCCAATTAAAGCAAGTAATGAAGTTATACAGTAATCCCTCCTCGATCGCAGGGGTTGCGTTCCAGAACCCCCCCACGATAGGTGAAAATCCGCGAAGTAGAAACTATATGTTTGTATGGTTATTTTTATATATTTTAAGCCCTTAGAAACTCTCCCACACTGTTTATAAATATTCTCCGCACAGTTATACAGTAAACCCTCGTTTATCGCGGTTAATCGGCTCCAGACAGATAAATGAATTTCCACGAAGTAGGATTCTTTATTTATAAATCGAATATTTTCACAGTTAGAGCATAGAAAACCTGTTTACGACCTTCTAAATGCGTTTTTTAACATTATTAGAGCCCTCTAGACATGAAATAACACCCTTTAGTCAAAAGTTTAAACTGTGCTCCATGACAAGACAGAGATGACAGTTCTTTCTCACAATTAAAAGAATGCAAACATATCTTCCTCCTCAAAGGAGTGTGCGTGTCAGGAGCAGAGAATGTCAGAGAGAGAGAAAAAAGTAAACAAGTAAAAATCAATAGAGCTGTTTGGCTTTTATGCAATAAAGCGGCCGCAATGAAGGGAGCAATGTGAAGGTAGTCTTTCAGCATTTTTTAGAGGTGCATCCGTATCTTCTAAGCAAACAGCCACTGTGCAAACAGCCCCTCTGCTCACACCCCCTCCGTCAGGAGCAGAGAATGTCAGAGAGAGTGAGAGAGACAGAGAAACGCAAACAATCAAAAATCAATACGGGCTGTTAGAGCATTGAAGTGTGCGAAGCACCACGCGGGAAGCATATCTTATATCATTGAGTTTTATTTAATACGTAATATGTGCTCTGATTGGGTAGCTTCTCAGCCATCCACCAATAGCGTCCCTTGTATGAAATCAACTGGGCAAACAAACTGAGGAAGCATGTACCATAAATTAAAAGACCCATTGTCTGCAGAAATCCACGAACCAGCGAAAAATCTGTGATATATATTTAGATATGTGTACATTTAAAATCTGCGATGGAGTGAAGCCGCGAAAGTCAAAGTGCGATATAGTGAGGAACCACTGTAATGCGAAGCCCAAAATGTAGCAGAGAAAACAATGCAACATGATCTAAACCATAAAATGTTAAGAGCAAAGTGGAATCTGTAATCTTAGATAACCAGGAAAAGTGTGATGAAGACCTTTAAACTGTTGCATCATAGGTCACAACAACCTAGCATCCTTAGTGGTGTTATGATTGATTCTTTCTTTTTTTTTGTTTATGGTCATTTAGGTGTCTTTTGTAAGGTCTATGAATCCAAGAAATTAATTTCAAACATTTTTTTTAAATATCCTGGAAGAACTGGAAATTTTTGCGATCGTGCAGTGACATCATTTTGGTTTTCTAGTGGAGACCAAAATTTTCTGCTATTTCCATGCCAGGCTGCATAGCCTGTGACATCAATGCAACCATAAAACGGTCAGTGAGTTCTAAGTAGAAAGACAGAAGCTCCTCAACCACTTCTTTGTAGTTTTCCTCCATTGTATTCCCAAGAAAACTGTGGCACAGACCTTTTTTAATAATGGAAAGGTGTGTATTCTTTTACTGTTTACTTACTGGTTACTACGGATGGCTGAACTTCGCTGTGTTCGTTTCGCCTCAGGTTTGGAGAAATCACAGAAGTGTTTGCAAATATTGCAGAACCTGAGGAAATGTATTGAAGTCAATGGGATGGACTAACTGAATTAGATTTGACTGGGTTATAATGGTGCAATCATCTTTAAAGTGTCCCTGAAGGCTAGGAAAACATCTCCCAACTATACTCGACTGATTATTGTAGCCCAAAAGGCGACCTGAGCTGTATGACAGCTGTGCCAAACATGTATTTCCTCAAAAAAAAGTGGACATGCTGAAATCGTAGTCAACAGTCAGAAAAAATATGTAGGTTATTTTATGTTGATTTATGTGAGAAATTATTGCTATGTGTGCTTTTCAGAAAATTGAGTTTTTTGGAAAGCAATTCAGCCCCAGGAGAAAAAGAAAAAAAAAAATTCAAAGATGCGTGTCATGATTGAAGACACTGACTCGTTCTATTCTTTGAAGTCTCACTGAAGACTCCCCAAACTGTCTGTGCTGATGCTTCGCACATTTTCTTCTTTCAAAAGGATAAATACAACTGGTAAATTGTAATAAATATTTTGTTATTATTATAATTTCATAATGTTTCCTGTGTTTTTTGTGCATCAGTCTCTTTCAAGGTTTGTTTTCATTCTCCATGTGGCTAAATACACATGCATTGGGCATGTGCCTCCTTCTCTTATATTGGTGTGGAACTCAAAGATCGACCTGCATATTTGGCGACAAGCAGAGATAACTCGTTATTTATGCTGTATATGTTTCATAAAAACAAAATTTGAGAACCTGCATTATTTACTTATCTGTTAAGCTCCTTAAATTGAGTTCACCTACTGTACACAGTATTAATGTGCCTTTATGGCTTTACATTTTACAGCATTTGTTTTTATGGGAAAAGTAAAAAACTGGTATGAATTCTGATGCTGTAGTAGTTCACCAGCTGCCTTAGCACTTTTGGTTTCAATGAAGTCTGCATATTCTGTTTATATCTGCATGAGGTTTCTCTGCTAAATCTGAGTTCCTCCCAGTGTTCAAATCTGCAGTATGTCAGCCAGTAGACTAGCAAAACTATCCACAATCATGTGCCCTTCATAGTGGCAACCACTGCACGACCATGCCTCCATGAGATCAAAGAAAAAAAGAACATTAGAGATGCACAAGCTTCTTAACCAGTCTGTAATGCAAATGATCAGCATTATATACTGTATATACTGTACCTGAGGGGCAGTCCCATCCATGTTGGCTGTTACAGCTCTGGGGAATGTCACACTGGCCTCAAAAAGAATTATGAGATGCCGAAAAAAACAAGTTCTCCTAAATTGACCAATTTTTCAGTAAATAATTAGACGAACAAGGGCAAAGGTGAATGCAGCAAATTCACTGAGAATAACGCTTTGGCAAAATTCGCTGATCACCTTTTCCAGTTACCTGGCGAAGATTGTGGATAGATCAACCTGACATTACATGTTTCTATAAAAAGCATATAAAGAAGAACTTTCTCTCTTCTGGATAATAAAAGGGTATCTTTCTAACATTCTAAATATAAATTCTTGGTTATTCTGAAGGAACAGAAAACAAGAGAAAAAAGTGCTGATTGAAAGCAAAAGATGTGTAACAAATACTTGATTTTTGCTCATTTACACCTCAAGTAATGTTAAAAATGAGAAAGACTGCAATTTTTCACTTTAAGATATACCTCAAGTAATATTCTGAACATGGAAAATATTTTTGCAATAAAACAAGCCTAACACCTCAAGCCCATGTAATTAATTTTATGTTTAGCTTAGGATTAACAGATCTAATGTTTAAAAAGAATACGATGCCCCATTGTTACATGAAATTAAAAAGGTGTTGGCAAAATGTTTTCCTTTGGCAAATTTGATGCTATTGGGAGTTTGTTAGTGATGCTGAGGAATGTTTTGAAATCATCCTTATGCCAGATATCAACATAATGAAAATACCACCAATACAGCTAAATAATAAACAAGCGTATACAGCAATGGTTAATACATTAGATATTGTGGTATTTGAGGGATACCTCATACCACAATTTATACCAGCATATTAAACTGCCTTGCCCTCACTCTAACACTAAACTTAAAGTTAGTAAAAAGGCCCTTATGATAAATTACTGTATTTGGGCTATATAAAAATTTTTTTAAAATAGACAATCTATCCCTACTTACAATCCCGAGGTTAAAAATTAATATTATCCCTAATCTTAAAAATGTAAAATTACAGCCCTGATGTTAAGTCAGTAAATGGGGCAAATAATAACCCTAGATAGTGTTATTTTAATATATTTTAAGACTATTTGAATAAGTACCTTATTTAAATCAAATTTATAATATAGTATATAGTGGATATCCTATATGAAATCCCTAATATTTATAAATATTTTATAAGATTTTTATTAGGGTCCATAAATATCTTTTAGAAATATTATTTAACACTATATGATAAATTATATTTATTTGATTAAAGATTTAATTGGTTGTATCTATAATTGGTAAGACTAAAATTTAATACTTAAATCAGTGTGTCCGTACATTTCCCTTCTTGGGAGCAATCACCACTAACCTAACTTATTTTTACAAAGTCAACATTTTTTTTCAAGCTAGCGTTTTTCACTGAATATTCCTATATGTAATGGGAATGGTTTGTGGTAGAGAAATTCCAATTTCAGAAAAGGATTCAGCATACCTAAATCTATAAAATACACAGATTTGTTTTCATTTTCGGGAGGATTTTGATGTAGACCAGTGTAATAAGCAAAAAGAATCGAAAAAAAATGAAAAAATCATCATTCAAATCTGACAAAAACAACAATGAAACAAAAATAAACATAAGTTAGGAAGTAAACACTGTTTGCAACATCACAATATCTGCCTAATTCTAAGTTCTCTGATAGTCTTCCTGTAATGATATTACTGATTCTTGGGTATACACCGATTTACTAGCTTTGTATCATCTGCAAATATAAGTTCATTAGAAATATCTCTATCAAGGTAATGTATAAAAATTAAAAAAGCCTACCAATAGCTCCCAAAGGACGCCATGTTTAATACAACATGTATCAAGTTGGGAAACATTAGAAATTGTTATGTAATCACATCCTGTACAAAGTAAGCAGGCAATAGTTGTATTTGAGTCCTGTGCTGCTTGGAGGGCTGGCCTCACCACATTAGTTAAAAAGGGTTATCATGGAAGAAAAATAGAGTTAGGGCACATTAAGTGTTTTGGTATACTTTCCACATTAAAATATAGCATCCATGTTAGAAATAGTATAAAAGGGTTAACAAATGTCAGAAACCCATTCAAACATATCAGGAAACCAAATAAAGATCAAGTGAACAGAAAAGGCAAGAATGCACCAGGAGAAGGTTGATGTCATTAACAGGATGCTCTAGTGTAGGGATGCAGAACTCAAGTCGTGGAGGGCTGCAGTGGCTGCAGGTTTTCATTCTAAACATGTACTTCATTTGTGACCAGTTTTTGCTGCTAATTAATTTCTTTTACCTTAGTTTTAATTAACTTGACTCAGGCTCTTTAGTTGTTTCTCTTTGCTTAACTAGCAGCCAAACAAGAATGAGACATAAAACAAACTGCCAAATGACCACCTAACCTGTGCCCATCACACAATATCTGAAAATAAAGAAAGGTAAAGGTCTCAATGAGGTTGATCTCTCAGGTCACCAAAACATTTTGACGGTGTTCTTAGAAAAAACAGAAGATCAACAGTTTTGGAAATGTCTGCTGTGGCAAAATGAGAGTGGCAACAAGCCATGGAATTAAATAACGAGCTTAATTAACAGCAACAGTCAGCTTCTAATTAACAGATTAGTTGGAGTGAAATTAGTTGAGTTTAAAATCCCAATTTAGCTGGGCATCTGGTGCCTCGTTTCACATCTCATTTATGTTCGACTGTCATTTAATGAAAAAGAGGGCAGAATCCTTAAAACCAAAGCTATTAAAATGATGGGAGAAGAAGTTAATTATCATTGAAAACCGGTCACTGATTAAGAAAAGGGTTAGAATGAAAACCTGCAGCCACTGCGGCCCACCAGGCCCAGAGTTCGACATCCGTGCTCTAGTAGGAATAAGAAATCAGCAGATATCCTGCACCCAGCAAATACTGGACAGTTGTCACATACACAGAAATGTCAAGGGTAAGTGCTGAACCTGAGAGATATGAGAAGAACAAGAATATAATGGAAATGAGATTTTAATTTAGATATGTTATATGGGTGTGTAAGCCAATCACAGTAAATTCAGCACTGATATGTAAATTCAGTTGTTTATAAATATAAACCTCTATCTTAATTCTTTGACCACTTGCTGCCAACCTCTGCTCAGTACACTGTCCTTTAGTAGATTGTTGTACAGGCTGCTCCCAGAGTAATAAAAGACTCATTGAACAAACTTCCTCCTGTCAGGTTCCTGACTTAAAGTCATCCTAATTGAGGGCAAGATTTCTTTCTTTAATATATCTTCCAATTTAAGTTCTACCACATTACTCAAAAACAGATCCCTGAGACCAGTTTGGCAGAAGACATTGCGTGGGGGCAATGGTACACTACAGGAGAAACAAAGAAAAAGAAAAAATCACATACATCAAGTAAATTAGAAATACCCCTGCACATTTAGTGCCAGTGATTTCTTTTCTTTAGTTCATCCTATCTTGGACAGCTGCAATGGTTTTAGGTTTTCATCTCTGACACTTTGTTAATTAGCAACAAATCACTACTGATGACTGAACAAAAGAACTAAACAAAAGCCACTTCTTACTGTACATAATTTCTATAGCTTCCTAATAGTCTCATTTCTGCCACACCAGACATTTCCAAAACATTTGATTTTCTTTTTTCTGAGAGTACCACACAAGTGTTTTGAGGACCAGAACACATCAGTACATACAGCTGACCAGTGTGAGACCAGCAAGCAACTGAAAAAATATTTTTTATATACATACCTGTTCTTTCCACACCAGGATTGTGTACTTCTTTGAAACAAAAGCATCAAACTGCTGGCTTCTTTTCCACAAAGTGAAGGGGAGTGCAATTTAGCAAGGTCCTCCCCAGTAGGGGGTGAAAATGAAGATGCAGCATAATGTCTTGTGAATGATGTACTCTTTATATTGATTTCCTTCTTTTTTTGAATTGTTATGGCTGCTTAAAGGGAAGAAATGTTACTGGCCTTTTTTAGCCTCTTTGCTAGTGTGTGCTGCATGGTTTTGAATGAGAACAGGAAATGCGAACATGTGTTTAAAAAAAAAAGAAAAAAAGCAGTCCTCATTTTAATACAGGCAGTGATCCTCCAGCGCCATTGCTAAACTGACAAGTTCAGGTTGCATATAAGCACACAAACACATAGAGAACACTACATGGCCAATTGGTCCAGCCTCTCAGCTAGAACAAGCATGCAGCAGCTGGCATAAAGACATTTTTATATAATGCAAGAAGCAATCATTTTCTGGGTAAGTAATTATATTTAGCATATGATAGAAAGTTTAAAAAAGTTTAAGAAGACAAAGCCTAGGGTTGTTTGGTATCACTTTAAATTAGGTGTCACTAATTACACTATACTTACCATGTAATTACCTGTAGTACTAGGGGGTTATACCATGCTAGCCATTATGAATGTAGTGAGAAGTCAAGCAAAATGACACCTTTTATTGGCTAACGGTCATCATGATTACATCTTGCCTGAAGAAGGGGCCTGAGTTGCCTCAAAAGCTTGCATATTGTTATCTTTTTAGTTAGTCAATAAAAAGTGTCTTTCTGCTTGACTTCTCACCCATGTAATTACCTGTATAATTACATAGTAACTAGGTGTAATTACGTTGTATTATACTGTGTAACACAATGTAATGCTGTTGTTAAGCACTGTGATATATGGCTGGCCATTCATCCCGGCCAATACCCCCACGCCGCCAGGTGGAGCCCTCCCTGCAGCATGGAGGTACCCCAAATGCCAGCAGGGCATTATGGCCATTGGAGTCTTTATTCACAGCCCTGCTGGATACCATGGGGGCCACTAGGAGGCGCTTCAGGGAGGAATGGCGATTATTTGCCTTACGCCCCGGAAGTACGTCCGAGTCACATGGGCAAGGGGAATGACGTGCTTCTGGGGTGAAGAAAAGGACGTTTTATCTGACCCGGAAGTGATATGAGATCACATGGACGGGAGGATTGGAAACACTTCCGGGTCAGGGACTATAAAAGGACGCTGGGAACTCCCAGATGACGAGCTGAGCTGGGTGGAAGGGTGGCAACACGTCTGGGAGTGGAGGATTATTGTTTATTAGTGATTTGTATTGTGATTTATGAATATAGTGGGGAGGAGAGTGCTTTGTGCACGTTTCTGGAAAATAAAGTCAACTATTTGGACTTTTACCCGTTGTCTGACGTCTTGGTCAAGGGTTCAAAGGAGCGATAGCGCCCCCTATCTGTCACAGCACTTAATTGTAATTGTTATTCCACAGAACAATTTTCTAGGAGACCGTGAAGACAAGCGGCCTTTTCACCAAACTCCCCCTACCTCCCCTACACTCAATGAAACAATCACATGTCACCATGCCCTAATCACCGAAGTGGCCCAATGACTCGATGAAATGATTGAATGTCTGTGCACTGAAAGCCAGAGTGGGAATACTATGGTGCATTAAATGACCAAGTTTCAGCACACTGCATTGTTAAAAGTATGATCAACTCTTTGTTAATGAGCGCTGTTCTTTAAATCACCCAGGGGCATGTGGAGGTCTTAATCTGGGTTGATATCCCGGAAGGCATGAACTGGATGTGCAGTTTTAAAAATGAAATGACACAAATGGCACCACATCTGGGGTCTGTCCCTGCCAGAATAACCTCTGTGGTCTGTGACCATGAACTGAATTAAATAAGCTTGATAATGGATGGATACAGGGTGGTCCAGATCTAATTATGCAGATCCAGATCATCTGGATGACTTTGATTTATGCGAGGACGGTTCCAGTTCAGCGCAAAGACAATTCTTCATGTCGTCAGTTCGCACACTTCTCGATGGTCTGGGATTTTTTGGGTGATTTTCTATGTAATAAGCTTAATAAGTTATAGTGTAATGAAAATTGCATAATTAGTTCTGGACCACGCTATACATATAAGAATTGTAGAATTACAGCTTTGTGATAGCTTTACAGTGTCCCAGGTGTTGGGTTTGACTTCTGGTGTGAATTAAATTTAACTGGTCCCTACCTGTTGAGAAGGAATATAATGTTGTGCATGTAGGTGTCTCTCAAGAAGCAGCTGACTTTCGAGCTATGTAAAAAAAAAAGATTCCAGGGATCTGTAGTCATTCTGTTCAAAAAGTTCAAGAGTTTACATTCTGAGATTTGTATTTGAACTTTGTACTGCCAGAATTCAACTATCTACAAAAATTTGTTAAATAGTTGTGGAGATCTCTATAATTTATATTGTGAAGTTTGTTTCCTCGGTATAGGTCAAATCCGGTTATAACGAATAACGAAGTAACAAAATTTTCAGAATAATGAAAAAGTTTTGTTGGCCTAGACAAACATTAATACAACATCATGATTAACCAATTTAGTTTTAACAAATTGTAAATTTTAGTATAAGAAACTTTTTTCAACCAAAAATGGCCACCAAAGATAATATCTGTACTTTCGCTGAAACTTAGGAAGCCTGCAACTGGTTGTCTCTTTCTTGTTAGACCAAAAGAAAGTGACAGTCTGTTGCAAAATTTCAGGCACAACATCATACAGGTATAGCTAAATTCTGAGTCAATGATCCAATGAATATCTGTGTGGGTAGTTGTGTCGTGTGCAGATAATGTTCTGTTTGACTTTCAGTTTACATAGCGCTTCTCAAAGGTTTCTGAACAAAAAAAGTGAAAATGTTTCACAAGAGAACATTTTTTGTCATCAACCACAGACAAATTCAATTATGAAAGTTTTATAAAATGTTTCATATAAAAACAATTTATTTCCTGACAAATTCTATCTGTGTAAATTACATTTTAATGAAGGTCAATGTGTTATATTGAAAATCACATCTCTTTTGTGTTTGCACTTAAATTGAATCTTAAATAAGCATGCATTCCTACATGAGTTCAGAAGAGAGCTGTAGTGTTGGTATGAAATCTAATTAGCCCATGAGTGTCAATTTACATATTAGAATACAGCCCTAAGCAACGTTCTGGTATTCCAAAAGAGATATATATATATATATAGACAGCAGGATGTCTTCATCTTGGCGCAGGTGAAACTTTGAAAATTACACATCACTGAGTCTGCACACATAAGTTACCACTGGGCCATTTAAGACTTCAAATGTTTCTCTTAAGAGCTAGAACTATTGCCCTTAAGTATTAAAATTAAATATTAAAAGGAATTAGAGTAGATAGATGAAGATATGCTTTACATTTTTTTAAAAAAACATTCTAGCCTTCTGTGACAGATTTTCAAATACAAAATATGGCATTTCTGTTTGATATCTAGTGCTAATTTAATAAGGAGTATAAAGGCATTAAAGTTTTAGAAATAAAGCATATGGCTGTCACTTTGCAGCAACACTCTCAATCAACTGTGTAAAATGCTAATAAGAGGTAATCAAAAGATAATTTAATAGAAAAGTTTCGGTATGTTTTAGATTTTCCCAGAAGAGTATGCATTGGTTTTGAACTGATGCAAATATTTTCAGTAAACTAGCTTATTCTTTGTGATTTGCATGTTATCCTTTATTTTTTTTTAACACTCAGATTTTCAATTACAGGAACATAAGGAGTCAACCCATATCCTGGCAGCATCATGTGCAAAGCAAGCAGTACCCCAGTCCATCATATAACATCCTAATGGACAGTATAGCTGTTAAAAAAGGAATCTCCACCTGCAAAACCACCTGAGGGGAAGAACAAAAAGTCTAAAGTCAAACTCTCTGCTCTGCTGGTATTACCAATACAGGTAAAAACATTGCAGGTTTTCATTATGGTGAAAAAGACATCAAGCCTTTCTGTAAAGTTTTTTTATCTGATGGATGAAGTGAAGATATACCTGTAGACAATTAACTTTACATGATGACCTAAGTGAAGTGCTACGTTCTGGAGGACTGGTACATGACCATGTTCTCTGCATGTAGTGTATAGCTTTTTGACAAAGGCCTGTCTACCTTGGCCAAGACTTTGACAATAGAAAACTCTGTCTTAACAAGCACATGAAGTCAGCCTGCTGAAATGGAGTCCTTTTTTGTACCAGTGACCTGAAATGTTGACAGAGAAGTTGAGAGTGCCCCACTAGATCCATATCATGGGCAATTTCCCAATATTGTGCCCAGCATATAGGGTCTCATCACAGAAGAGGGCTTTCATTAAAGATGATGCTTGCTGAGGGGATCTTTGAACTTTCAACATTGCCTTATGACACTTTTAACATTGCCTACTGATTCTGTGGGAAGCAGGGGATATTACAGTATATATTAGGACTTACCATTATACCTTCCCCATGTCCCCGGCATTCTTGAAGTGCTGAAATAGTTACATGGTAAGAAACTTAATTTAAACTGATGGAATAAATGTCTGCTACATTTTATTACAATAGCATCTCCAGGAAAAATGGTCTTGTCATTGTCCAACCCACTATCTGCTGGAGCCAATCCCAGCCAACACAGGGCGCAAGGCAGGAACAAAGCCCGGGCAGGGCACCAGCCCACCGCAGGGCACACACACACCAAGCCAATTTAGGATCGCCAATGCACCTAACCTGCATGTCTTTGGACTATGGGAGGAAACCAGAGCACCAGGAGGAAACCCACGCAGACACGGGGAGAACATGCAAACTCCACACAGGGAGGACCTGGGAAGTGAACCCAGGCCTCCTACCTGCAAGGTGGCAATGCTACCACTGTGCCACCGTGCTGCCCATATAAAAAAGGTGAATGATACAAAAAGGTCTGTGATACTAGAGATCAAAGATGTGCTTCACATCTTCAAGAATGAGATCATCTCTTGCTTGGGGGTTTCTCAGATATATTTACTCAAATCAAGGTCCTGACATGCCTAGCTCACTGACAGAAGAATTGCATGCTTTGTGGAGTGAAAAAGCTGACATTGCCTTACCATCCTTAGAGAAACTTAACTTGTAATGGAAGTTTAAAGCAGTAATGCACTTTTATATGGGTGATTACTTTCAACTCTTGTTTGCCTTAAGCAACTGGACTCTTTAACCCATAACACCATACATCATTTGGAGCAGCTCAAACTGAGAGTTCAGAAGAAATCTGTAGAATTTACATGAAGAAATGCCAAGTATTGTAATGGCTGTCATAAGGAAGCACACTTTATGGTGAATGGCCAGATTCAAATATTTAAGCCCTCTGATGTCCATACTGCACTGCATGTATGCGAGATATTGCACATATAAGGGGTTTCCAAGTTCAGTACAGACAATGGCAAGCTAATGATTGATAAAAATTCCTTTTGGAGGTGGGACTTTTTGTTTCTTACCCCAGCTTCATAGATTAAATGCAAACAATTGGCAGACTAGCAAATTTAGAGAGAGAGAGAGAGAGAAGAGATTTGAGAGGAGAGGGAACATTATAGATTTCATTTTATCAGTTGCAACCACAACTTTATGTTGGACAGAGAGGAGTAGGCCAAATATGACAGCTGTTAGATCTGAATATTATATTTTATATAAACGTCTACGCGTGGAAGTGTGTGTGTCTGTCTGTCCAGCCTGGAAGTGCAAGGCTACAGCATGAAGCTCAAAGGAAGCAACTCTGTCGCCAAAGTTAAACGGCCAATAAAAGAGAAACACGCTTAGCCGCTAATGCACAACCAAGGCAAGCACATTGGCAAAACAAAACCTCAGAGGGGAGAGAAACTCACTTAGCCACTGATAGACAACGGAGGCGAGCACATCGGCAAAACAAAACTGCTGAGGAAAGAGAACCTTTGCTTAAAACAAATCCTCCAAGGAGAGAGAAACTCACTTAGCCGCTGATGGACAACGGAGGCGAGCACATCGGCAAAACGAATCCGCCGATGAAAGAGAACCTTGCTTAGCCGCTGATGCACAACTGATGCAATTGATTGATTGATTGAAGTGCCAGAATCCATGGTTTCTAGGAGCTTACACAGCTAGTAAAATATAATAAACATAACAAACATAAATCTCTGACCCTTGCAACTGGAAAACAAAGCTAGTAATAGGGCCAGTTCAATAACTTCAAAAAAAGTGCAACACCACAGCCTAGATTAGCTGTATTTACACAGTTTACAGAACAGTGTGATCAATGTGTGTTTCTTTTTCCTTTTAGGGTTTGTGCCATCTTCTTACTCTGGAATTTCTCACATTAACCAGTATCCATCTCAAATAATATTGTGAACAATGTCAACGCCAATTTGTTGTCACTGACAGCAGAGGCAGCTCTGCAAAGACAACATGGTAGCTGCACTGCTGCGTTTTCCCAATATCACAACACCCCATAGAAAAACTCCCTCTCTTAGACTGTATTTCAGCGGGAAACAAGCACACTCTTAACTTGCCCTATTTGGGATCAGGTGCAGATTTGCAGGCTTAGCATGTAACATGCTTGTTGCTCAGTGTTTAGAACATTTAAAGCTGAGTGCTGACATGTCCATTGGCTCACTCTTCTGCCCTCTTTCCTGCAGAATGCTTTTTGTTTGGTTTTTTTTAACCTTAGGATCCTATTCTGTTGGACCCTTGAGCAAAGCCCTCAACCTCAAAATTGCTCCAGATGTGCTATACAATGGCTGACCCTTTGCTCTGAGTCCCAAAGGTCATGCAAAAAGACAATTTCCCCTCAGGAATTATCAAAGTATATCAAATCAAAAAATCTAATTTAGATCTGCATTGACAAAGTTCATTTTCATTCCTATATTGATTTTCTTCGTTTATGTGACATAATTTGGATACATCACATGACCACAATCGCTACACTAAACAGATCACAGAAGTAACCCTATAAATATAGCAGCAGTCACACCATGTGTTATTCTTTGATACTTTTGTTTTTGATTTTGACTTTGTTTCGTCTTCGACTTTTTATTTGCAACTTGTCCATTTGAATCATAGTTGCCTGGTGTATAAGGGATATTTTAACACTTTCAGTTGACAGATCTCATGTAATAGACCCTAGCCTCAAAGTATTGTCAAGCTGAACAAGAGTGCAAAAGCTAAAAAGCAAATCACGATTTATAATATTTTGCTTAGTTAGGTTATGCAACTTTCGATTCCCATTGGAAAATATCCTTAAGCTAATGAGTATGTAACATTTTTTGTTTGTTTTAAGAAACAGATAAAATGTCAGCACACTCTGCTAATGTACAAAACAAGTAAGTCAGGTGTTTTATGCGTGTGCTCATTTTCTGGGAAAGAAGGTAGCGTGAAAGTGGCTGTCTTTTATTCCTGTTTTCTGAAGTGATGCACACTAGTAATAAAACTTTCACTCTCTCAGTTGCTGCTTTTCACTGTCTTTTTCAAAAACTTAAGTTGCTGCTTGGTAAAAAAAAAAGTACATTTTTCTTGAAGCTTTCTATCTGCTGCTGCTGAGCACTTTCCAAACAGCTCTGTCTCTGGCAAGAAGTCTTTTCTTTTTTAGACTAAGGATATACAATTTGTAATTAAGGAAATGGACCATCTGGGAAAGTGTCATCTGCATTTTTCTACTGCAAATGCATGAATCATACATGACTGCATGAATCCACCCAGGTTGTGTAATTCTTTATATTTGCTGCTATTGGTTAAGGTGCAAATAAATATAATTTTTAGGTGAAAGCTGAAAGCAACCTAGCATTACCGAGAGGTTTAAATTGTTCATTTCCTTTCTAATTTCATTCCCCTATGGGCATAAGAGGATGCTCTTGTGAAGCCGTCTATTGATGGTACACTGGGGTGAAATAAAGGAGTGAAAGAAAAAGCAAGCAAAGCAGCCTACCAAAGGGTTAGAAAACAAGTGCATCAAAATAAAAAAAGCCACCATGCAAATAAAAAAATGAAGTAAAAATAAAGTTGGCGAATGTCATGGTTTCTAACTCAGTTTTAGTACTTCTGCCATTACTAGGTCAGTTAACTTGTATTTATGATTTTTTAGGTCAAAATTAGGAAACTCTGATTTGAGTACCATCATCATATATAAGGAAAAAAAAAAAGATCAGACACCACAATGCACATCACATCACATGACTTACAATGGCCATAGCAGGATTGCACTATCAGTGACTGACTACACAAAATAGCATTGCCCTCAAACAAAACAGAAAACCGGAATCTTAACAACATGAAATCACCATCACAAAGTCCAAATTTAGGAAAAAAATATTCTACAAAGATAAAAAAAATCACATTAACATGCTTTACAATAAATAATACCACAGCATCTAAGCAACTAAAACAAAAATATAAAAACTGCATCCTTTCACAGGAAAATGTACCATCACACGCAGACTGTGTCATACACCCTTGCCACAGTGTGATATCTCAATGTCACAGCCTTCTCGGATCTTGAAAAGTTTGCAGTTAGACAAAACATTATGAAGAAAATGTAGAAAACAAAAAAAAAATGTTGTAGGATGACACAAGTGAAATCTTTCTCCCTAAACAGAACCACAGAAGTGTGGACCATTGGTTTTCCCTCTCTCCTGATGACATCTGTCTATGTCTTATGTTAGTTTGGTTTCTTGAAATGCTATTTCATTTATTCAATGGGTGTTTTATAATAAAAGTCTTCTCCTTATATAGATCTCTACAGTACTTTGCTACTCCATATTGAGACAAATATACCGTTTTTACTTGTGTATAAATACAACTGCTCTGTGGGTACATAATTGTCTGCTACTGTATATCCAAGAAAAGTGCTATTTAACAATATATTTACATAAAATTGCAAAAAAAAGAAAAACTAATTACATTGTCTTTGACAAAAATTGTAATTATCTAGATACCTAAAATCTAGGTGTTAAAACATGCACAATATCACTTAATCAGATGTGCTCCAATCAAAGAACATAAATTATTAAATTTTTCATTACCTGCATCATAATTAAAGCAAAATTAGGTTACTTATATACTTTATGCAGGTAATTTAGGTAAATCTCTAATGAATTATAAGTAGACATTAAAGTATTTATAACATAGTATACATAGACAAAGGAATGGGTGTACTGAGGATGCTGTATTACCCCTGTGGTGGTCCTTGGGGTACTGAACAGTGAAAAACTTTACAGTCCAAAACTTTTTTGGTGTTTTTTTGTTTAGGGAAATTAACAGTTTCTTTATTCATTTGCATGTGATGTTTTCCTTCTCTACTTTAATATGGTCCACTTCACAAACGTGCTCTGAGAGTAAGGAACAGTCAGAGATAAAACCAAAATAGCCCTAAACTTTATGGTCTGGGTGCAACCTATTTCACATTTTCTGTAATAATGTGTTATCCAGAATGATATTCTGTGCAAAGCATTCTTTTAGCCTCTCTGATCCTACCTAAATTTTGTTGAACCTTTTTATCAGGTAGAGCAACTTGTCTACTTACCCAGACCAAACAGATAGGATTAAACATTAAGTGTCTTTAATGGAAAGTGCTGACTATACCCATATTACACAAAGAACATAACAATATTAAAGAAGCAATATTAACAATATTAAAGAAACTCCAAAGAGCTACTAGGATTAGAGAGTGTGAATTAGAAAAGACTAAAGGAAGACCATCTTTTGCACAAATGGATATTATATAATATATATGCATAAATTGAATTAATATTAAAAATTAACATTTTATTAAAGTATTTCTGTTTGTGCATTCCTGTTTATGTAACTAAGTCTAGAAGATGTTATATGCGGTTTAATGGAATACATAGGGCATGATTTGACACTTACTTACCTTACTAAGTGGTAAACATCTGAAATATGGAACTCTGGAGTGAGTCATATACAATATTGATAAGTCTTTCTTGGTATTTGTTTCAATGGTGAAAAATATCTACTCTATTCACAATCTGACTAGGCCAAGGGTTCTTAAATATTTTAATCAGAGGACCCATATTTAGGTGCATGAAAACGAGTATTATCTTAATGAGAGCAGAGTTAAAGCTAATGCAAAATCTTCTTTGAACCACTGCTATTTATTTTATTTTATTTGTCTCTGGCCACTGAACATGCTTTTGGAAGAAAACATATATACAACCCTATTCACTCACCCTTCATAACACATCAATAATTGTCACATTCATGTGCTGCATCTGTTATGTTCACTTTAACATATCAAACTAGCACTATGGCTCCTTTGGCCCACAAACTTGTCTGTGTCATTCTCTTATCTCACCCCCTTTCTTATTCATGTTCTTGCTTATCAGTCATCTAAGTTTGATTGCTTCACTGGTTGTTAGAGGGTAGGTAGTATTTTTTTATATTTTCTTGCCATAGAAACGAAAGCACGTTGCCATGTATCAACAGCATTGTTTCTCATATTACCATAATAAATAGTATGTTAAACAGAGGCAGGTGGATCACTTAACACAGAAAAGAATGTGCTGAACTTTATGCTGCTGCTTCAGATGATGTTGCACGTTACAAACTCCTGAATGACTTAGAAGGATCGCTATTGCAACAGCTGATGTGATCTCATAAACATAATGGAATCATAATACGACTTTATTAAAGTTCAACTTTTTAAATATTGTATAAGGCAATATTTAAGAATTTAAGGCAAAAAATGAGTGCTAAAATCATATTAATTGATTTCCAATACTCAGTATTTGATGTAAAACTGATATTCAGATGTCATAGGGTAGGTAAAAAAAATAAAGATATTAGCTTTTTATAACACAAAATACATAAGGTCAAAATCCAAATTCAAATTTCAAAAGAAATTGAAAAACAGAAATTAGACTAATGCTTTAGTTGGGGGACTAGAGGAAATTGGCCCATTTTAGGAACTGAGGTTCAGCAGTAGTGATTTAAACGCTAAATAAGCTGACAGTTGCTATGAACTGCATACTGTAAATTAAAACAGTAACACCTCAAGTTCAAAATTGAACAGTACATTGTACATTATACAGTATGGTGTTATGCTGCATTCTTCATCTCAGCTTGAACAATCCAATCTTATTCCTTACGCGGCAATGCCTTGGGGATATTTTTTTATTTTCTGAAACTGGAAAAAAATAAAATGTATGCATTCAGGTATCAAGGGGTGGCACGGTGGCACAGTGAGTAGCGCTGCTGCCTTGCGGTTAGGAGACCGGGTCCTCCCTGGTTGGAGTTTGCATGTTCTCCCCGTGTCTGCGTTGTTTTCCTCCGGGTGCTCTGGTTTCCTCCCACAGTCCAAAGACATGCAGCTTAGGTGCATTGGCGATCTTAAATTGTCCCTAGTGTGTGCTTGATGTGTGTGTGTGTGTGCGTGCCCTGTGGTGGGCTGGTGCCCTGCCCGGGGTTTGTTTCCTGCCTTCTGCCCTATGTTGGCTGGGATTGGTTCCAACAGACCCCCGTGACCCTGTAGTTAGGATATAGCTGGTTAGATGATGGATGGATGGATTCAGGTATCACTAACTATTCAATGGAAGAAGTGGCATTATTCTGTTGGGCAGAGTTTTCCATTATTTCTGCAGACCTCTCTAACATTAACATTAAGTTGTTTAACTAATAATATCTGTTCCTGTTTTTTCCGTGACTTGTGAGATGTGAAAGTTTACACAACATTCATGTCACAAAAAATCAATCAACCAGATTCTGCTGCCTGGTCTGTCTCGATTATTATCAGATCACTGTGATACCCTTTGACATAGTCATTATGTGCCAAAATACAGCAACAAAGATTTAAATGTTAATAAAACTGACAGCCTTGCAACCACCCACTGCTCAAGATAATATAATGACTATGAACTGCTTAATTTAAAACAAAGTTTAGAATTGAAAGGATTATAGGTGAAAAAGGACAATCCACAATAACACATACAGAAGACTACTGTACACACTCCTCATTACAAGACCAGGTTTGGCAAAACCATGCTGAAATAATTCACTAAGGCCTAAAAATATATATCTGAAATATCTGAAACATCTTGAGGTTGTCAGTCAGTCATGGCTGTCCGTCAATCTGATGCCGATGCTCTCCATCCATTTGTCCATTTCTGTCACTCCCCCACCTGTTTGTACACTGGTGGGAGAGAAGCCCAATTTGGGAAAGGCCGACCCAGGGACACGATAGGCAGGGGAACTGCCCTCCAAGTGCAGTGGATTAATGTCTATAGTGATGTCTTGCCACTCTCTTCTCCTCTTGCTAATGGGTATGTTGTTGTTCAAAGAAATGGACTTCTTCGAAGATAATCCGATTTCTAAGTCCACGATTGCCAGTAAGAGTCTCGAGTTACTTATGTGGAATGGGCAGGCCTTCACAGAACGCTTCAAGTAGTCCTTCCAGTGTTGATTTGGGCTACCCTGAAGTCAGGATCCTTTGGCAAGTTTACTATACAAGACCTTCCAGGGAAGCCAAGACTCATCTATGCAGATAATGTGTCTGATCCAATGAAAGAGACTGCCGAACAGCAAGGACTCAATGCCGATTGATGAGTAGCGTACCAAAATTTTAGTGTGTGGAACCCTGTCCTTCCAACTGGAACACTACTAGGATGTGAATTTGCTTGCAGTAGGGAGTCCAGGACTTGCTTCCTTAGAGGTGCGTTGATATACACACAATCTAGATAGATCACAATCTTGGTTGCTGTGTACAGATTTTGGTTACAGAAGACATGCTTTCATAGGTGGAGAAATGCAGAGGAGGCTAGTAGGAGATGGTTTACAATCTCCTCAGTCACAGAGTCATTGCTAGAGATTATGCAGATCAATAAAGGCAAAGCTGGTGTCTTGCTGGCGTTCCAGGAGTTGGTGGGCGATAAAGATCATATTGATTGTTTGAGCTGAAAGCCAGCTTGCGACTCCAAAAGTAATCTGTCTGCAACGTGGTGGAGTAGCCAGAGAAACATGATATGGGTAAGAACTTTCCCAGCAACATTTAGCAGTTAAATACCACGGCTGTTGCCGCAGTACTATTGGTTCCCCTTCTTCTTGTAGATGGCAACAAATTGGTTCCCCTTCTTCTTGCAGATGGCAATGATTTTAGTGCATTTCCAAGAATAAATAATACAATAACTGATAAAAATAATGATACAAGAATAAACTCACAAATCTCACCCTCTTTTTGCGGACCCCTTGTATAGCCTAAAGTCCTTCTAATGCTTATATAGGACTGACAAAAGTAAGTTAACAGTTGTTCAGATGGAAGAAGACATACAAAATGATGGTAATTCCAGTAGCTTTATTAACTTTATTAACTGAAACAAATTTCACTAATAACAGTCAATAATAGGTAGATATGTAAAGTAATCTATTTGATACAGACTGTAATGATGCAGACTGTAAAGCAGTCCATAATAGATATGTACTGTAAATGAGACTATAACAGATATATAAGGCAGTCTATAATAGATAGATACAGTATGTAAAGAAGTATGTAATAGGTACAGACTCTAAAGCAGTCTATAATAGATATGTAAAGCAGTCTATAATTGATAAATACGTAAACCAGTCTGCACTGAAAAAAGTATAACCTCCATTCAACTTAAAATAATTAAGGTAATGATTCACACTTAATATTTTCAATCTGAACCAATATAATTCTTTTTATCTTATTGAACCCACAATTTTTAAGTTGAGGCAAATCATTTAGAGTGATTGAGTGCAATTCATTTGTTTTATACTGAAGCAAATCTATTTTTAAGTTGTTACAATTTAAAATGGTTTATTGGTCGTAACTTGTTTTGTTTTTATGCTATTAGAAATATTATGAACATAATACATTCCAATGCTGTACTTTTTACATTTATTTACAAATCTAGTGCAAATACACAAGCATTTAGCAGTGTAAATCTTAAATATACAGCAAAAAAATTATTAACGTTTTTACAGCTTTCTTGAAAGTATGTTTTGTTACAAGTTCTTATACTTAAAATTAACAGTTGAGAAACAGGGTTACTTACCAGAAATCCTCCATTATAAAAGTCTGCTGCTGAAAATGACCACACCTGGATAGCCACGTCCACTCCACTCGAGAAAGTGTTCTTCTTTTTTGGCAGTTGGAAAGCCAGCATGCTGGAAAGTTCGACCAGAAGAATATACAAACGGCCCCTCCCACACAGCACACATACAACCTAAAATATTAGGTTAACTGAAATAGGATTTTTATGTTTATTCCCTCCACCATAACTTACATTGGTACAAACAAATTTTTTTACTTTGATTGAGATCTGAAACCAAATACAGTAATCCCTCCTCGATCGCGGGGGTTGCGTTCCAGACCCCCCCACGATAGGTGAAAATCCGCAAAGTAGAAACCATATGTTTGTATGGTTATTTTTATATATTTTAAGCCCTTATAAACTCTCCCGCACTGCTTATAAATATTCCCCGCAGAGTTATACAGCATAATCCCTTTGTATTCTCTTAGATATTAGGTAAGATTAATTGAAATTATGTATATAAACACACTGTTTATATACAGTAAAACCTAAATATTATTTTAAAGATATTGAGTGTCTCCGATATCACATATGTTACAGCCATTACGATAGACAGGCCACCAGCAATAAATACGTACAATGCAAGAAAAATAGTATACAATAAATGTGTGTACAGTGACACTAAACGTCCGTACATGTACTAAGCACTGTAAGAAGAAAATTAATTATGGTTACTCACCAACAATGACACGATGACTTGTCCGATAACAATGAGTTTAATTTTACTGCACAACAAAGGAGAGCGTTACAGCCCTTGTAAAGGAGCCACTTCAGGCGATTGTGTAGCACTGCCGTTGTTCTTCTTCTGGCAGTCTTCAATCCAAATCCCTAAAGCAGATTCCATCCAGACTACTGCCTTATTACATCCACTTACAACTCGTTTTGCACCCTGGTTAAAAGGACGCTGCAGCCGTAGATCTTATATTCCTTTCCTACTTTTTAAATAAAAAGAATCGTAGCCTTCAACAAATCCAAAACGTTTACCTTTTCTGCAATCGTTAACATCTTCTTCTTGCGCTTGGGCACGGCCCCTGAAGCAGTAGCAGATTGTTTTGGAGCCATAATGAAGGGCTTGACTATGCACAAAGATAAACACTAAAGAGCACAACTCTTTACACAGCAAAACACGTTGATGCTGAATGAGTGAGACGAGACTTCCTGGTTAACACTGCATTCAGCACGCAGGAACTCAACTGCGTGCTCTGATTGGTTAGCTTCTCAGTCAGGAGAACTTAACTGCGTGCTCTGATTGGTTAGCTTCTCAGCCATCCACCAATAGCGTCCCTTGTATGAAATCAACTGGGCAAACCAACTGAGGAAGCATGTACAGGAAGTAAAAAGACACATTGTCCGCAGAACCCGCGAAGCAGCGAAAAATCCGCGTTATATATTTAGTTATGCTTTCATATAAAATCCGCGATAGAGTGAAGCCGCGAAAGTCGAAGCGCGATATAGCGAGGGATTACTGTATTTCAAGCTACAACACTAAATGACTAATCTTAAGTTGCTTGAAAGAGAAAAATTAAGTTGAATGAACAACATCAATGTTACACTTTTTTCAGTGTATAATAGATAAATATATATGTAAAGCGGACAATAACAGACATGTAAACCAGTCTGTGATAGATACAGACTTTAAAGATACAGACTGTAAAGCAGTCTACAATAGATAGATACACCATATGGCCAAAAGTATGTGGACACCCCTCCAAACTATTGAGCACAGGAGTTTTAGCTATACAAGTTGTTAAGAAGTGCATTAAATCAAACACATATCTATGCAATCTCCATTGGCAAACATTAGCCATATACTGGGCTGTACTATACAGGACTGCGAAGTACCTACCTTAAAGTTTGGTGGAAAAGGCATAATGGTCTATTTTTCAGGGTTTGAGCTGGGCCCTAGATTCCACTAAAGGGTAATGTTAATGCTATAAAAAAATACAAAGACATTTTAGACAATTGTACACTTCCAATTCAGGAAGGGAATCCGGTGTAAAATTTTGCCAAATCAATAAGCGGACAACAATACAAATTTCCATACTGGCTTGGTTAAGCCCTGGGTTCACAACGCCCGCCACCAGTACTGTTAGCTAACAGGGTGCTGGTGGAAATTGGGCTACTGTTGGCCGAAGAAGCTGAAGAAAGAGGAGAAAAAGGGAGAGACACGTCCGGAGGCAGGAGGAGAGGAGGAAGGTAAAGAGAGTGGAACTGAGGGTAGGAACTCTGAATGTTGGCAGTATGACTGGTAGGGGGAGAGAGTTAGCAGTTATGATGGAGAGAAGGAAGGTTGATATATTGTTATATAGTGTAAGAGACTAAATGGAAAGGGAGTAAGGCCAGGTGGATCCGAGGTGCATTCAAATTGTTCTATCATGGTGTGGATGGGAGGAGAAATGGGGTAGGGGTTATTTTAAAGAAACAGTATGCCAAGAGTGTTTTGGAGGTGAAAAGAGTGTCAGACAGAGTAATGCTTATGAAGTTGGAAATTTGAAATGCAATGATAAATGTTGTTAGTGCATATGCCCTCGCAAGTTGGGTGTGCGATGGATGAGAAAGAAGATTCCTGGAGTGAGTGGGATGAAGTGATGGACAGTGTACCCAAGGGACAGAAAGTGGTAATTGGAGCGGATTTCAATGGACATGTTGGTGAAGGGAAGAGAGGAGGTGAGGAGATGATGGGTAGGTATGGTGTCAAGGAGTGGAATGAAGAAGGTCAGATGAAAGTGGATTTTGCCAAAAGGATGGACATGGCTATGACGAATTTGTATTGTCATGCTTGGGTCACAGAATTGCACAGAAACACAGGAGATTGTAGAGACAGGAACTTTATTCAAAAACTTCAAACAAACATGTTTCTTTCAGAAGTAAAACGAGCTCAGTTTGCAGTTAGTTCTCGATTAAAGAATAAACATCATAGGGGAGCACAATGGGAGCGTGACCCCCAACAGGAGCAGAGGATGTCTGGGGGAGGAGAGAGAAGCAAAGCAATCAGCCAAAAAGGGCAAGTGCTATTCAGGCTTTTAAGTATGCGTAGCGTTGTGCGAGAAGCATATTACACGACAGAGCAGCCACAAGTAAGCCCAGCAAGTAAGGGAGCAATGTGAAGGTAGTCTATTGGCATTTTCTAAGAAGGGTTTTTTGAGGAGCGTCCGTGTCTTCTAAGGGTGCATTCAGCCCCCCTGCTCACAGTATTTTAAGAAGAGGGAGGAACATAGGGTGATGTACAATAGTAGAGGAAGATGCACACAGGTAGATTATATTCTATGCAGAAGAGTCAATCTGAAGGAGACTGAAGACTGCAAAGTGGTGGCAGGGGAAAGTGTAGTTAAGCCGCATAGGATGGTGGTCTTTAGGATGACATTGGAGATCAAGAAAAGGAAGAGAGTGAGAGCAGAGCCAAGGATCAAATGGTGAAGGTTGAAAAAGGAAGACTGCAAGGTTGAGTTTAGGGAGGAGGTGAGAGAGACACTGGGTGGCAGTGAAGATTTACCAGTCAGTTGAGTAACTAGAGCAGATGTAGTAAGGGTGACAGCAAGAAGGGTGCTTGGCATGACATCTGGACAGAGGAAGGAGGAAAAGGAAACCTGTTGGTGGAATGGAGAAGTACAGTAGAGTATATAGAGGAAGAGGATGGCCAAGAAGAAGTGGGATAGTCAGAGAGATGCAAAAAGTAGACAAGAGTAAATGGAGATAAGGCGCAAGGTGAAGAGAGAGGTGGCGAAGGCTAAAGAAAAGGTGTGTGATGAATTGTATGAGAGGTTGGACACTAAGGAGGGAGAAAAGGACCTGTATCGATTGGCTAGACAGAGGGACCAAGATGGGAAAGATGTGCAGCAGGTTAGGGTGATAAAGGATAAAGATGGAAACATACTCACAAGCGAGGAGAGTGTGTTGAGCAGATGGAAAGAGTACTTTGAGAGGCTGATGAATGAAGAGAATGAGAGAGATAGAGAGTTGGATGATGTGGAGATAGTGAATCAGGAGGAAGTAAAGACAGCTATGAAGAGGATGAAAAAATGGAAAGGCTGTTGGTCAGATGACATACCTGTAGAAGTATAGAGGCGTTTAGGAGAGATGGCAGTAAAGTTTTTAACCTGATTGTTTAAAGGAATCTTGGAAAGTGGATGAGAGGATTCCTGAGGAGTGGAGAAGAAGTGTACTGGTGCCGATATTTAAGAATAAGGGGGATGTGCAGAACTGTAGTAACTACAGGGGGGATCAAATTGATGAGCCACAGCATGAAGTTATGGGAAAGAGTAGTGGAAGCTAGGTTAAGAAGTGAGGTGATGATTAGTGAGCAGCAGTATGGTTTCATGCTAAGAAAGAGCACCTCAGATGAGATGTTTGCTCTGAGGATGTTGATGTTGATGGAGAAGTATAGAGAAGGCCAGAAGGAGTTGCATTGCATCTTTGTGGACCTGGAGAAAGCATATGACAGGGTGCCTCGAGAGGAGCTGTGGTATTGTATGAGGAAGTCGGGAGTGGCAGAGAAGTACGTAAGAGTTGTATAGGATATGTACAAGGGCAGTGTGACAATGGTGAAGTCTGCAGTAGGAGTGACGGATGCATTCAAGGTGGAGGTGGGATTACATCAGGGATCGGCTCTGAGCCCTTTCTTATTTGCAATGGTGATGGACAGGTTGACAGACGAGATTAGATAGGAGTCCCTTTGGACTATGATGTTAGCTGATGACATTGTGATCTGTAGCGATAGTAGGATGCAGGTTGAGGAGACCCTGGAGAGGTGGAGATATGCTCTGGAGAGGAGAGGAATGAAAGTCTGTTGGAACAAGACAGAATACATGTGTGTAAATGAGAGTGAGGTCAGTGAAATGGTGAGGATGTAAGGAGTAGAGTTGGTGAAGGTGGAGGAGTTTAAAAACTTGGGATCAATAGTACAGATTAATGGGGATTGTAAAAGAGAGGTGAAAAAGAGACTGCAGGCAGGGTGGAATGGGAGGAGAAGAGTGTTAGGAGTCATTTGTGACAGACGGGTATCAGCAAGGGTGGAAGGAAAGGTCTACAGGACGGTAGTGAGACCAGCTATGTTATATGGGATTGAGATGGTGGCACTGACCAGAAAACAGGAGACAGAGCTGGAGGTAGTTAAAGATGCTAAGATTTGCACTGGGTGTGATGAGGATGGATAGGATTAGAAATGAGTAAATTAGAAAGTCAGCTCAAGTTGGATAGTTGGGAGAGAAAGTCAGACAGGCGAGATTGCGTTGGTTTGGACATGTGCAGAGATGATGAATATATTTGGGAGAAAGATTTTAAGGATAGAGCTACCAGGAAAAAGGAAAAGAGGAAGGCCTAAGAGGAGGTTTATGGGTGTGGTGAGAGAAGACAGAAAGATATGGAAGAAGATGATCCACTGTGGCAACCCCTAATGGGAGCAGCCAAAAGAAGAAAAAGTGCACTTCCAAATTTGAGATAACAGTTGGAGAAGGTCTTTTTCTGTGTCAGCATGACTGTGCTTCTTTGCACATAAGAAGGTCAATAGAAACATGGAATGATGCATTTGGTGTAGGGTAACTCAAGTGATCTGCACAGAGTGTTTACCTCAATCCTACTGAACACCTTTTCGATGAATTGGAGCATCAACTGTGAACTTCAAAATCTTGTGGAAATTCTCCCCATAAGAGTAGAGGCTTTTAGAGCAGCAAAAAGGGAGATAACTTCATATTAATGTCCATTGTTTAGGAATAGGATGTTCAGCAAGCTTTTATAGGTTTATAGTGTATGTAAAACAGTCTGTATAAATATACAGACTGAAAAGCAGTCTATAATTGATAGATATGCAAAGCGGTCTACAATAGATAGATATGTAAAGCAGTCTGGAATAGATCAATAGCTATGTAAAGCAGTAATTAATAAATACTGTATATGAAGCAGTCTGTAATAGAAAGATCTGTAAAGCAGTCTAGAATAGATGAATAGATATATAACACAGGCAATAATAGATGGATACTAAAACAGTCTGTAATTGGTACAGACTGTAAAGATACAGACTGTGAAGCAGTCTATGATAGATAGATAGATATGTACATTGGTCTATAATTGACAGATATATATGTAAAACAGTCTTTAATAGATTCACTCTGTAAAGATAAGCAGTTTATAACAGTAAAGCAGTCTATAACAGATAGATATGTAAAGCATTTTGTAATAGACAGAACTGTAAAGCAGTCTATAATAGATATATAAACCTGTCTATAATAGTAATAAGATATATAAAGAAGTCAGTAGTACATAGATTTTTAAAACAGTCTATAATAGATATGTAAAATAATCTGTAATAGATTAATAGATATACACGTAGTAAAGATACAGACTGTAAAGCAATTTGTAAGAGATATGAAAACCAGTCTACAGGTATATAAGATAGATATGTAAAGCAGTCTTCAATAGATAGATCTGTATGACAGTCTATTATAGATATGTAAAGCAGTCTATAATAGAAACAGACTGCAAATATACAGACTGTAAACCAGTCTATAATGGATATGTAAAGGAGATTATAGTAGATATATAAAGCAGACTGTAATAGTTAGATCAGCAAAACAGCTGATAATAGACATAGAATAACAGATATATGAAGTAGTCTATAATAGGTAGATCTCTAAAGCAGTCTATAATAGATATGTAAAGCAGTCTGTAATGGATACTGTATAGATAAGTATAACAAACTGCAATAGTTAGATATGTGCAGCAGTCTAAAATATATATTTAAAACAGTCTATATGAGATAGATACATATGTAGTTTATAACAGATATATAAAGTATATATGTCTGTCATAGATTTGTAAAGCAGTCTATGATAGATACACAAGATAAAGAAACAGACTGTAAAGCTGTCTGAAATAGTTATGT
>JANRMT010062836.1:12513302-12547639 GCA_026402145.1 Polypterus bichir lapradei
TATATATATATATATATATATATAATGGTACCTCGGTATAAGTTCACTTTGGAATAAGTCCAACTTGGTATACATCCTGTTTGGACGCGAAAAATTTTGCTTGGTATACGACCTTTGTTTGGAATACGACTCGCGTGGTACCCTTGTTTACCTCTCTCGAGACAAAGCCACGACTGCCTACGAGTGTCAGTGCGCCAGTTGCTAGCATTCAGTGAACAACCCGCGCTATAACTCTCTGTGAATTTTCACGTGTGTGGTATAGCGGGTCCACAGCTCCTGTCAAAGGCCAGTTTTAAAATAAATAATCACCGCGTTCGCGGCTTGGTGAGGGGGCGTTGTGGCTCTGCAAGTGGATAGTATTGGGCTGAAGCAGTTCTCAGGACGATTCGCGATGTGGGCATTTCTCACCTAAGTGCACAGGTGAGAGACCATCCGCATTCGTGATTGTTCCTGGGGCTGCTGATTTCAGCTGCAATGCCCTCTTGATAAACAGAAGCGCGAGTCGGCTAAAAGGGGAAGAAAAAGAAATAAAGGACGGAGAAAGGAGGAGAGAGAGAGAGAGAGCGCGAGCGCAGAGGCAGGCTCGCGTTGCAGCTGAACAGGGAGCCTGGGTGTTGGGCCGACACCCAGGGAATAGTAGTAGTGGTTACTCCTGCTGAGTGATCATGGAGCGGGATTGACCGGAAGGAGGTCGCTGTGGATCCCAATTCGCTGTCAGGAGGAGCCTACCGGAGCCAGGGATCGGAGAGGTGAACTAAACAGCTGAAGTAGGCAGAGTGAAGGTCAGCTGCAAGTAGGGCGACTCCCCTGTTGAGAAGCCCAGAGGTGGGAAGCACCTTTTTTAAAGAATGCTTCCTGCTGTATTTTAACCTCGTTTTTAAGAAGACTTTTTTCTATTGTTTTTAACCTCCACGTTTCACTTCTGATTTTGTGGATTTATTTATTGGAACTTTGGACACTGCACTTTAATTTGAACATCTTGTTTTGTTGATTGTTTTAATAAAAGCTTTTTACACTTTTTCACCATCCCGTGCTTTGTTGTGCCTCACTGCTAAGCTAATCGGTAACATTACCGACGGTGTGGGGTTCAAGGGCTCCCGAACAGCAGATAGGAGCATACGGCAAACCCGCATCGTCACAACATGATTTTGTGTTTTTTCACATAAATTTTAATTGATTGTTGAAAAGCATGAAGGTGGCATGCGTATCCGGGACATGGCTGCTGCATACCATATGCCTAGAACGACGGTATCTACGATTGTGAAAAACAAAGACGTTATTAAAAAGTAAAGTGAGGTTAAATTTTCATTTATTTCATCTAATTGCTTTTGTATTTATGTATTTTAGTATTAAGCAGTGTTTAAATTTTATACAACCCCATCAATGTATAATATGCCAATAACAATAGGATTTTTTTTCATGGGAACAGATTAATCATTTTTCCATTATTTCTTATGGGAAAAATTTGTTTGGTATACATCCTGTTTGGAAGTCCAAGGACCTGGAACGGATTAAGGACATATACCAAGGTACCACTGTGTGTATATATATATATATATATATATATCTATACTAATAAAAGGCAAAGCCCTCACTGACTGACTGACTCACTCACTGACTCACTGACTCACTGACTCATCACTAATTCTCCAACTTCCCGTGTAGGTAGAAGGCTGAAACGGTCGACAACGTCCGCCATGTTGAACTTTCTTATTTATGGCACCATCTTCACGAAATTTGGTAGGCGGCTTCCCTGCACTAACCAAAACCGATGTATGTACTTATTTCGATGGTATGACGCCACTGTCGGCCGCCATATTGAACTTTCCAACGTCACTAATTTTCCAACTTCCCGTGTAGGTAGAAGGCTGACCCCATCTTCACGAAATTTGGTAGGTGGCTTCCCTGCGCTAACCCAAATCGATGTACGTACTTATTTTGGAGGTATGACGCCACTGTCGGCCGCCATATTGAATTTTCCAAACATCACTAATTCTCCAACTTCCTGTGTAGGTAGAAAGCTGAAATATGGCAGGCTCATTCCTTACAGCTTACTTACAAAAGTTAAGCAGGTTTCATTTCGAAATTCTACGCGTAACGGTCATAACGGTCAACAATGTCCGCCATATTGAACTCTCTTATTCATGGCCCCATCTTCACGAAATTTGGTAGGCGGCTTCCCTGCGCTAACCGAAACCAATGTACATACTTATTTCAGTGGTATGACGCCACTGTCAGCCGCCATATTGAACTTTCCAACGTCACTAATTCTCCAACTTCCCGTGTAGGTAGAAGGCTGAAATTTGGCAGGCTCATTCCTTACAGCTTACTTACAAAAGTTAAGCAGGTTTCATTTCGAAATTCTACACATAACGGTCATAACGGTCGACAACGTCCGCCATGTTGAACTTTCTTATTTATGGCCCCATCTTCACGAAATTTGGTACAATACAATACAATACAGTTTATTTTTGTATAGCCCAAAATCACACAGGAAGTGCCACAATGGGCTTTAACAGGCCCTGCCTCTTGACAACCCCCCAGCCTTGACTCTCTAAGAAGACAAGGAAAAACTCCCAAAAAAACCTTGTAGGGAAAAATGGAAGAAACCTCGGGAAAGGCAGTTCAAAGAGAGACCCCTTTCCAGGTAGGTTGGGCGTGCAGTGGGTGTCAAAAGAAGGGGTTCAATACAATACAATACACAGAACAGAACAAATCCTTAATAAAGCATAATAATAAAAATTTTAGAAGTACAGAGCAGAATTTAACAGTAGATGATATCATATAATAAGATTTTGATATTTTTAGAGTGCTGGAGACCTCATCCGTCAAGCTGCCTCCCCATTTGGCCATTCCACGGCTGAAACGTTGCTCGGCCAGCCAATCCGATGAAAGGGCCCCTCTTTCCCATTATTCCTGTGATCCTCCACCA
Source organism: Polypterus bichir lapradei (assembly GCA_026402145.1). NCBI lineage: Eukaryota > Metazoa > Chordata > Cladistia > Polypteriformes > Polypteridae > Polypterus > Polypterus bichir. The sequence goes on from JANRMT010062836.1 coordinate 12,516,235, forward strand.
GGGATGACTTTACCATAGGCAGGCAAACAACTTGGTAGGTGGGCCGTGGCACCAATTGCCACATTTGAGTACCGAGAACAGAAACAGAATAGGTGAGGGTTAGTATTCAATTATACTTATCATGTTACTTATGTTTTAGTGCTAATGACTAACAACAGAGATGCAGTATGTACAGTTAATCAGCAGCTCTAGTCAGGATATGCTAAACTGAAGTAGTGAGTCTTCAGCCGGGATTTAAAGGCTGGGACCGAAGGGGCATCTCTTATAGAAGCAGGAAGACCATTCCACAGTTTAGGGGCCCTGTAACTAAAAGCTCGACCTCCCACTGTTATTTTATTAATCCTTGGAATCATAAGCAGACCGGCATCTTGAGATCTTAATGTGCGCTCAGGTTTGTAAGTCATGATAAGTTCAGACAAGTAAGCCGGACCTTGGCCATTTAATGCTTTATATGTTAAAAGGAGGATTTTGAAATCTGCCCTAAACTTAACCGGGAGCCAGTGTAAGGATTTAAGAACTGGAGTTATGTGTTCATATTTTCTTGTTCTTGTAATAATTCTTGCAGCCGCATTTTGGATTAACTGGAGGCTGTATAAAGAACAGTTTGAACAGCCAGTGAACACCGCATTACAGTAGTCAATCCTACTAGAGATAAATGCATGAATTAATTTCTCACAATCCTGTTTATTTAGAAAGCGCCTTAATTTCCTAACATTTTTAAGATGGAAGAAACATGTTTTGGACAACTTTGTAATATGTGCTTTAAATGACATGCTAGAATCAAAGATAACTCCTAGATTGCGGGCTGATTCAGTAAAATTAATTGGGATTCCAACTGAGTTAAATGTCGACAAAATATTGCTGTGATCAGCGTCATTCCCTCCAACAATTAACATCTCTGTTTTATCTGTATTTAAAGACAAGTAGTTCTCATTCATCCATTCCTTTAATTCACTAACACAACTAATTAAAGACAACATCGGAGAAACTTCATTTGATTTAAATGAAAGGTATAACTGGGTGTCATCTGCATACGAGTGAAAATTAACATTATGTTTCCTAATGAGAGATCCCAGTGGAAGCATGTAAAGTGAAAACAGTAAAGGTCCCAGTACTGAGCCCTGTGGGACACCATATTGAACTTCTGTGTATAATGATGGAGTACTGTCAGCACATTTCTGTACATATTGGAATCGATTTGATAAATAAGAACTAAACCAAGCGAGCACGGGGCCTGTAAGCCCAACATCATTTTCTAGCCTGTGCAGTAAAATAGAATGGTCAATGGTGTCAAATGCTGCACTTAAGTCTAATAACATAATTACAGTGGAGTTTCCTTCATCAGAGGATATCAGAATGTCATTTACAACCCGTGTTAGTGCAGTTTCTGTACTATGACCAGTGTGAAAACCAGACTGGAATTTCTCAAATAAATTGTAATGCATAAGGTGTGACTGAAGCTGACTGGCGACTACTTTTTCTAGTATTTTAGAGAGAAATGGTAAATTTGAAATAGGCCTATAATTATTTAATATGTGTGGGTCTAGGTCTGACTTTTTAAGTAAAGGTTTAATGACTGACACTTTTAGTACATCAGGTACTGTGCCATGCAGTAATGAACTATTGATAACGGTTAGAATAGGTGCTGCAAGAACATCCATTGCACTTTTTACTAGTTTTGTTGGCACTGGATCTAGGGAACAAGTAGAGGGCTTCATTTTAGTAATTAAAGTTAAGACTTCCTGCTCAGTTACAGGATTAAAATTACTAAAGTGTTGAATGCAATGTGCAGCAGGGTCTGCTAAGCTAGTATTTGGTTTGTACTGTGATGCTGAGATCTGGGATCTTATATTTTTAATTTTCTCATTGAAGAAGTTCATAAAGTCTGTACTGCTAATATCTGTTGGTATTTTGCACTGTTGATCTGAATTGCCATTTGTTAATTTAGCCACTGTTCTAAACAGTACCTGAGGATTTTTATTATTGCTATCTATTAATGTAGAATAGTATTCTGAGCGAGCTTTAAAGAGGGCTTTTTTATATTTATTAACACTCTCTGTCCATGCAATTTGAAAGACATGTAGCTTTGTTGTTCTCCATCTACGCTCCAGTTTTCGACACTCTAATTTAAGAGCATGAGTATTTTCATTAAACCAGGGAGAGTTTCTATGAGCTTTGATCACTTTTGTTTTAAGGGGAGCCACTGTGTCCAGAGCATCTCTCAAGGTCACATTATAATGTGATATTAGCTGATCTAAATTGTTTTCCATGTTTACATTTGATGTTAACTGATCTAATTGGTTTTCCACAATTACACTCGACTTACTCAAGGTGTCTATAAATTTTGAAGCAGAATTACAATCTAGATGTCGCACTGTCTTTGTTTTAATCTGTGAGTGCGTTGGCATGGGCAGAACTAAATCAAATGTAATTAAGAAGTGATCAGAAATAACTACATTTAATGGAGTAATATTTAAATTTTGAATTTCAACTTTGTAAGTTATAATTAAATCTAATGTGTGGTTATGATTATGAGTTGGACCTTTGACAATCTGACAAAATCCTACTGAATTTAACAAATAAGTAAAACATTTGCTAAAAGTGTCAGTTTCCACATCAATGTGTACATTAAAATCCCCCATCAGAACTACGTGATCATAATTTATAGCCAAATCAGACAAATCCCTGATCCCTGACAAAACCGATGTATGTACTTATTTCGATGGTATGACGCCACTGTCGGCCGCCATATTGAACTTTCCAACGTCACAAATTTTCACAATGTCCGCCATGTTGAACTTTCTTATTTATGGCACCATCTTCACGAAATTTGGTAGGCGGATTCCCTGCACTAACCGAAACTGATGTATGTACTTATTTCGATGGTATGACGCCACTGTCGACCGCCATATTGAACTTTCCAACGTCACTAATTTTCCAACTTCCCGTGTAGGTAGAAGGCTGACCCCAACTTCACGAAATTTGGTAGGTGGCTTCCCTACGCTAACCGAAACCGATGTACGTACTTATTTCGGTGGTTTGACGCCACTGTTGGCCGCCATATTGAATTTTCCAAACATCACTAATTCTCCAACTTCCCGTGTAGGTAGAAGGCTGACATTTGGCAGGCTCATTCCTTACAGCTTACTTACAAAAGTTAAGCAGGTTTCATTTCGAAATTCTATGCGTAACGGTCATAACGGTTGACAATGTTCGCCATGTTCAACTTTCTTATTTATGGCCCCATCTTCACGAAATTTGGTAGGCGGCTTCCCTGCGCTAAACGAAACCAATGTACATACTTATTTTGGTGGTATGACGCCACTGTCAGCCACCATATTGAACTTTCCAACGTCACTAATTCTCCAACTTCCCGTGTAGGTAAAAGGCTGAAATTTGGCAGGCTCATTCCTTACAGCTTACTTACAAAAGTTAAGCAGGTTTCATTTCGAAATTCTATGCGTAACGGTCATAACGGTTGACAATGTTCGCCATGTTTTCAACTTTCTTATTTATGGCCCCATCTTCACGAAATTTGGTAGGTGGCTTCCCTGCGGTAACCAAAACCGATGTACGTACTTATTTCAGTGGTATGATGCCACTGTCGGCCGCCATATTGAAGTTTCCAGCGTCACTAATTCTCCAACGTCCCGTGTAGGTAGAAGGCTGAAATTTGGCAGGCTCATTCCTTACAGCTTACTTACAAAAGTTAAGCAGGTTTAATTTCGAAATTCTACGCGTAATGATCATAAAGGTCAACAACATCCGCCATGTTGAACTTTCTTATTCATAGGTAGAAGGCTGAAATTTGGTACTTATTTCGGTGATATGATGCCACTGTCGGCCGCCATATTGAACTTTTCAACGGTCTCTGTTACTTATCGGCCCATCTTCAAGAAATTTGGTACGCGGGTTCCTAACCGCTAACTTACGTACATATATACGTCCATAGCCTGCAGCTCGGTCAGCGTCTGAGGCGGCATTGGGTCCCCCATCCCAACGCCTCCCACGTTGTTGGCTGCCTGCCTATATAAGGCCGTCTGTCGCTCCAGTCTCTACATTCCCTTCCTTGCTTCGCCACGGTATTCACGTCTCCCTGCTGATAACTACAGCCTTTTTATTTAATCCACGGCTTCTCCACTGTTTTATTGTTCATTTATTACGATTATAGTTATTGTATAGGTATTTTAGACTTACTTTACATTGTTCAGGTACCCATTTCCTTTATCATTCCAACCGTACCCCCATTAACATGTCTATCGAGGTGATCACCATCGATCAAAGAACTGTCACTTACCAAGTGGTTTCCATGCCCGGAGATGGCACCTGCCTTTTCCATTCTCTTTGTTACATATTGCACGGCCATATCAGGCTCACTATTGATATCCGGAGGAACATTGTGTCTTATGTATTGAATGACTGGGACAGGTTCAAGGTGTGGACTGATGACGGCACAGGAGATATATACTACACAGGAGCACTAGAAGAGTGAAATGCTTAAGTGTACCGAAATGGCCAAATATTTTACACCTTTGGACAACCGCCAATGCCTCTTAAACATCTTAGATTCACAGGTGACAATTTCAGTAATGGACACTTTGATGTTTAGAAATGTTTAAACTCTCAAAAGCTGGATGTGAAGTTATCGATGAAACTGGTTGTATACTTACAACGCTTGACAGATGCCGAATGTCTCTTCAGCACAAGTCCTACAAATACTGTCGTAATTGAAACAAACCATGAAACTCAAACCGATTATGACAGCAGCAATCCAAGCTGTGAGATTTGAAACAAGATTACTGTTCACATGGCCAACTGTACATTGCATGCTCAAGAGTAAGCTCAGCGCACAGCTACAGCTTGGTCATATTACAACTGGAGGGCCGAACTGACAACGTGGCATACAAAGAGATCCTTAACAAATAATTATTGGCATATTTTCCCTCAGTTTAAAAAGGTTTAATTTTCTTCTTAATAAAAATTTTAAGGCAGTACTTCATCGCTGCGAAGCGCGGGTATTTTGCTAGTATATATATATATATATATATATATATATATATATATATATATATTGTGGTAGATAGGGGGCGCTCTTGCTCTCTTGAACCCCTGTCCACGACACCAGGTAAAAGTCCAAATATTGACTTTATTTAATCTCCACAAAGCACTATACTCATATAACAAATACAATAATAAACCAATCCTCCAGCTCCCAGATGCGTTGCCACCGTTCCACCCAGCTCAGCTCGCCATCTGGGAGCTCCCACAGTCCTTTTATATCTCCTGACCCGAAAGTGTTCCTAATCCCCAGTCCATGTGACTCTCAATCACTTCCGGTTCAGGTACAAGTTCTTTTCTTCACCCCAGAAGCACGTCATTCCTCTTGTCCACATGTGCTTCCGGGGCGTAGGGAAAATATCCATTGCTCCTCCCTGCAGCGTCCCCTAGTGGCCCCCATGGCATCCAGCAGGGCTGTGCATAAAAACTCCATTGTCCATAATACACTGTTGGTCTTCTGGGGACCTCCATGCTGCAAGGAGGGCTCCACCTGGCAGCTTGGGGGTATTAGCCGGGATAAACGGCCGGCCATCTTCCACAATATATATATACATATTATGGGGTGGCAAAAAGGCAAATACATTGATTTTCTGAATATATAAAGTCAGCGTCAGAATATATAAAGTCAAAACTTGAATATATAAAGTCAGCGTCGGTTTATATAAAGTCAAAACTTGAATATATAAAGTCAGTGTCGGAATATATAAAGTCAAAACTTGAATATATAAAGTCAGCGTCGGTATATATAAAGTCAAAACTTGTTTCTGAATATATAAAGTCAGCACTGGAATATATAAAGTCATTCCCGAATATATAAAGTTAAACCTTGAATATATAAAGTCAAAACCTGAGTATATAAAGTCAGCGTCGGAATATATAAAGTCAAAACTTGAATATATAAAGTCAGCATCGGAATGTATAAAGTCAAAACTTGAATATATAAAGTCATTCCCGAATATATAAAGTCAAAACTTGAATATATAAAGTCAGCGTCTGTATGCGGTAGAACCCCAAATCCCAGACATAACTTCACCCAACACATGTCTTAGGTTCAAATTAATATTTTTATTTGACATATTACCTTAAAATAGGTTTCATTGTTCTTTACCCTACAACAAAATATAATCCAATTATTTTTTCTTTTAATTTTACCTTCACTTCTCCCAGGTTCATAATGGACACCTCAAGGCTGCAACACAGCAGAGAGATGTTGTCACCCAGTGTACTTAGCCCCAGGAGGCAGTCTCCCTCTGTCATCCATTATGCTAGCCTCTAGAATATCCTTCCCATCTGGGATATCTATCCATCTCTGCTTTCAATCAAAGTATATTGTATAAGCTAGAATAAAGGGGAACTTTTATCAAGCTAAAACCAGTTTTGCTGAAATTCTGAGAAAAGTGCTTTCAAATTATCACTCTGACCAAATCATCAAAAATATTTATGCAAAAATATTAATAAAAATATGCAAAAAAGTACTGTAGAGAATGCATGAAGCACGACAAAGTTAATCTCCGGAACAGCAAAAGGTAAAATTGGAAAGATAAGGCACAACAAGCCATAGAAGATGATTTACAGATGAAGACAAGAAAGTGAAACATAATTACAAATGTGAAGAAATAAAACTTTCCAAATGCCGCAAGTGAAACTCTACACCATCATTAAAACAATTGTAACAAGATGCCAATTGTCAAGTACAAATAGAAATCTCATACAATAAAAAACAGTAATCCTAAAAAATCTAGAAGAATTTGCATTAGCAAATGAAATTATTTTAGAGTATTACTGTGGTGCCATGGATCCCTGTTGTGAATACTGAATAAACGTAAGCCTAAACCCTTGAGCAATAGTCAGAGCCAGCTATTACCTTGATATGTTAGTTCTGACTTTAGCAGATCTTTTGTCCCAAGACTTCAGGGCAACGCAATCTTCACTATACTAGATGTCTAGGATTTTGATCAAATCTGGCTTAATGGTGAAGTGAAGGGGTGCTGAAGATGACAGATTGGCACTGTTTAAATAGCACTACCCCTGATTTTGCACAGTTAATCTAAGCTCTTGAGATTCAGTCAAAATCTTTGTAGGTGCCATTAATGACTGCCTCTCTAGAAACAGTTGAGTGAACACTTGACTTCTCAACTGTCTGGTCTCACTGTCAGTCCTGTGATCTCTACCAATCATCTGGCCTGGATGTCTCTGGTCTTTAGTGAGAAACTCTGTGCTTCTGCTTTAAAAGTACATAAACTTACAAAGAACTTAAAAATCTTAAAAACTGAATAATTGTTCCAAGGGTTGAAGCATTACTACCTCCATCTCCATCCCTGTGTAACATTCAAATGCTGAAAAGATCAAAATGGTTTGAATCAAAGGCTGATTTGGCTTTACTGGCAAATATTCAGCAGTCTGCTAGGTCCCCTTCTTACATTTGACATGATTAAAAAAAAGAATTTTCATATATACTTCTCTGCAGCAAATCCTATAATGCTTGTGAGGGTGGAGGGTAAAATGAATGCAGCAAAATTCATGGAAATCCTGGACAAACCCCTAATGTAATCTGTAAGAAACTGCCTTGGGGGAAGATTAGTATTCCAGAATGAAAATGACAACCAAGCATAAAGCCAGAGCTACATAGGAATGACTTACCAACAATGATGATGTTTTGGAGTGTCAGAGTCCAGATTGCAACACAATTATGAATTTGTAGCTGGTCTTGAAACAGGTTGTTCACTCATAATCCCCGTGCAAGTACTTGATCAGTATTGTAAAGAAGAGTGGGGAATAATTGCAGTATCCAGATGTGCATAGCTAATAGAGATCATTGCACACAGACTCAAGGCTATCATGGCTTCCAAAAGTAACTCTTCTAAATACTGACTTGGGTATGAATACTTAAGCAATCAATTATTTTGTGTTTTATATTTGTAATTACTTTAGACCACTTCACAGTAATCTGTTTTCACTTTAACATTAAAGAAACATTTTCTGTTGTTCAGTGTGAAAAACGACAAATCCACTGAAATTCAATATTGTATAATAATAAAATGTGAAAACTTCCAATGGGTGAGTACATTTTATAGGTACTGTATCGTGGGAACACAAGGCAAAGGAGTGTATGCAGCTTGTTTCACATTGAGTCATATTGAACATGAGAGAAAAGGACAACACATATGAGCGGTGGAAGTGGGCAGAGGCATTACAAGGTTAGAAAATGGAACAATGAATGGATGGCAATACGATACAATTGTCTATCTCATATGGCCACTTTAATAAAAGATCATAATATGAGTCACATGTTTTGAATGTGTGGTTTAAAGAATATGACAAGAAAGGTAGAAATTGAATTAACATTACTTATGTGCTGACAAGAACCATTTCCTCTGCATGACAGCAGTATGAACTGGTGAAATTCCCCTTAGAAAAATGGTGTCAAATTCCTGCACAGCAGCTCCACACACTTATAGCACCTGAAATTCCACATCATATGCATACTGTCCTGGCTCGACATTTTGTTCCTTCAGTTTACTGAATGCAATGTTGCTGAGGCTTAGATAACTTTTTTGCTTTGTAAGTCATATGTGGTCTGAAGAAAGCATACTTTTAAAATTTGTTCTACTTAGGGAATATTATTTTAATGTTAGGGTATTACATTTTGAGCATGTTCTCCTCTTTTTTAAAGATTAAATATGTCGGGATTTTTCAGCGTTGTATGAATTATCTGAGATTTAACCTCATGATGGCATGGTGGTAGTGTAGCTCCCTGAACTTGAGGTCAATTCACAGCCACTTCAGTGTCTTGTTGGAATGTGCACATTCTCCACATGTCTGTGTGAGTTTCAGGGCGCTAAGCTTTCCTCTCAAACCTGGAAGTTTTACAAATATTGCTAATTGGTGACAGTTAAGTAGCCCAGTGTGTATTACTGTGGGCACAGATGTAATAATGCTCTGTGATGAACTGCCATCGCATTTAAGGCTTGTTTCTGTCTAATGCCCAATTTTGCAGTACTGGCTGTGCTTACAGGTGTATGCAAAAATGCTTGCATAGAAAATGTGGAAATGTTTTAGATACATTTCCTATGCATGGTGTTAACAACCTGTCTGTAGTTGCATGCATAGATAAGTTTGCAGTTGTCTGACCTTGGGCCTTTGTAAAATAAATAATTGGCACAAACTATAATTCTGTTGCACCTGCCTGCCAAATCCCCAAAAATATATCTGACTGGTGTACACATTAACCTAAAACAATAATAGTTTAGGTTAAAAAAATAGCTTAAAAAACAATAATTCTCAGTGGGAATGCAATGTTTGCTATGGACAAAAGTTGGGATATCGGAATTTCAGATCAACAGAAGCCAATGGAGGTGATTAGGATATGTAATTAAGGCCATGTCCTGGGAGGTCAAGGCTCTACAAAACTGGAAGGGAAACATGAGGCAAACCCACAAGTCATTTGATGGGTTGCATCTCTTAGAAAGCCTGGAAATGTTTGAGGGGAAATGGGTTATAAAAAATATGATCTAATATGCATCACTGAGGAAAGTGAAGTATTTTCTGCCATGTTGAGTATGTTTTTGCTATAATCCTATCATGAAAAATGGATTGCCCGTAATTTACAGGTTTTAACACATTCAAATAACAACCAACCAGGGAAAGTATAATTAGCAAATAGTGGTAATAGTAATATTGTCAAATGTACAAAAGAAAGGCTAAGAATTGGCAGAAGGCCAAAATGTCAGGGAAGGTCAAAATAATGTCTGTAAATAGCCCAATATGTAAAACAGAACTCAAACAGAAACAGAACAAAGAATTCCTAACAATAATTCCAATATGCAAGCTTTCAAGGCAACTCAGGCCCTTTCTTCAGACATCTTGCCTGAAGAAGGGGCCTGAATTGCCTTGAAAGTTTGCATATTGTAATCTTTTTAGTTAGCCAATAAAAGGTGTCATTTTGCTTGACTTCTCACTACGTTCATAATGGCTAACACGGTACAACACCCTAGTACTACTAACAATAATTCCTAAACCTAACTATGCTATTAGTTGTTTATTTTTAAAGAATGAAACCCTAAACTAGGATGTTCTTCTAATGATGTTACCACCTAAAATAGGTGGACACCATGGTGTCACAAATCAAGGCATATACTCTTCTAGTTTTACTTATTATAGATCATTTGTAGGTATAACGGTTTCAGTTCTGCGGTTTCTACATGTGATACTTGACTTCACAATGACAGCATCTGAAACACTGCTTCAGGCCCAATTTTCCTGGCACTGGATGACAGCGCATATATTCCAAGTTTTACTTATAATGGATTTTAATACTGTGCCTCACTTAAATGTGAGTAGAGCAGCTCCCTTGATAACTGCACATATGGCATCCAGAGGATGTTAAGTAAATTTCATTGTCGGCCATTCAAACGGCTTTTTTTAATTTCAAGACTTTTTTAGTCAATCGTTAAATGGAATACTCTGTTTTTCAGCCTCCCAGATGCAAAAAACACACCAGATGTACAGACCTTAGATTGGGCCTGCCTCTTCACAGCAAGTAATAATTGACCAAAAAAAGGAGACTTCAGAAGTGTGGAATTCCATTCTCCTCAGAAGCTGGTAGCAAATTTAACACAGAGCCCAGATGAGAATGCAGAATATTTTTTTTATTAGCACAGAGTTATCCAAAAATGTCTCAGTCCATGGAGTGAGCAATCACTTAAACAATTCATCTGCTTTGATACTTTTTTAAATTACCGTTACCTCATCAAATACATTACGTCATCTGACTCTTAATATGTAGAACCTTATTACCTCCTATAATCAACTAACGTAACCAGTAATTTCTGACTCATGTCGATTCTCCTATCATTCTGAACATCACTTTTTAAGAGGAGTGTTTTGAGGATTGTCCTATTGATCGTAGCACTGCTCCATAGGGGGGGCCTTTGGGCTTTCCCTTTAGGAATGGTGTTTATAATTTATTAACCTCGTTCTAACCTTGGAAAATTACATTGGTAACTTCTCTAAGATTAGGCAGAGACTTCATGTGCTTAAGCTTTAAGTTACATTTAGTTAACCCTTGAGTTACATTCAGTCCTTTTCTTTGTGTTTAATCATTTATTCTGTTATGGCTTCATATTTTAAAAGGGCTAAGACTGGAATGGGTGTGATTTTGAATGTGAAGGAAGTGAGCTCATTGATCTTCTGGGGTTTCTCCTAATCCATTTTGAAGGAATCGATGGAACAAATGTTAATGTCAGTGTCACACTCTTTTCCTTCCCTGTATTATCTTTTTAGCGCATATTCTTTAAAACATTCCCCATGCTCATGTGTCTGACACTCTGTTATTTTTTTTAAAGTCTTGTCAGAATGGCGTAATTTTATATTGTATAGTCAAACTGATAACAACAACAACAACAACAACATTTATTTATATAGCACATTTTCATACAAATAGTAGCTCAAAGTGCTTTACATAATAAAGAATAGAAAAATAAAAGACACAATAAGAAAACAAAATAAATCAGCATTAATTAACATCGAATAAGAGTAAGGTCCAATGGCCAGGGGGAACAGAAAAAAACAAAAAAAACACCAGACGGCTGGAGAAAAAAAAATAAAATCTGTAGGGATTCCAGACCATGAGACCGCCCAGTCCCCTGATAAGAGTTGACAGCTGCATTTGTGATGAATCAGAACACATAAAGCACTTGATGATAGTGTAATCAATTGCTTACTTAGAGTAAAATAAAAGGGATATGCCCTGGAGGACAAAAAGAAAACAAAAATGTCTAGGAGTAGTGCAATATAAATTTTGGTATAAACTTGTAAAGACCTACAGTAAGCTTCTAAAAAACAAAAAAAACAAACATCAATCCCCCCAAACCTCCAAACACACATAAGAACTTCTGGCTTGGATAATGAAGGGATACCGCTGTCAACAGACTTCTAGGTGGCAGTACGAAGACAACATTTTGTCAAGATGTACCACAGGTTTACACTTAAAGGCATTAACATTATATTTTTGTTACATACATTTTTTAAATGTAACTATTACCATGTTACGTGTATGTTTATTATAAAATTACATTTAAATTATTTAATTTATTTATTTATTTATATATTATTTAATCTTTCCTCTTCATAATAAAATATTATAGATTTGATCATTATTCACCTGTTTATAATCATTATGTTTTCATGAATAATAAAGTTTTAAATAATAAATATATGAATTTTAAACATTCAGATCTACACTGTGTTTTAGATAGCTACAATGGAAACAGATCAAAAGATGGTCCAATTTTCCATTATTAAAACTGAGGAACTGACTGGAGGAGATAGTTCATCATAGAATGCAGGCAAACAGATACATAGGCTTTAGCCTGCTCTGCCTTTGAAGTTTAAGATCTGGTAACTACCTGATTTAAATAAGTCAAAATGAAAGCAGAGCTTCATTTAATTCAATTTACTTATTGAGAAGGATTGCATCCTCATGAAAGATTATCACATAATACTTCTTTGTCATTCTGGATGATTTTATATATGCACTCTTATGTTCAAATTGCCACAGTACACACACACTTTTAAGAATATGTCTATAAATAATAGAGTTGAAAAACTAATTCAAAAGGCTTTCAGATCCTTTAATTCAGCACATCCAAGCAAAAGAGATTACTTGAAGTACATCTGCTTGCAATATTCCTGAGGCAAATTGCTGTTTGAGATGTGACCTTTTCATTACCTTATAAAACAGATTTCTTCTAGGCTTTCTGTGAGCAGTTGCCTCAAATAAATGTAAACATTGATGCTTCAACACTGTCAGCAGAAGGAGTGAGCCTCTGATAATTCATTTACATGGCCAATTATGGTCAATTCTAGTTACTGCAGATTTATTTTTTACTCAAGAAAATAGTTGAATCAATGCTATTCTGTTACGTGAATATTATACTTATGCTTTTCTGAGTTTGAGAAAACTTCATTTTCCACATAAGCGTAAAATAATTTGTTTTCAGGAATATGCTAATTCGAGAAAAATGGTTAGTAATAGTGGCAGAAATACTGTATATGCAGAAGAGTTCTCATTTTCATTCAACAAAGAAAATGATTTTTTTTACTTAGGGACTGTCATAAGTATTTTTTTCCACTACTGTTTCTTCCTTTGGCTTTGGCCGATTCACAAACAGACAATGATTTAATTGATTACATTTTGTGGTTAATTTTTACATTTTCTTGTTACCATAAATCTCATTTTATTCTTGTGTTGGATGTTGAGACTTTTGCAAAGCTCTTGTAATACAGTTGCCAAACACATGCGAGTAGGAGGACATTGTATGGACCAAGCAAAGGTAATTCCATGCCAGGCCAGGGGGTTGCAGGGTGCACTAAACCTTCTCCTGTTATCTCTACAGACCAGCCGCAGGAAAACCTGTCTGACTCAGAGCTGATGGCGTCACTTCCAGCACCCAGCAGGATGTCACTTTCAGTTCTGGTGCCCAGAAGAATGTCACTTCTGGTGCACAGACTGACGTCAAAAGAATGTCACTTCCAGTTCGCCTATGTCACTTCCGGTTCCAACACATTACTTCCGGTCTGATCCTGTTAAGCCACCATCTTTGGAAACCCTCAGCAGTTCTGTGTTGGACTCAGTCTTGTGAACATCTCTGTTCCTTTCAAAGCCTTTTGCAGCCAGGGATATTATACGGGTGGCTGCCCCAAACCTTTTTAAGTGTGTCGAGTCTGATCTTTTTACACAGTATATTCACTTATTAACTCTGTGTGAATAAAAATTCTAATTTTTGGCAAGACCTGGGCAGGTAGATTACCACAAAGTGTGACCAAGTTGTCTACTGCATGTGCTGTTGTAATAAGGTTTTTTGTAATAAATAAATATAAATAAAATGTGTATCTTGTCCTGTTCTGTAATTAAATCTGGGAGTTCAGTCATCCTAAAAAATATAGATACTGACTTCAAAATATTTGCTTTATTTATTTCTCAGAGTAATACAGAATTAATGTTTTCATCAACTTTGCTAAGAAGATTATTTTCACATTAAAAGATTAAAAAGATTATTTTAACAGTAAAAATGATACATTTTTTGGAAGATGAATGTTTGTAAAAGCAGATTAAAGCTGACAATGTTGAACCCATTGGAATGTAACCGTCTGTTTAGAGAAAGGCTTTCAACTCAAACTATCGTATTGTACAGTAGTGGCCAAAAGTTTTATCAGTGACAATATTTGGCAAACTTTGCTACTTCAGCATTTTCAAATTATTTTTTACATATTTCTATGGTATAGTGAAGAACAATTATAAACATTTCATAAGTTTCAAAGGCTTTTATTGGCAAATACATCAAATTTATGTAAAGAGTCAATATTTACAGTGTTGACCCTTCTTCTTCAAAACAGATTTCTCTGGCATGCTGGATATCAGCTTCTGGACCAATTCCTGACTGATGGTGATTAATTCTTGCCTTTTTAGTGCTTGGAGTTGATCACAATTTGTAAGCTTATGATTGTCCACCCACTTTTTGAGAATTGACCACAGGTTCTCAGTGGGATTAAGATCTGATGAGTTTCTTGGCCACAGGTCCAAACTTTCAATGTTATGATTTCTGAGCCACTTCATTATCACTTTTGTCTTGTGACATGGTGCTCCATCATGCTGGAAAATACACAGATCATCACTTAATTGTTTGGAGAAGTTGCTGTTGGAGGACATTTTGATACTATTCTCTACTTATGGAAGTGTTCTTGGGCAGCATTGTGAGTGGGCCCACTCCCTTGGGTGAGAAGCAACCCCACAAGTGAATTGTCTCTGGATGCTTCACTGTTGGCATGACACAGGACTCATGGTAGCATTCACCTTTTCCTTCACCAGACCATCGATTTTCCAGATGTCCGAAACAGTCTGAAGGAAGATTCATCAGAAAAAATAACTTTGCACTAGTCTTCTGCTGTCCAGTCCTTGTACTTCCTGCAGAATTTCAGTCTGTCCTTTATTGGTTGTCTTGGAAAGAAGTGGCTTCTTTGCTCTCCTTGTTGACACAAGGCCATTATCCAAAGTCTTCACCTCACTGTGCATTCAGTTGCACTCACACCCACCTGCTGCCAATACTGAGCGAGCTCTGCACTGGTGGCAACACAATTCTGTAGCTGACTCCACAGGAGGAGATGGTCCTAGCACTTGCTGGACACTTTTAGCTGATCATTTTGTGCCAGGGTGAAAATAAGTGAAAATGGGTTTTTGTGATAAAGTTAACTATTTATGCTAATAAAGCTCTTTGGAATGACTCAATATGCATCTGATCACTCTACACAATAATATAAAAACAATGTGAATTGCCACCACAAAAAACTGAAACCACAAATTTTGCAAAACACAACATTTGTATCACTGCCAAAACATTTGGCCATTACTGAACAAATTAGGCTAAATGCTTTAGTCATATTTTTCTTCCATCCATTTTCTGAACCCAGTTTTCCAGTATAGAGTTTCATGGAGTTAGAGTCTTTTCAGGGATTAGTGAGAGCAAAGCAGATATCAGTGCTGGGTGAGAAGCTCACTGTTCTCACTGTGAAGTTCTACTTTGCATATTTGCCATCCATGGTTTTGACCCAAAGCGTTTCAAAATTATTAAAAGATAAAAATCTAAATATTCTGGAAAACCAACATTTGAAATTCCTGTGTTCATCGCTGCCTACAAAATATGCACAGATACAATATTCATAGACTGATGCTGTTGAGGGATGGCATACCCAAGCCCAGTCAACCCTCAGTCCCACTGTATCAGGCGTTATGTTTGCTTAGTGTGTGCAACCATCTTTATGCTTTTACATAAATCCTGAGCTTCCACACTTTTTGTACATTCACTGGGGCTCCAGGAACCATATCGCCACAGATACGGTGGGCTGTAATTTAATTTTACCTTGCAACCTTTCTCTGCATATGCAAAAACATAGGAAAATGTATTCTGCTGCAAAACATGGCGAGGAGGGATGTGGTTAAACAACAAATACCTGCAAACATTTCAGATCATCTTTCTAAAATTCATTTTTTGATTGTGTGACTTCCAGAAGGATCCTTGCTTGGATTTCCTTATGAAATTGATGAAAGAGACAGCAGATAGTGTTGTCTCTGATTCCAGAAGAGTAGTGTAAAGTGGAATCACTGGGTTGATGTGTAGGCAGCCAGTGCACAAGCCAGAAATTTACCATGTGGAGCTGCAATGAAGAAACTCTTTAAGATCTGGGGCCTCATGCATAACACCATGCGTAGAATTCACACTATAACATGGCATAAGCACAAAAGCGGAAATGTGCTTACACACAAAAAAATCCAGATGCATAAATCTGTGCGAAAGCCAACTTCCACGTTCTTCTACTACATAAATCCCGGTCAGTGTGAAAAGTAATGCACGTGCACACGCCTGCTGTCCCGCCCCGTCTCCTCCTAGAATTACGCCTCTTTGAATATGCAAATCAATATAACCAGCCCTTAAGCTCAGCGTTCTGTGAAAAGGCAATGGCAAAAGCAAGGGAGGAAATAAAAGAATTTCAGTGAATACCAAGTGGAGGCAAGGAAAAACGTACAATTTGTTGGTTTAAACAGGGGTATAAAAAACAGAAGGAAGTTAATCGAGTGACATAGAATGTCGGAGAAACTCAAAAGCTCAAATATAATTTTCATGATGATAGGAGTTAAAGCATGTTATTAAACATGGGAACACGGTGGCACAGTGATTGTGTGCGACCTTCGATGAAATAATTTATTGCAGCAGCATTGTCTCTTTCAAACGTAAAACCCCCAGTTCCTGTCCTTACTTTTCATTCTCAAAATACCCAATCACCACACAATCAGCTCTGTAATAGACGTTAAGCCATCTGTAGGTTTAGAACGCTAATTCTTCAAAACTATAAAGGAACATTGAAATATCTTCATAGTACAGTGGAACCTCGGGTCACGAATGTCTCTGAACATGTACAAATCAGGATACGACCAAAAAGTTTGCCAGACTTTTGCATCTGTTCATGACCACACACTTGGGTGACGAACAAGCCAGTTTCCCTTCCGGTTCATACGCACGATGATTTCTGCATGTGTTCAGTTTCTCCCTGAGCATTCGCTGTGAACTCTTTGTGCTCTATTTCGTTTCCCTTCCAGTTCGTACGTGCCAATGATTTCTGCACGTGTTCAGTCTCTCCCTGTACTGTACATTGTTCTCGGTGCATCACGCAGAGGGACTGTCCATCAAAACTGTAACCTCCTCTCAACCCAGCTTCCTCCTGTGGTATAGCGGGTCCACAGCTCCAGTCTAAAAGGCCAGTTTTAATAAATGAGCGGTTCCTGAGGAGTTTGTGATGTGGGCGTTTCTCACCTAAGTGCACAGGTGAGAAACGATCCTCATCTGTAATTGTTCCCAGGAGCTGCTGATTGCCGCAACTACCACGTCCTCTTTATAAATAGAATCATGAGTTGGCTAAAGGGAAAAAGAAGAGAACACGAAAGAACGGGAGGCTGCAGGAGAAGGCAGGAAGCAGGAGGAGAAAGCCGGTGCAGGAGAGAGAGAGAGAGAGAGAGAGAGACAGCGAGCGTGAGCGCGCGAGAGAGAGAGAAAGTGAGCGTAGGCTCGCGTGCAGCTGAGAGCAAGCGAGTGCAGGCTCGTGTGCAGCTGAGCAAGGAGCCAGGGTGTTTGTCTCAATGTTATTCAATGTTTTTACATTTAGTTTACTATGACACTGTGCATTCTATGGTATAATTAACTATTTTTGTGCTTAAAAATCTTTAAAGAAAATATAATTACATACAGTTCATACGGTCTGGAACAGATTAATTTTATTTACATACAATCCTATGGGGGAAATTACTTCAGGTCACGACCAAATTGGGTTACGACCAGAGTTTTGGAACAAATTACGGTCGTGACCCGAGGTTCCACTGTACATGTTTAATTATTCTATCCTTCCAGTGTCACTCCAGTCCCAGCAAGCATGCAGCACGAGGCAGGAACAATCCGTGAATGAAGAGCCAGATCCTTGCTAGCGCAGTGACACTGTGTCCTCACATTTAATTATTAACAATATAGATTATTTAAATGAAGTTAAAGTTTTATCTGTATGATATAATAATCATATTTTCCTGCATTTCATCTTAGAAATGATGTTGTCATCATATGCAAATATGCGCTTTATAAAGTGGCTCAGGTTGTGCAATATTACAACTGTATCGCAAGTTTATAGTGAGGTAATTGTACTTATAAGTACAAACAGTTCTACAAGGAGCACTTGATGGACTGATTGCGTTTATAGTTCTGGGGATGAAACTGTTTCTGAACCATGATGTCCATGCAGGAAATGTTTTGAAGCGTTTGCAATGTGAGAGCAGTTCAAATAGGCAGCACGGCTTAGGCAGTGTGTGCTTGATGCTGTATACCGATAATTCTCTTTCTGATCAGCTGCTCCGAGTGGTGCAGTGAGAGTAATATGGAAAAAGATGATCCGCTGTGGCAACCCCAAACGGGAGCAGCTGAAAAAAGAAAAAGAAGGTGCAGTGAGAGTAACAACGCTAAAGCAGCTATGGTATTTGT
Source organism: Polypterus bichir lapradei (assembly GCA_026402145.1). NCBI lineage: Eukaryota > Metazoa > Chordata > Cladistia > Polypteriformes > Polypteridae > Polypterus > Polypterus bichir. Next base: position 12,534,867 of record JANRMT010062836.1, read on the forward strand.
ATAATATTTATACATGAGACCCCTGGTCAGCCACTGCTGCATTCGAAGGAAAAGGACAGTGGTTTCAACCACAGAATAACCCTTTGGGAGTAATATTTCTTACTTTGCGTTTAAACAAAAAAAAATTAGGAGCAATTTTGTAAAATTGTATGTGAAATGAAACTTGGCTGTTTCTCTCATAGTTAGTGTTAAATGTAATTATGGGTAAGTGTTTGTTAAACTTAGTTTATTACGAATGATCTGTAGAGTGTATCTGATTACCAATAGTTAATTTAATTTGATTTTTGACTAGAAGGTGTACGTGTTTTCCTATTTCTGTATTTGTGAGAGTATATAGTATGAACTCTACATTTAATTCCATTACTGTCTATAAATCATTCACTCATTTATTTTGATCATACCTACTACAATTCAATTGCTCTATATCAATATGAAAGGGTTTTTGCTATTTGATGCTTTACAAATCTGCATTATGAAAACCTTCCATCCATGCATCCATCCGCTTTGGTCATGCAGATCTCCACCAAAAATGACTCAACTGGCAAGGTTGTTTTTTGCTGGAAGTCTAAAATGCTGGAATATTAAAGAGGTGTTTCTTTGGGGTTTATAAAGTATCATTAAAGGTAGTTTGCAATCGTGGGATTTCCAAAATTATCTCTGTGATGACATTATTGTATTTGTATAGTGATCGTCTGGAGTACAGAGTTTATATTTAGCATGTATAATTCCAACCTCTTGATTTGCTTGCCAAAGTAATATACTGTACATTCTTCATTCTCCTGCAGAAATTCCATTGTAAGAGGTTTCAGAGGAATTTCAATCAACTGTTGTTCTGCTTCACTGAGGGAAAGCAACATTGCTGATGTTTTGATTGGATGTGGAATGCCTTCCATGACCTTAGAACTGTAGCAGAACAACATTTGATAGCCCTCTCATTTCAAAGATGAACAATGATCTCCTAGACAGAATAACATTTACACTCAGAAAACTAGTCATGCAGAATAAACCTAATATTTATCCACTTCCTGACAATAAATATACTGTATTAATATTTTAAAAGCAATTTTTTGTGTTACGCACTTACCCTTTATTTTTGTCTTTATAAAAAAAAATTCTCTTAAAAATTAAGTCAATGGTCAATCAGCACAAACAGAAATTGTTGCCAAGACATGGTGGCATTTCACATACTTTAAGGGAAACTCTGTGACCCTGATGAGAGCTGCCTACATTTCACACTGTTTTCTCACAGTGAAACAGAATTTTTCTAATTAATGTTAAAAACCATTTCATAATAGCATTGTCAGATCATAGTAATACTAGATCAAACATACAGTATCAAAAACATGAAAAATAGCAGCTTTTGAAGGTAATGTACACAATAAGGACACATAAAAGTGCAAATTTAAATTATTCAAAAAAAAGTTTAACACTCTGAGAATAATATTTTTTCTCATATAGCATATTCTGTGAATACTATAGAAAACAGAATATTTCTAAGCAAAAAAAAAAAAAAACACAAAAATAAAAAAGGTTATGGTCAGAAATGAGCAGGTCCAGGCAGTATGATTAAGTGATCACCTTGGGTGTACATTTTAAGATGACAATAGCAGAGAATAATAAATAATTATTATTTATTTATTCATCCTCCAACCATCCTTCTGCTGGTACCAGCATAGGTGAGACATCCCCACCCACAATTACAGCAGCCCATGTGAGCAGAGAATTGAAAAGACTTCGTGCCAGCAAAGCAGCGGGTCCAGATGGTGTATCGCCACGACTGCTGAAGGCCTGTGCGTTGGAACTGGGGAGTCCTCTACAGCGCATCTTCAACCTGAGCCTGGATCAGGGGAGAGTCCCAAGGCTTTGGAAAACATCTTGTATCACCCCTGTCCCAAAGGTATCAAGACCTAGTGAGCTGAATGACTTCCGGCCTGTTGCTCTGACGTCACATCTGATGAAGACCATGGAGCGGCTGCTGCTTCACCACCTGAGGCCACAGGTCCGCCACGCCCTCGACCCTCTGCAGTTCGCATACCAGGAGAAGGTAGGAGCGGAGGATGCCATCATCTATATGCTACACCGATCCCTCTCCCACCTGGACAGAGGCAGTGGTGCTGTAAGAATTATGTTTTTGGACTTCTCTAGCGCCTTCAACACCATCCAACCTCTGCTCCTTAGAGACAAGCTGACTGAGATGGGAGTAGACTCACACCTGGTGGCATGGATTGTGGACTATCTTACAGACAGACCTCAATATGTGCGTCTTGGGAACTGCAGGTCTGACATTGTGTTCAGCAATACAGGGGCACCGCAGGGGACTGTACTTTCTCCGGTCCTGTTCAATCTATATACATCAGACTTCCAATATGACTCAGAGTCCTGTCACGTGCAGAAGTTCGCTGATGACACTGCTATTGTGGGCTGCATCAGGAGTGGGCAGGAGGAGGAGTACAGGAAGCTAATCAAAGACTTTGTTAAATGGTGCGACTCAAACCACTTACATCTTAACACCAGCAAAACCAAGGAACTGGTGGTGGATTTTAGGAGGCCCAGGCCCCTCATGGACCCTGTGATCATCAGAGGTGAATGTGTGCAGAGGGTGCAGACCTATAAATACCTGGGAGTGCAGCTGGATGACAAATTGGACTGGACTGACAATACTGATGCTCTATGTAAGAAAGGTCAGAGCAGACTATACTTTCTGAGAAGGTTGGCATCGTTCAACATCTGCAGGAAGATGCTGCAGATGTTCTACCAGACGGTTGTGGCGAGTGCCCTCTTCTACGTGGTGGTGTGCATAAAGATGAAAGACGCCTCACGCCTGGACAAACTTGTTAAGAAGGCAGGCTCTATTGTAGGAGTAAAGTTGGACAGTTTAACATCTGTGGCAGAGCAACGGGCACTAAGCAAACTCCTGTCAATCATGAAAAATCCACTGCATCCACTGAACAGTGTCATCTCCAGGCAGAGGAGTTGCTTCAGTGACAGACTTTTGTCACTGTCCTGCTCCACTGACAGACTGAGGAGATCGTTCCTCCCTCACACTATGCGACTCTTCAATTCCACCCAGGGGAGTAAATGCTAACTTTTTTCATTTTTATTACTATTTAATTTAATATTGTTTCTTTGTATCAGTATACTGCTGCTGGATTATGTGAATTTCCCCTTGGGATTAATAAAGTATCTATCTATCTATCTATCTATCTAATGAATATGGGGAAACATGTTAATATGTAAATCAGATAAGACAGTTGGGTACTTTTTTGAGTATGTAGCATGAGTCTAAAGGAGACTGATAGACAATCAAAAGAGAGAGAAAGAAGTAGCAAAGCTTTATTTTTTAAGAACTTTGATTTAATCATAACCTCATTTATTTGGAATTCAAAATATCCATGAATCCAAAGGGCAACCCTACAAAGACCTAAGGCAGAAAGTGGCATGGCTCTACCTAGCTTTCAATTTTATTGCTGGGTGGCAAATATACAAACTATAAAAATCTGGATGAAAACAAACAGGCTTGGTCTGCAATAGATATAAACTCCTGTAGTACTTCTTTATATAACTTGCTTTTTACCCCAGTAAATACAAGTTATTGTCAATATACTAACAACCCAAATGTGCTTCATTCACTCAGAATATAGAACCAATGTAGGAAGTACTTGAAGACAGAGAAGCTTTTATCTGTGGCACCTTTGCATGAAAAAACACCTTTTTCTACCCTCGCAAACATATGCAGTTTTTACTGTTTGGGAAACATATGGGATTAAATCACTTAGAGATTTGTACATAGATAACATCTTTGCATCCTACAAACAATTGCACTCCAAATTTAACTTTCCATTAATACAATTCTTTCACTACCTCCAAATTAGAAACTTTGCTGAACAAAATCTGCCCAATTTTCCTCACTTCCCAGCTACTTCTATTCTGGAAGAAATATTGATCAGACAGCATTTCTGTACTATATAAAAACATTTTAAAGTCCTTTCCTTTCAAAGATCCCAGAGTACCATGGGAAAAGGATCTCTTCCTCAACATCTCAGTAAAGCAGTAGAAGTCAGCCATGCACAGAATTCACTCTAGCTCCTTATGTGTAAAGAATACAATTATTCAATTTAAAATCATCTGTCGAGCACATCTGCCTTGTTTGAAATTGTCCAAAATGTTTCCAGGGCAAGATCCAACATGCGAACGCTACAATCAAGTTCCAGCCTCACTGGGTCACATGTTTTGGGCCTGGACCAAATTAACATCATTTTGGGCCAAAATCTTTAAATACCTTTTAGACAGCCTTGGGCTCACAATCCTTCCTAATCCACTAACAGCTGTGTTTGGTGTTCTTGTAGATGGGATTAAAGTGGAGAAGGACAAACAAATTGTGATTGCCTTTACTAAACTATTGGCACGTAGACTTATCTTGCTCAACTGGAAGAATCCTAACTATCCTATTCTAAGTCAGTGGGCAACTGATGTTATATACTACAGTAATCTCTCCTCGATCGCGGGGGTTGCGTTCCAGAACCCCACGCGATAGGTGAAAATCCGCGAAGTAGAGACCATATGTTTGTATGGTTATTTTTATATATTTTAAGCTCTTAGAAACTCTCCCACACTGTTTATAAATATTCTCCGCACAGTTATACAGTAAACCCTCGTTTATAGCGGTTGATCCGCTCCAGACAGATAAATGGATTTCCAAGAAGTAGGATTCTTTATTTATAAATCTAATATTTTCGCAGTTAGAGCACTGAAATCCTGTTTACAACCTTCTAAATACGTTTTTTAACATTATTAGAGCCCTCTAGACATGAAGTAACACCCTTTAGTCAAAAGTTTAAACTGTGCTCCATGACAAGACAGAGATGACAGGTCTTTCTCACAATTAAAAGAATGCAAACATATCTTCATCTTCAATGTGCGCGTCAGGAGCGGAGAATGTCAGACAGAGAGTAAAGTAAACAATCAAAAATCAATAGGGCTGTTGCGCTTTTAAGTATGCAAGCCTAGCGATAAAGCGGTGCAATGAAGGGATCAATGTGAAGGTAGCCTTTCAGCATTTTTTATAGGAGCGTCCGTATCTTCTAAGCAAACAGCCACTGTGCAAACAGCCCCTCTGCTCACACCCCCTCCGTCAGGAGCAGATAATGGGGCCAATCATACGTCTCCCTGATGGTATTGCATGATGGATAAGTATCTGCCTATATTTCTCAGAGAGAGTGAGACACAGAGAAAAGCAAACAATGAAAAATCAATAAGGGCTGTTAGAGCTTTTAAGTGTGCGAAGCAATGCGCGGGAAGCATATCGTATATCATTGAGGAGTTTTATTTAATATGTAATACGTGCTCTGATTGGGTAGCTTCTCAGCCATCCGCCAATAGCGTCCCTTGTATGAAATCAACTGGGCAAACAAACTGAGGAAGCATGTACCATAAATTAAAAGACCCATTGTTCGCAGAAATCCGCGAACCAACGAAAAATCCGTGATATATATTTAGATATGCTTACATTTAAAATCCGTGATGGAGTGAAGCCGCGAAAGTCGAAGCGCGATATAGCGAGGGATTACTGTATTTGAAATTGGAAAATTCAAAGATCTGTTCAAAACTTTTTTAAAACCTGGCAGGATCTAATCAATAACATTGTAGAATAAACATTTAAATCGAGGAAAAGGATTTTCTCTCCTTTTTTTCCTACTCTTAAAATTTTACTCTATCTGTTGGCCTTGCTCTCTTTCTCATGGGTGGGGGTTGATTTGAATATAGTTTTGTCAAGTCTGACTTGCTTATATGGAATGTTACTTGCTTTTAATAAATTAAATAACATTTAAAAAAAAATCAAATTCTTCCTTAGATGATCTGTCCAAAACATTTTAGAACATGTCAAGACTTAATTAAGACAATTTTAGATTAATCATTTATACTGGGGGAAAAAATGTATTTTCCTCCTTTGGTTCGTGTCTCTTTATATTTCCTTTGTGTGGGGTTTTTTTAGGTTTTGTTTTTTCTCTCTTTTATTTCTCTGGTGCACATTCTGTATTAATTTTGAAGTAATTTGTTATATCAGTTCTACAAATTTTATCTTCTTGATTGTACACTTACTTTCTTGAAATAAACTTAATCAGTTAAAACAACAGTGGATATTATGCAGTACACCATAAGAGAATATGAAAGTGTGCATTCTAACAATAATTTGCACAAAGGTTTGTAGGAAACTCAAACAAATCACCAATTCTGGTAGTTGAAATGGAGACTCTGGTAGTTGTTTACAAGTTTTTAGATAGGATGATGCAATCATTTAGCTACAGTTTTTCCTAACCAAACATTCCTGGTGAATAGATGTGTTAAAGATGCTGTTAAGGTGTTCTTATTGGCCAAAAATACAATTGGTTGTTGGTTTCATTCATAGTTCTAGTGGCCAGTGTCATATTTTCTTCAGCTGTTCGTGACATCACCTTAACCCAATTCCTGCTTGAAAAATCAGTAAAACAGCAGTCTTCATTACTGAAACCTGTGTCCAGCAGATCCAAACAATCAGCCCAGACTCAAAATCAAGCCATGTTAGCCAGTTATAATAAGCAACTCTCCTACAATTTCATGCATAATCCTAAGCATTGTGGCATACACAGTGCTTAATTATTCCAATATCCACATCTTTGTAGAAGTACTTGCTTTCTAAATAATAATTTATACCCTTTATGTGCCTGTTTCCATTTACTTCTCTTGTTTGTCTTTGTGTATTCATAATAGAGAACTAAAGCCTCATAAACCATACCTTTCATTTTTTTTTTTTATGGACACTCTGGAAAGTCTCCCAAAAGAGTCTGCCATGCCATTGTTTAAAAAATAAAGCAACAAAGAAAACTAATTAAAGAGAGTTGTGTCTGATTTGCCATAATGATTGATTGGAATAGTACTGTTTTCTTCTTTAAAATGGAGAAGTCCCATTGAATAAGAGGACAACAGGATACCTTCATGCTGAATTCTCCCCAGCTGGGATTTCAACTGAGGTTTCAGCAATTGGAGGCAGAAATTTTATTTGCTGCTCTGCTATGCCATTTATCAAATCATGCACACAGAATGCAAGACTATTTCCATTGTCGTGTAAGAAAATGATATTACTCTTAGTCAGGGTGACTATTCAGAATAGTAAATTATGTGGCTTACTCATGAGAAAACCATTGAAACCCTTTAAAACCAAGCCTCTCAGTAAGAAGGACTTACTATTACAATTCTAGATTTGATTGTGAGAGGTACAGTACATGCATATATTTGTGCATGTTACCCATTGCCTTCACAACATAACTGAATAAATAAAAGCATTATTAACTGCTGCCCAAATCTGAGCTTGCTGTTGTAGAAGTCCATATGTGACAAGATCAAAGCCTGGACCAGGAGCTGTGCTGCATACTCTGTCAGATATGATATGATCCTGCAGATATTATATAGAATTAATCTGTAAGAATGAGAGACAGTTATAGTGTGTTCAGTGAAGGATACCTAGTCATCGATCATCAACTTAAAGTTATACTGACTTGTTGGGTATTAGTGATAATAAGCCGAGCTGAGCAGAGAAGGGGTTTTCAATAGACAGGCTGGCTAGGATAACAAGGAGGTCCATCCTTGCTAGGTTCAGTTACAGGTGCTCTTTCATCCAGGAGGAGATATCGGTGAAACCTGTTCAGATTCTAGCTGATATTGTGTGGTCCTGTGAAGAGAACAACAGGTACAGCTGTGTATCATTGACAGAGCACTGATATGAGAAACCATGGAATTGAATGATAGGGCTCTGGTAAAATGAGGTCCATGGCTGATCAGCACCTTTTTAAATAAATAATGGCCGCACTTGCTCATGGTAGAAGGGGATGTGGTACGGTGGCGAGAACAGTTCCTGGGCACGATGCGGGAGCAGGCAGTTCTACACTAAGTGCACATATGATGGATCTTCCATGACCCTAATTGGCGCTGAGAGCTGCTAATCATCACAGCTGTGCCATGTCCCCATTTTAAAAAAAGAAGTACGAGTGTGAGGAGGGATTCAAAAAGAAAAGATTGACAGAGTTTAAAGGGAAAAAGAGAGAGGACATGAGGCAGAAGGAGTCGGTGAGGGAGTGAGCGAGCTGGAAGAGAACAGGCTCATGTGAGAGAAGACAGGCAGCTGGGACGAGAGCCCCAGGGAAAGAGTGTGTGGCTGACATGAGGGAAGTCGGAAGCAGTCGCTCCTGCTGTGCTGTTTCAGGGAGCAGTAGTGACCAGGGATGTGCACGGCCCACTGCAGAAGACTGGAAAGACAGCAGAGGTCGAGGAGGCTTGGGATGCAAGCCCCAGTGTGAGCACCATGGCCATTGGGGACCCAAGTCTTGGTCCAATGAAGGCACACGGACCTGGAGAAGGTCAGGTGTACTTCTTGGTAAGGCAACTCCTCTACTGCAAAGCTCATTCGGAATAAGCAGAGGAGCCACCAGCATGTAAAGGACTGTTTCTTCCAGTGGATTTTAACCTTGTTTTAATGGATCAATTTATTGATTTTAACATCCACAGTTCATTTTTTATGGATTATTTATTTATTGAACTTTTTTGAGCACTGAACTGTTTTGGGACACTTGCTTTGTGAATTGTTTTTAATAAAAGCACTAAGCACTTTGCACCTTCCCCTTGCCTCATATTGTGTTCTCATTTATACAGCTCATCCCGGTCATGACTATTGACAGTGTCGGGTTCAAGGAGCTCCCATAATGGAAGAGCTGGAGCATGGAGCCAGACCCGCACAAGAGCCTAGTGAAATTAAGTACAGAGAGAAGAGGAGCTGACATCTCTTTTTGCAAGGACACACAGTACGATCTAAAATTCCAACCTTTTGAGAGCAGCCCCAGTGATACCAATGCCTGAGAGGATGGTAAGGAGGATCTGATGATTGATTGTGCCAAAAGTGGAAGATAGATATAGAAGAATGAAAACAATTAAAATGTTGGTAGCTCTAGCTAACATGTTGACAATAGTCAGTAGAGCTGCCTCAGTGGCATGGTTCCTTCTGATTAGGATCACTCAACTGTTGTGTAGAAGGAAGAAAGGTACTTAGTTAGAAACAGCATGTTCAAGTCTTTTGGATAGACAGGAGAAGAGAGAGACTGGCCTGTAAATGCCTACTTTAGAGGGTTGAGAATAGGTTTTTGAGAAATAGAGCTATTAAGGAATGTTTGAACATAGAAGGAAAGGTACCTGTGCTGAACAGTAGTTTGTACCAATCTCAACCCTGTATGCCATCTGATAACAAAGGTGTAGATCAGAGCTGAACTGATATGTTTGCTTTCAGACCAGAAGGTGCAAAATAGATATCCAATTCAATGACTGACAACTGTAATGGACTAAATAATGGTCCTAAAAGCAGGCACTGATTTTGTAATGGAAAGTGGCTTTAATCCAATCACAAGAGATTACACCTTTGTTCAAAAACAAGCGGCACTCAATTCTCCCTGAGAAAATCTGTTGTTTTGCACTCTCTGAAATCTGCTCTTTCTCTGAAATGAAACAGCTGATGAGCCACTCCCTCTTTGGGGAGCTGAAAACTGGCAATCTCTTCTCTTTGTGGACCTTAAAGCTGAGACCCACTCTGCAAGCCAAGCCCTGTGCCAGGTAGCTGAAAACACTGAGAAACAGGTATTATTTCAAGGAGGGAGCCTCATCTAAACTCTTGTGCCAGAAAGAGTAAAGCTTTCCCCTGTGAAGTTGCAGACGACACAGCAAAGGGCCTAACTGAGGAAAGCACAGACCACCAGGGACAAGGACCAGAAAGAAAGAGAGCACTCCAATGCAAGGAGAATCCTTTACTTGAGCCTGGAGAAACAACAGCAACAGCCACACACATCATTGGAAATCACCCTTAAAGATGTGGTATCGTAAAACAGTTTATCTCTTCTATGTTATATTTTTGTTTATCTATTCTGTCTGTGTCCTGTCTAATGACTGGCTCCTACAACAGAGAAAGGTAATATAATGTATATAAAATATGAGCCTTACAGAAATTTAATTACTGGTATTGCCAAAGGCAAAACTGATAATTAGTAGAATACATTAAACCTATCAAATAAACTTTGGGGGTATCGGTCAAGTATTGGTTTCAAAGAACCAGTGGAACAATGAATGAACCAGACAACAGAGGTGCAATTCAAAATTTCTTTACTTTAAGCAAACAATAACTTTTTAAAATCAGTCCCAAATGCATTTCCTCATTAAACGAATATAATAATAAATATAAACTCATAGTGATTCAAACATTTAAAAATCCATTTAAAAGCACAATAAATATTTAAAATGAATTTCACTATAAATTTATTTCACATTCCCATTTTTCTTCTGCTCAACAAATTCAAAATCAATGTCTCCTCTCTATACATATATATCTCACTTTTTCTTTCTAGCCAACTGAATGGGAACTATCAGATCACTCCTGTATGAAAAACATAATAGGTTTAACGCTGTTCTAGCTCTGCTTTCCACACACTCCAAAAACTGAGAAGACCATATAACACAAAGTTCAGGTTGAGGACAAGACCAAACCAATCTAACTTCTGCCACCAGCTGCCTACTGACTGAAGACCACAAAAGACCTCTTTAGACACTCACAAGCTGCTTAAAAATGTTCTCAGGACTTAATGTGATAGGGTTCTGATAAGAACCACAACTGTGTTATATACCTGGGCATCTCTATATCTTAAAGATTTCTGCATGTTTATGTGCAATTTCTCCAACTCACACTGATGTAAGCCACCTGCTGTTCACCCAGAGTCTTCCCTGACAGCACAAGCTCACAATCTACATCCTTCATTTGACTGTCTTTCCCTAGCCATATCACCAGATGGTATTTATGCTTCCTTTGTCAAGAAGCAATTTCTCGGTCTCCCTGGTGGATGCTTACCCGAATACTGCCTTCACTGTCTTTGACTCTTACAATTGCCAATTTGTTGTGGGATAACAGGACAATCAAAATTATACTTCATAGCAGACACACGGCTAAAATATTACACTCAATATTCGGCATGTACTTCTTTCATGATCCGAGAGAAAAAAACAAGTTAATCCACATCTCATGCCCAATACACCGAAATGAGTACTGGTGAAGAACTGATTCCTTTGGTTGGATATAAGAAGCAGAGAAAAATGGTCTTTTGATGTTGGTTCTCTTTTGGTCAGTGGCATTGAATGCATAGCATTTTATTTAAACAAATTATTACAAAATGTTTACAACAATAAACCCATTCAAGTAACATATTTAGTTCAATACCAGCTGGCCTAAAAATCTCATGGCAAATGTAACTACTTCAAAAATTAATCCAGGAATCAATTTTTAATCTGTCAGGCTCATACTGTACAGGCCATACTATACAGGTACACCTTCTAAGGTGGTCACTTCAGTGTGATTTCCCAACATTGGCTTTTCTAGCAAGAAAGTCAAGCCATAAAGATGTGAAGAGTTGAGCAATTCCTCATCACACATGATTTGTTAACGTGGACATCTGGAAGAACTGGAGGCAAAAATGACCAATGATGGGTTGTCAAAAAATACACATACAAGAGGGACCAAAAATCCATCCATTATCGAACCCGCTATATCCTAACTACAGGGTCACGGGGGTCTGCTGGAGCCAATCCCAGCCAACACAGGGCACAAGGCAGGAAACAAACCCCGGGCAGGGCGCCAGCCCACTGCAGGGCACACATACACACCAAGCACGCACTAGGGACAATTTAGAATCACCAATGCACCTAACCTGCATGTCTTTGGACTGTGGGAGGAAACCGGAGTACCCGGAGGAAACCCACGCAGACACGGGGAGAACATGCAAACTCCAATCAGGGAGGACCCGGGAAGCAAATCCAAGTCTTCTAACTGCGAGGCAGCAGTGCTACCCACTGCGCCACCATGCCGCCCGGGACCAAAAATTGTAAAAAAAAAATAAATAATAATAATAATAAAATGTATTATACAACTTACAGCAATCCCATTTTAGTCACCATCAAAATGCTCCTCTTGAGATGTAATACACCTGTCTCAATGCTTCTTTCAATCTAGAAACATTTCCCGTACTCATCTTTTGTTACCATGTCTAGAGCTCCTGCGATTGTTTTCTTGGATTTGCTCCATGATACCAAATGGTCTTCCATTCAGTTTCAAATGTAATTTAAGGAAAAGAAGCCAGAAGGAGCAAGATCTGGCAAATTCTGGGCAGGCAAAGAAACGACCACATTGTTTTGGTCAAAAATTCTCTAAATTACAATGTCGTGTTTGCAGGTGCACTGTTATGGTGCAAAATGTATTTTGCATGAGCCACTTCTCAGGATGTTTTTTGTTTTTCTGAAGCTTTCTCACAGACACCCCAGCAGTTCAGTTTAATTTTGTGGATTGACAATCTGGTCATGGGAAAATGATATTCATTAATTAGTAAAAACACAGTCATCATTGTTTTCATTATTCATGTGACCTGAAACCTTGGAGATAAATAAGAATTGCTGGACTCATGTGCCCATTTGTAAAATAAATGTCAGAAATACACGCTCTGCCAACTAAGCACAGTGCCACTTGGTAAACTGATTAACAAGATTGTTGACATATGATACTTAGTGGCAAAATTACATCCTATTCTCATTCTACATGGTCAATTCCAGTTATTTTTGGATCTCCCTCATATTACATATATATATTTACTAGCAGAATACCCGCGCTTCGCAGCGGAGAAGTACTGTGTTAAAGAAGTTATGAAAAAGAAAAGGAAAAATTT
>JANRMT010062836.1:12548039-12586870 GCA_026402145.1 Polypterus bichir lapradei
TATATATATATGTATGTGTCTATATGTGTGTGTATAGCTTTGATCACTGAGTGCAAGGGAAAAATAATAAAATGTAGTCTATAAGTTATTAAACAGTAAAACATTAACGTTTTAAGAAGTAAAGGTACATTGAGCACTACTGGAGTGGTTGCGGGTAAACTACATTTTAAAGACGGTATAACAGAAGAGGTAAGTAGTACTAACAGCAGCTAAAATGTATATGGATCATCTCTCGGTAGTAGATCCCTTTTGAAAGGCGCTACACGACGGCTGTGGTATAGAAATTACATTTTCTATGTGAAAGTCCAAATTTCTGCCTCTGGTAATGTGCCTTACCAGCAATTAAAGAAAATTAGTTTTGTGTCCTCTGCAGTGTTAAGAGAGAAAGGCTTTGGTTTGGGATAAAAGGAAAAAAGGTGTAAAGAAAGGAAAGTTGCGTTTTTCTTTTATATAGTATAGAGAGATGTGTTCGCTGACGATATGAGCGCCTTTTGGGGACAGTCGCGGTGGGTCTTGTGCAGACTGGTGAGACGTCCCAGCTATTAATCGGCTGTGATGGCACTGTCAGTCCTTCACTCCTGTGCGTGTCTTCATAATCCGAGCTGACGACCTCATAATCGTATACGTGCAAAATAAAGTGCGAAGCGCCTTAATATTATTTTGCCGCAGAAGCGCAGTCAGCGTCTGAAAGGCCGGCACAGCTATGCGCGCGCGCCGGCTGCTCGACTTTTGCTAGGCAGGAGACGCCAGTTTTTGCAGACACGTTCACATGATCAAAAGTCTCCGCGCTCTTTGGAGGTCATTCATATACAAAATACCCGCGCCTCGCAGCGGAGAAGTAATGGGTTAAAGAAGTAATGAAAAAGAAAAGGAAACATTTTAATAATAACGTAACATGATTGTCATGAGTGTTGCTGTCATATATATGCCTGCCTAAATAAGTCACCCTCGCTTCGCTCTTACTTTTTTACCGTTCATTTAATCATGGCTAGTGGCGGAAAAATTATAAAATGGAAGGAGGATTACACTGAGTATGGCTTTACCAAAACAATTATTGATGGCGAATCGATTATTCATAAAGCTTGAATTGGTGATCTGTTTTTGTGTGTTAACCTCATATCTTTTCATACTTCTTCTCAAACCAAGGTGGTGCGAGGCTAAAATGAATTGGGATGCGCTGATCAATGTTATCGGTGTACCAGGAAATCATGCATTGACAAAAGTTCCCCTTTGATTGTAATGCAAAGTGTGATTAAATGCATTATTTTTTAACGCGTTATGGAGCACATGCATCGAAGCTTCTCAGCTGTGCTTGTGCTAAGAAAATTAAACATTTTAAAAATAACGTAACACGATTGTCAATGTAACCTTTTGTAAGTAGTGCCTGGAGGATTCAGTGTGGAGAAAGTCTAGAGACAGCGTGTGTTTTAACTTGTGGATTTCTCTGTATTTGGTGGCAGTGTGACGAAGTTGCTTCGGAAGACGGCGTTAGCCGCGGAGCTCAGCTCAGAGCGAAATGAGGTAAATGGGAGGGGAGATGATGACGTGACTCCCCCACCCGCCTTAACTGTCAATCCCCAACAAACACAGTCTCTCGGAATTTGCATAAGCACACCCCTTCACCTGCAATTTTAACTTAGTTACAAAGTGATCAAAACTCTCGTTTATATCCTGCGTCCTCTCATTAAACTTGTATCCCGCATTACCCGTGGTCACGAAAAGCACCAGCGGCAGCCTGTCTATTAAGTTAATTTAAAGTTTAGGTTTATACCTCGCTTTGTTTCCGAAGTAGCTGTACTGATGAATATGGTAGTATGTCAATCGCTCGCTTCTTATTGTTTCGCTGCCTTCTCAATTATATAATGCATGTTTTCTTCAGCGTATTTTGGAGCTCTTCCTGGTTTTCTACATAGTGCGTTGACAGTCAGTTCACGTGATTACGTGGGCGCCGTAATGATGTCACACGAAACTCCGCCCCCACGGCGGTCAAGCTCAACTCCATTACAGTAAATGGAGAAAAATACCTTCCAGTTATGACCATTACGCGTAGAATGTCGAAATGAAACCTGCCCAACTTTTGTAAGGAAGCTGTAAGGAATGAGCCTGCCAAATTTCAGCCTTCTACCTACACGGGAAGTTGGAGAATTAGTGATGAGTCAGTCAGTCAGTCAGTCAGTCAGTCAGTCAGTGAGTGAGTGAGTCAGTGAGGGCTTTGCCTTTTATTAGTATAGATTTATTTACAGTGGTGTGAAAAACTATTTGCCTCCTTCCTGATTTCTTATTCTTTTGCATGTTTGTCACACAAAATGTTTCTGATCATCAAACACATTTAACCATTAGTCAAATATAACACAAGTAAACACAAAATGCAGTTTTTAAATGATGGTTTTTATTATTTAGGGAGAAAAAAAAATCCAAACCTACATGGCCCTGTGTGAAAAAGTAATTGCCCCCTGAACCTAATAACTGGTTGGGCCACCCTTAGCAGCAATAACTGCAATCAAGCGTTTGCGATAACTTGCAGTGAGTCTTTTACAGCGCTCTGGAGGAATTTTGGCCCACTCATCTTTGCAGAATTGTTGTAATTTAAAAATCAGCTTTATTTGAGGGTTTTCTAGCATGAACCGCCTTTTTAAGGTCATGCCATAGCATCTCAATTGGATTCAGGTCAGGACTTTGACTAGGCCACTCCAAAGTCTTCATTTTGTTTTTCTTCAGCCATTCAGAGGTGGATTTGCTGGTGTGTTTTGGGTCATTGTCCTGTTGCAGCACCCAAGATCACTTTAGCTTGAGTTGACGAACAGATGGCCGGACATTCTCCTTCAGGATTTTTTGGTAGACAGTAGAATTTATGGTTCCATCTATCACAGCAAGCCTTCCAGGTCCTGAAGCAGTAAAACAACCCCAGACCATCACACTACCACCACCATATTTTACTGTTGGTATGATGTTCTTTTTCTGAAATGCTGTGTTCCTTTTACGCCAGATGTAACGGGACATTTGAATTCCAAAAAGTTCAACTTTTGTCTCATCAGCCCACAAGGTATTTTCCCAAAAGTCTTGGCAATCATTGAGATGTTTCTTAGCAAAGTTGAGACCAGCCCTAATGTTCTTTTTGCTTAACAGTGGTTTGCGTCTTGGAAATCTGCCATGCAGGCCGTTTTTGCCCAGTCTCTTTCTTATGGTGGAGTCGTGAACACTGACCTTAATTGAGGCAAGTGAGGCCTGCAGTTCTTTAGACGTTGTCCTGGGGTCTTTTGTGACCTCTCGGATGAGTTGGGGTAATTTTGGTTGGCCAGCCACTCCTGGGAAGGTTCACCACTGTTCCATGTTTTTGCCATTTGTGGATAATGGCTCTCACTGTGGTTCGCTGGAGTCCCAAAGCTTTAGAAATGGCTTTATAACCTTTACCAGACTGATAGATCTCAATTACTTCTGTTCTCATTTGTTCCTGAATTTCTTTGGATCTTGGCATGATGTCTAGCTTTTGAGGTGCTTTTGGTCTACTTCTCTGTGTCAGGCAGCTCCTATTTAAGTGATTTCTTGATTGAAACAGGTGTGGCAGTAATCAGGCCTGGGGGTGGCTACAGAAATTGAACTCAGGTGTGATACACCACAGTTAGGTTATTTTTTAACAAGGGGGCAATTACTTTTTCACACAGGACCATGTAGGTTTGGATTTTTTTTCTCCCTAAATAATAAAAACCATCATTTCAAAACTGCATTTTGTGTTTACTTGTGTTATATTTGACTAATGGTTACATGTGTTTGATGATCAGAAACATTTTGTGTGACAAACATGCAAAAGAATAAGAAATCAGGAAGGGGGCAAATAGTTTTTCACACCACTGTATATGTTGACATATACAGTAAGATGGAGCACAGACAGACTAGACAGACAAACATATAGCACAGAAGATTCTGGCTGTTTACTAGCTGTTTAGAGCTCTAGTTTATCTTGGCACAGGTAAATAATTCTTTAAAGATTATGTCCAGTGTTGTGTGGAGTTGTTGCCTTGTTGCTGCTCCCAGTTAAAGTGAAGATTCTTCTTGCATTGAAGTGTACTCTTTGCCTTTGCTGCGTGATTCTTTGTTTGTGGTGGACAGTACTTTCTCAGTTAGGCACTTTTCTGTGTTGCATGCAGTTTCATAGGGAAAAGCATTACTCTTTCTGGCACAAAAGTTTAGATGCTAAACTTCCCTCCTTAAAGTAATGGCTGCTTCTGAGACTTTTCAGCCCACAGCTTGGCAGGGCAGAAAGATTGTCAGCTTTCAGATACACATACACAAGGAGAGTGTCAGTTTTCAACTAACCAAAGAGAGAGTGGCTCATCTGGTCCCTGGTTTCAGAGAGAGATTTTTGAAGGTCATTTTGCAGAGTGCGAGCACAATTTTCCCTTGGAGTAGACTGGTCCAGAGAGAGTGCCTAGGGTGAGTCCCCAGAGTTCCCTCAGAAGTCAATGAGAATTTCCAGATGGAATGAGTGAAACTGATTTATGAAGGAAGGTGGAAACTCTATTGATTGGATCAAAGTCACTTAAAGTTACAAAATCAGTGCCTTCCCAAGAGATTTGATGAGGGCCTCTGCCAGTATGTGTGTTCCACACTGATTTACACATTTCTTATCAGATGAAGTACAGCCTGGTCCTGGTACAAAGAGTTTGGTTAAACTGGGAGAAGGTGAAGCTGAATGTCTGAATCTGTGTTAAAACTGTTTTCTTAACAGGCCAGATGTGCGACTAAACCTTAGCAGAATGGGCAATGCTTACTTTGTCCTACATAATATTATACAATATCATACCGCAATTAATCATACTTTCTTCTTTGTGCAGTATTGTTCATGAGCCTTCTGTAAACAGGGAATATGCTCTGTTTTATAAAAATGATTTTTTGATGGCACCATTATGTGCCAGACGATAAAATCATAAATGCTGCATAAAATGTAATATGATGGTGTAAGAGCATTTTAAAATTTCAAAATATGCAACATTTGATGGTGGTCTGTCTAAATTGTCTGTCAACATATATTATGGTAGAGGCACTGAAATCATTTTAATAAACAGCAACAAAAAGAAAATATTTATTTTTAATTATGCTCAGCTAGGCATATGATTGTGAAAGAATCATAAATCACTAAATAAATGCAAAACTGGTATCAAAAAAGTAATAAGTATTATATTATAGTATAAAAAAACTCTACTGGCAAAGTCTTCACATAAATAAATTTTTTTTAATGGAGCAGGTCTTCATCTAAGCTTGAGATTAATGATGTATTTAGCTTGAGTCCCCTAATTTATGAATTGTATGCTTGCTAAGTTATAAAAATATTCTTAGAAATGAACTATCCTTTGTTTGATTATTTCATTAAGGTACATTTAATAATAAAGTCAGGAGAGGTAAAAGAAAAAGTAAATGATGTTTTGGAGTACAGAGATTCTTTAAGGAAATGCATTAGCAATAACAGCATAATGAAACTCATATACCAAAAAGGTGCATAATAAAACCTGACATAGATAAATTATTGAAGATGGAGAAGTCTCTTAAAGCATTATTCTGGGAAAACATCAATGACTTAGGAAGTCGTTTAAAGCATTTCAGTTATGAAAGTCACTGCAACGGTCTGCTTAGAAAAATGAAATTAATACCGCCAATTACAAATAAATAGTATTGAATTACAAATCCATTTGCTGAACCTGCTTAACACAGTAGGTTAACTAAGGTATAGAGGGTATAGGTGTATGTTTATCCGCTCTTGGCAACTGGCTGGCATCTTGTTCAAGGTTCATTTCCTACATTGTACAATGATGCTGTTGTTTTAGGATCCAGATCTCTGGTATTTATAATAACTAATATTTTACTACGAAATTTTAAAAAAATCTAAAATTCAAACAAGGACATAATAGCTGTTATAGGAAGCTACAGTTTGAAAACCCTTTTAGATTATGTTTTTACTTTTCTGCATAAAAAACATAGTCGTGTGAAGGGTAGCCTGTGGGTGACAAGTGCAGCTTTTGTCTATAAAAAATGTTTGAGGGCCTATACAGTAGAATGCAATCTATTAATTATAGATTTAGATTGGCAATGGAGTTGTTTGGGAGAAAGTAAGAAGGTTCTTCTACTCAGGTCACATGTTGAGTGTAGGCAGAGGTGCAGATACAGCTGTATTAGATTGGGTCAGATAAACATGGAAAACATTCTGGAAGCTGTCTCTTGTGCTTACATCCAAATGAGACCTTCTGGTATTGAAGGCAAAAGTTTATTACATCTGTGTGAGGAGTATTATGCAATATGCGATGAAAGCAGAGCATGAAGCAAAACTTATGAGAACAGTGGTAAGAATGAATGAATGGGTGAGAGGAAGATGAATGCTGTTAACAAAAAGACCTGCTATGAAGACGATAGGTGTGGTGCTGAGGAGAAACAGACTAAAGTGATTTGGACATAGAAAGTGTAAGGCAGAGGATGACTTTTGAAGAAGTGCACCAACATGGAGATGTCTGGAGTGAGGACAAGAAGGAGGCTAATAAACAGTTATTGAAATGGGCCATTGTTCTGCTATACAAAGTACCTGCCCTTCGTCTAGTTTTTACATAGATTACTGGCGAATCTTCATGGGGTCCATTTCCTCTCCCCAACTCTTTGATCGAATGTCACTGTATCGCCATAAAAATAGTACCGTCAGTAATATGGTTCCACTTCAAGGCCTGGTAATAAATAATTGTGTTTTGTTATGATAACAATACCACATTTTGGTATTTGTTTTAGGACTTGTGTATTTATTCGAAGAGCGTCATCCTGTCTTATAAATTGTGTCTTTTGAAAAGTGATTTTGAGTTTGGCTAAACAGACCAAGTTTGGTCCAAATGGGTGCTTTTATCTCTTACTTTAAAGAACCTAAATCACTGCAATTTATAGGGTTCAACAGTTGCATATTATGAAGAGAATTTTGCCTGAGTATAGCTGTGCTTGAAATTTTCTAAATTTCTGCATAAATATGACCTAAAACATCATCAGATTTTCACTCAAGTCCTAAAAGTAGATAAAGAGAAACCAGTTAAACAAATGAAACACAAATATTATACTTGGTCATTTATTACATATAAATAATATTACATATTTGTGAGTGGCAAAAATATGTGAACCTTTGCTTTCAGTATCTGGTGTGACCCCAAATGTTTCCAGTAACTTTTGATCATTCCTGCACACCAGCTTGGAGGAATTTCAGCCCATTCCTCTGTACAGAACAGCTTCAACTCTGGGATGTTGGTGGGTTTCCTAACATTAACTGCTCGCTTCAGGTCCTTCCACAACATTTCTTTAACCATTCTTTGGTAGAACGACTTGTAGGCTTAGGGTCGTTGTCATGCTGCATGACCCACCTTCCCCTGACATTTTCCTTTAGAATTCTCTGATATAATTCAGAATTCATTGTTCCATCAATGAAGGCAAGCCGTCCTGGCCCAGATGCAGCAAAACAAGCCCAAACCATGATACTACCACCACCACGTTTCACAGATGGGATAAAGTTCTATTTTGGTCTCATCCGTCCACAAAACTTTCTTCCAATAGCCTTCTGGTTTGTCCACGTGATCTTTAGCAAACTGCAGATGAGCAGCAATGTTTTTTTTGGAGAGCAGTGGCTTTCTCCTTGCAACCCTGCCATGCACACCATTGTTGTTCAGTGTTCTCCTGATGGTGGACTCATGAACATGAACATTAGCCAATGTGAGAGAGGCCTTCAGTTGCTTAGAAGTTACCCTGGGGTCCTTTGTGACCTCGCCGACTATTACACACCTTGCTCTTGGAGTGATCTTTGTTGGTCGACCACTCCTGGGGAGGGTAACAATGGTCTTGAATTTCCTCCATTTGTACACAATCTGTCTGACTGTGGATTGGTGGAGTCCAAACTCTTTAGAGACGGTTTTGTAACCTTTTCCAGCCTGATGAGCATCAACAACTCTTTTTCTGAGGTGCTCAGAAATCTCCTTTGTTCGTGCCATGATACACTCCTACAAACATGTGTTGTGAAGAGCAGACTTTGATAGATCCCTGTTCTTTAAATCAGGGGTTCTCAGACTTAGTCCTGGGGGACCCCTGTGGCTGCAGGTTTTTGTTCCAACCAGCCTCTGCTTTTAATTGGACTCCTGGGCTAATTAAGTGAAGTGTTGTTTCCCAGATTCCCTGTTTTGGGAACAATATACAAATTAGTTTAAAGTTTGGTAAAAAAAAGTATTAAAATGTACTAAGCAGTTATATGTATTTTTTTCTTTTTAACAGTACTTTCATTTTGATTGTCGTTCTACTTTTCTAGGTGTTCTAATTGTTTAGTTAATCCGTTCTTTACTACTTTGTGGGGCTGATGCTAAAGTAGTTGCAGCCTTTCACGACTGAGTGTTGTTTGAGTTTCTGGTCTGCTTGTTTCTATTGTCATTATTAAGATTCAATGAAGGGAGCAAACTGCACAGAGAAAGGGCAATATATAATGAAAAGACACTTAAGCATTTAAATCCATAGCAAAAAAAGAAATATTTCTAAGTTTCTTATAAATGTAAAAATCATGCTGCTCTGCTTTTCTGAATGTAGAATAAAAGATAAATACTACCAGCTAATTAAATTAGATCAGTGCTATCAGTTGTTGTCACTGATTAGGAATCTGGTTGGAACAAAAACCTGCAGCCACAGGGGTCCTCCAGGACCGAGTTTGAGAACCCCTGCTTTAAATAACACAGGGTGCCCACTCACACCTGATTGTCATCCCATTGATTGAAAACACCTGACTCTAATTTCACCTTCAAACTAACTGCTAATCCTAGAGGTTCACATACTTTTGCCACTCACAAATACCTAATATTGGAACATTTTCCTTAATAAATAAATGACCAAGTATGATATTTGTGTCTTATTTGTTTAACTGGGTTCTCTTTATCTATTTTTAGGACTTGAGTGAAAATCTGATGATGTTTTAGGTCATATTTATACAGAAATATAGAAAATTCTAAAGGGTTCAGAAACTTTCAAGCACAACTATAAATACTGTTGGAAAATGGCAGGCTATCTATGGGCTCTTTTCTGAAAAAAAAAACTGTGAGGAAACAAATGTTGAAAAGAGGGTGAAGGGAGAATATTGAATTTCTTTAAAAAAAGCAATTATTTTGAGGGGAAATTCCCTTCCAAAATGGGAACAAGGCAGTGACATATTAAACTTATGTTCTTATTACAATCCTTCCTAGGAAATTGTTTGTATTTACCTGACTTGAAAATGAACATGTCTGGGGACATTGGTTTCTAATCAGCATATGTGTACTCCTTGATAATTGGCAACAATACTTTTTGTTTAACCTGTGTTTACATTACAGTGATCCCTCGCTATGTCGTGCTTCCACTTCCGCGGCTTCACTCCATTGCGGATTTTAAATGTAAGCATATCTAAATATATATCATGGATTTTTTGCTGGTTCGTTGATTTCTGCGGACAATGGGTCTTTTAATTTATGGTACATGCTTCCTCAGTTGGTTTGCCCAGTTGATTTCATACAAGGGACGCTATTGGCGGATGGCTGAGAAGCTACCCAATCAGAGCACATATTACGTATTAAATAAAACTCCTCAATGATAAACGATATGCTTCCCACACGGTGCTTTGCATACTTGAAAGCCCGAACAGCACGTATTGATTTTTGATTGTTTGCTTTTTTCTGTCTCTCTCACTCTCTCTGACATTCTCTGCTCCTGATGGAGGGGGTGTGAGCAGAGGGGCTGTTTGCACACTGGCCTAGAGGATACGGACGCTCCTCTAAAAAATGCTGAAAGACTACCTTCACATTGCTCCCTTCCTTGCTGCTGCTTTGTCCGGCAGTGCTTCACATACTTAAAATCCTGAACAGCCCTATTGATTTTTGATTGTTTGCTTTTCTCTCTTTCTGTCTCTCTATCTCTCTCTCTCTCTGACATTCTCTGCTCTTGACGCGCACTCCTTTGAAGAGGAAGATATGTTTGCATTCTTTTAATTGTGAGACAGAACTGTCATCTCTATCTTGTCATGGAGCACAGTTTAAACTTTTGACTAAAGGGTGTTATTTCATGTCTAGAGGGCTCTAATAATGTTCAAAAACGTATTTAGAAGGTCATAAACAGGTTTTCTATGCTGTAACTGCGAAAATATTCAATTTATAAATAAAGAATCCTACTTTGCGGAAATTCATTTATCGTGGTAGAGTCTGGAATGGATTAACCGTGATAAATGAGGGTCTACTGTATTTTTTAAGCTCAGGAAATTGATATGTGCCATTGTTTAGTCCATCGTCATGTTGATCCATGCAGGGACTAAAGGAAATTTATACTTCTGGGCAGTAGAAGGCATTGGGTGAGGGACAGTCCACTGAGAATGCTGTCAAGGCCATTCACATAGACCGCAGTGGCTCACAGGCAGACATGGGTATGTGGCTGGTACAACACAAGGCACATGGATGGCAATACCTACCTCCAAGAAGGGAGAGACAGCTACATCAGAGAGATGTCAGTTGTGGGTCCAGCAAGAAGGTGAAGATTCAAGAAAAGACCGAACGAAGCTGACGGATGAGAAGGGAGGCATACTTAGGTCAACACAAAGAGCCCAGAGTGGAAGAAAAGAGAATTCTCACTCTGTGAGGAAAAGACACTAACAGGAATTGAACTATTTGGCAAAATTTCTTTTGGGAAACGAGCATCCGATGAACAGAGTGCACCCGTGGACAGATGGACAATTGTTGGGGTAATACAGCATGCAAAATGGGCTCTGCACCACTAACAGTTGTATCCTTCACTTCATTGTTGACGGATATTTAGAGTGTGGACTGTGTGCTTTTCTTTTTAGAAAAGGGATTTTGTTTCTGAAATTGCTAGATTCCTATGTTCTTTTATCTTTTTGGTGTACTATATATTGTCAAAGCAGTGCTACTGTTCCAGTGTGGTTTCCCTTTCTTTTTTAGATCCACATCCCTGACGCAGCTTTATAAATAAAGTGAAATTAACCGCATATTGCTTATTAGTTTAATGCATCTGATTGTAATTAACCTGTAACAATATAATAGTCCACAGAGTGGTCAAACAATTCTAAATACCATAGTTGCTTTAGCGTTGTTACCGTCACTACACTCTTTTGTTCTTCTTTCAGCTGCTCCCGTTAGGGGTTGCCACAGTGGATCATCTTTTTCCATACTACTCTCACTGCACCACTCAGAGTATTTATATCACTGTATCTGAGTGGGGAATCACAGATGTACAGCAGCTGACTGGAAAGAGAATTATCGGTATACAGCATCAAGCATGGCTGCCTCAGCCAGACCAAACGTTCATATGACACTCAGACAGTGGGTTACGACTCGCCTTTTTATGGCAACTTTGATATCTGACAACTCCTTTTTTATTTTGGGCACTGTGTGACTCTGTGAACTTGAGCTTTCGAGTTTCTCTGACACTCTATGTCACGCAATCAACTTCCTTTTTTTGTTTATACCACTCTTTAAACCAACAAATAGTATGTTTTTCCTTGCCTCCGCTTGGTATTCATTGAAATTCTTCTATTTTCCCCTGTGCTTTTGCCATTGCCTTTTCACAGAACGCTGAGCTTAAGGGCTATTTATGTTGATTTGCATATTCAAAGAGGTGTAATTCTGGGAGGAGATGGGGTAGGACAGCAGGCTCGTGCCTGTGCGTTACTTTTCACTCTGACCGGGATTTATGGAGCGAAAGAACGTGGAAGTTTGCACAGATTTATACATCTGGATTTTTTTGTGCGTACGCACATTTCCACTTTTGTCTTTACGCCATGTCTTAGTGTGAATTCTACACACGGCGTTATGCATGAGGCCCCTGGTCATTTTTTTAGGCATTCACAAAAATTCACAGAGGCTACTTCGATGAGCCCTTAACAGTCCTGAATAGAATTTATAGTGTTCCAAAATGAATGCAAAAATGAGTTTGATGAACTTTGAAAAGCATGATCAACATTAAATTCATGAGTATATAAAAAAAATAGAAACAAATGGACAATTCAAGACAACTGTCCTAAATAATTTATTATATTAATAAAGACCAAATGGGTCATAATTGTTGCAAGAGTGAACTGGTTGACTTTTTTTTGGTAAAACAAGATTTGTTAAGACCAGGCCAGGGCTGATGCTCTCATTTCTCGAGAAAAAAAAATGAGTTCAAATTTGTATTAAAAAAGAATCCAAACCAAAAGTCAGAAAGATAAAAACTAACTTCCAGAGAAACATCTTTTCACAAACTAGCAAAAGGCCTTTCCTTTGTAAACAAACTTTGGACAATAATAGAATATAAGACTCATATTGGATGGCCACCATTATACCACATGTATGCATAGACATGCCTCCTGGTGAATGAGGCACTTGTCACTCTTGCACTACCTTGAATTTGATAATTGAGTCAGAAAAATGGATAAAGCAATTGCCTTTCACTGATTTGTCATTCTCTTTTATAAATGTATTGCAACACTGTATTGGAAACTATGGGGGCACTGACAAACACAAATGCAGTACACTCATATCAGTATTCAGGTGGCCGTTATGTAAATCCAGAAGCCTTCAAAAAAAAGCCCACAGAGAGGCATCCTATAAAAGGGGAGCATCTGCAGAGCCATCATTCTTCAGTCTAGCACTGATGGCTGGGTGAGCAAGTCATTGTCAGGATAAGTGAGCCAAAAAAAACAGCCATGATAAAGCAATAATCCATTTGAGCCACATGCGCTTGCACTGTGCTTTGTTACATTGGTGTCAGGCATACAGAATGGTGACTTTCACACTGCTCCAACAAAGCGCTAAGGCCCGTGTGGAGACTATATGGATCATGAAGCGCACACCATGAGGAGTGCTGGCACCAGTACCCCACCTCCTCTTCAGAGGATCCAGTTAGTGGATCAGTGAGGACACAGTTATGTCTATCCCACTACAATGGTCAACAGGTTTGGGAGCATTTTAGGTCCCAAGTTCAAATAACAGCCAGGCACAACGGTTGGGATGCCCGTACCACTGCTGCATCTCTGGGACTGGCACTTGAGGGGGAAGCTGCAAAAGTGCTGCTGGACCTCTTTCCACTGTAGTCACAGAATTGGAAAGGAGCTATGGACAATGCCATTTTCCTGAGAAAGCTCAGGCTGCATTGTTCAATCGCAAAAGAAAGCCAAAGGAAAGGGTAGGTGAACTGGTATCTGAAATTGAAACTCTGACTCATCAGGCTCATCCCAACTTTAAGAGGCTGTTTACCACAGTGGTCCCCCCTTTCTCTTTTTTTATAACTAAATAACTAAAAATGAGAGAATCTGGAAATCTAGAATGATGATAACATTAATTCAAGGGAGAGGTACATTTATTGTAATTGTGTTATCTGAATTTTTGGATTCTAACACAAATAACTATTGTAATAAAGCACAAAAAAGCTCATAAAGGGTCTGGGGCATCCAAAGGCAAACCCCATATATTGTAAAAAATGCAAAAAGTGCTAAATAAAATGCGTGTTAATCCAAGGTTGGACCACTTTCTCTTCTGTTCTTTTTCCGGTTTTCTGTAGTGGTGATCTCCGCCACCACCACCTAATCAAAGCATCGTGATGTCCCTACATTGATGGATTAAAGGCCAGAAGTCCACATGACTGTCATCATCAAATCCTTCCATGAGAACCCTAAATACAATGAGGACTGATTGAGGTTATTTATGTTAGGTAGAATGCCTAGAGGGGGCTAGGCGGTCTCGTGGCCTGGAACCCCTGCAGATTTTATTTTTTTCTCCAGCCGTCTGGAGTTTTTTTTTTTTTCTGTCCTCCCTGGCCATTGGACCTTACTTTTAGTCTATGTTAATTAGTGTTCCCTAATTTTAATTATTTCTTTTGTCTTTTTTCTCTTTCTTCATCATGTAAAGCACTTTGAGCTGCATTTTTTGTATGAAAAAGTGCTATATAAATAAATGTTGTTGTTGTTGTAGTCCCATTGTTCAGGTCGAGTCTGTGCCAAGATGGCGGTGGTTTCATTTATGGTGATTTCTGGGAAGAAGAGATGGACACTGATGGGCTGGCCCAAGAAATGTCAAAAATGGTGGCACGTCAATCTTCCTTTCTGCAGAGGGGAAAGAAGAAGAGACACTGTTATTGCTTAGTGCCCTTGGTTGGTCCGGGGTAACATTGTCATCATCTAAGCCTGTAAGTTGTTCCCCAGACACACACATATGACACTATGTTTCTGACGCATATTAATTGTAGTTAAAAGTTTGATGTCATAAAAACATTTGTCTGTGTCATTAATTTTCCTTGAAGGGGGAATTAATATTTTGTTAGCAAGTCTATAGACATTGTCATGGGAAGAAAAATTCCTCTGTCTTCACAGAGCCCAGATGAGAATGTAGACTATTTCTTTATTTGTACAGAGTTATGCA
Source organism: Polypterus bichir lapradei (assembly GCA_026402145.1). Lineage (NCBI taxonomy): Eukaryota > Metazoa > Chordata > Cladistia > Polypteriformes > Polypteridae > Polypterus > Polypterus bichir. Next base: position 12,562,463 of record JANRMT010062836.1, read on the forward strand.
CAAATGTCTCAGTCAATAGAGTGTGCAATCAATTAAACAATTCATCACATCATCTGACTCTTAATATGTAGAACTTTACTATCTCCTCCAATCAACTAACGCCACCAATAATTACTGACTCATGTCGATTCTCAGGTTATTCTGAACACCTCTTTGTGATGAGGAGTGTTTTGAGGATTGTCCTATTGATCTTAGCACCGCTCCATAAGAGGGGAATTTCAGCTTTTCTATCAGTTTATTCACTTTTCAGGAGGGGTGTTTGTTACTTATTAACCTCATTCTAACCTTAGAAAATTACTTTGGTAGCTTGTCTAAGATGAGGCAGAGACCTCTTGTGCTTTCAGCTTTAGGAATTACCCCCACCAGAGCCTTTAATCTGTCCCCAAGGCACATGTTTCTGACAATATATATACATGTCATAGATTGCAAAAGATTATTATTAATTAAAAATTCTATAACAGTGATCTCCACTGCTCCATATAGACTGATTACCACTTCTGTTTATACTGTATATTTCACCCAAAATGTCTGGAAAAACTCAGGGCAATTTTAGAGAGAGAGAGAGAGAGACAAACTGACCATGCCTGTAATTAGTATGTCAAATTAATATAGATTAACATAACTAAGCAATTCATATGAATGGATGGATGGATGAAAGAATTCTAAAGCAAAACTTTTATATAAAAAATACAAGAGCTACTTAGGAGTAATGCAAGAACTCACACTAAACAGAACTCCAGTCCATCACACAATTCCCGCATAAATAATAAATTCACATACATCTACTCACTTGGTTTGTTTGGACCTCAATTTCATAGTCCAGAAGTCCAGTGGAACCTGTGATATAGCAGGTCAGTGGCTTAACAATCAGGATCCTGTTTTTAAATAAATAATTGAATAGTCAGCTTAATCTTCATGGGCGTGTGTGATCACGCAGCTGTGGGAGATTGGTGAGGTAATTGAGGGGAGATGCACCTGCATGTGAGGGTGCAGTCTGTCTCAGTTGCTTCATCGGTATCCTGCGGTGCGTGATTGAGACACTGTGCCCACAGAGACATATAAGGGATAGATGGCACAGGAAAAGGGGATCAAGATGGAAGAGAAAATTTGACATAAAGAAGAACAAAAGAAATAATGGAGGTTAAGAAAAGAATGGAGAGAAGGCGGGAAGTGGAGAGAGACGGTGCGAATGAGAGCAAGCTTAAGTGTGAGAGATGGGAAGCAGCTGGGAGAAAGTACCTTGAAACAGTGTGCGACCAACGCTTGGGGGCTGAAGGAGGTCACTTCAGTCAAGCGATTTAGGAGCTGGAAAGACTGAGGAACTGCTTGGTTGGAGTGTGTAAGGCTGGGAGAAAGGTAGCAGGAGCTGCAGGGGTATTGAAAACTCAGCAAGCCTGCAGCATGAGTCGGAGGCCCAGGCCACAGACAGCAGCAGGAGTGCAGAAGGTTGGCTAAACTAAGGAAAGGATAGTTTTTAAAGGGTTGCACCAGGGCTCATGTGTTTATGAACAGCTTCCTGTCAAGTGTTTTTAAACTCCACTTTCACTTTTTATTGGATTATTTATTTATATTTGAACTTTTGCACTGAATGTTTAAACACTGTTTGGTTTTGACTGTTTTAAAGTTTTTAATAAAAAAACTTTTGCACTTTTATGCACCTACCCCTTGCTTTGTGTGAATGTTCTCATCCACTGACTAATACTTCAGGTACGTTATTGGGGGTAGCGGTTTCAAGAGGCTTCTGGAAGGAACCAGTAGCATGGGGCTGACCAGCATCGTCATAGAACCATAACAAGTTAATTAGCTGAATCCACATACAGTAGATGATGAAGATGGAAATATTGTTGAATTACACATTTCCTTTAAATTAAAAATGCTGCTACAAAATAAAAATATTTTCAATTTAAAAAGTCACGGTCAGCTTGGTTGCAACATAGGAACAAACTGATGTGACTGTTTTCCACATCAGGATAGACTCATTTACATTCTTAGTGGGATAGTTAAAGTCAGCAGTCATTCTTTTGGATTTGAGAGAAAACTGGAAACCCTAGAAAAAAGATACACAAAGATAAAGAGAACTTGTAACTTCTGTATAGGCAGTGACCAGGCCAAGATTCAAACCCATGTTCCATTGCACCTCATTTCTATAACTATATCTTAACTACAGCCTCTTAAATTAAACTGAATTATTTTCTTATTTTCTTGTTTCATTGTTAGAAACTAAACTATACACCCTCATTTTATTATGCAGTAGAATCTTACAAATATTTTAAACTTCACAACCTGCATTTTGTCCCATGCTGCCAGGATAGGCTGCAGCCCCTCATGACGTCAGAGAATTTTGCATGAGTTATTCCAATCTGAGAATACTGGTCTACAATAAAATATGTATATATTTTTTTATTAATGCTTTTGTATGTTTCGTGGTACATGCTTTCTCAATAAAGCAATAAGTGATGATACCCATGTTACAAATGGCTGTGCACAGAGAAGGGAATTTGAAGCTTAGAACCTTATTGCAAAAACCCCTGAGAAACTCCCTCTAAGGAAAACTAAAAAATATTTTTGGATACATTCTGGTTTAGAATTTTTATTTTGTTTTGACTCCCAATTTTTGGATAGCAATTTGCTGCAGATAACAATCAAAAGTTACTATTTGTAACAGACCATTATTTACACTCTAAGAATCCTACATTCCCATAGGAAAATATTTGCTATTCCAGAAAATAAAATCTGCTCAAATGGACTTAACACTATCTAATTTGAACTTTATGGACTTTAATTTGAACTTTTGAACTTTATGGTTGTTGCTTACTAAACAAGACTTTAATGCTATACTTTTCAGATGGAAGAAACACATTGTACTTGTTCTGTATTTTAATGACAACTAACCAGGATTAATTAATTTCAGTAACGGAAGACAACTTCCTGTCAAATAAAATTCCTAGTAGAGGAAATGCCCCATTATTGTCTTTCCAAAATATTATGGACCATTTGTTTTTATAATACATCAGAAGATACTGCAATTTTTTTGTAATGTTTGAATTAAATTAGTATAGAACTGTTTAGCCAAGCATCCATAGCATCCAACGGAGGCATTTGTAATACTGTTTGTAGCTATGAAATCATGTGCTGTCAACAAGCAGCAGATTCTGGATTATACTGTTGCCAGTATTCATATCAAATGTAAATGAAAGTCTCAGATAACCCCATAACTCTGCCATCTGTGCTGGCTCCTTATTAGATCCACATGTTTGTTTAAAGCCGTACTCAAGGACATTTGAATTGAATTCATTTTATCCAGTTTAACATTGGTGTCTCCCTAAATGCTTAGAGAAATTTCCGTACGGTAGTCCAAATTGTAGGACTCTTTCTTTAATTTGTTGTAAAATTAAACTTGTCTTTTTCGCTTTTGAAGCAATAAAAAGTGGGTTATTAATATTTATATAAATCTGTATCTGCAAAGTTTTTCTGTCTCTTAAATAAGTGTAAATGCATGGAAATTGATCAGCACAGGACGGTAAAACTTGCCCTACCATTGCCGAATGTTCATGAATAGATTTGAATACTTAACAAGAGCCAAAGTCCTTTTAAGTTATTTTTTTCAATGGTGATAAAATGACTTTTCAATGAAAAGAGCTTAATAATTTAAAATTTCCCAACTAACACTGAGCTCATTTAGGATCACTGTTTATGCTGGAATAATAACCCATCAAGGGTTACCTTCTAATATGTACAAACTTCTGAATGGATAGGCTCAGGCTCCAAAAAGCCTTGCCTTTAAATGGTTAAAGAGGAACCGGCAAACATTTTAAGCAAAACAGTGAGAATACAAATTTAGTATGACATTCTGAAGTCTAACGTATAAACCAGAAAGCAGGGTGTACACAAGTAGTGTAGTGTAAGTGTAGTGTAGTGTAAACAAAAGGAACAAGTAATATAAAATGTTACATGAATGCGTGGCAAAGCTTCCACCCAGGGCCAGTGTGTGAGGTGAGACAGCAAGGCGATCACCCCAGGTGGCACTTTGTTAAGGGAATAACTTTTTTTTTGACATTACAAATCAACAATACAAAACAGTTAAGTGTGAGCCTTAAAAAGTACATACACATTCAACTCCTTATTTATATTAATTGTAAGGAATATTTTTATTTTAAAAGTATCAAATTTCTCAAAACACAGGTTTGCAATGTTTCTGCACATGGTGAATGCCCGATATTCAAAGTGGTGTATGCGCATTTCGAAGCTGCATATCAGTTCATGGTATTGCCGTTTTTAATCATGATTTTTACACATCGCCATAGGTGCCATTTTTTTGAGGGGGATTATTGTGGAGCAAAGCTAGAAAAAAGTGGTAATGGTAAAAATGATTTGAAAAATCCATTTTTCAATCCGTTTGCACTACAGCCTGGTGAGGTTCCGTTCAGACTGCAGTTAAAATTGTCTCAATTTTGTTTTGTAAGTGAATCTAATCAAGTATGACTGTGTACTGATACCTATCCTGAATCTACATAATTCATAAAAATAATTCAAACAGATGCAACCTAATAAACAAACATGAATCCTAGCTACAAGATGATTTAATATTTTTTACTTTGCAGGACATTTGCAAACTGGCCAGTACACAGTGGCAGGTGCTTAAAAATGTTTTGAGTGGAATCATCTTTGCTTAATCTGTCTGCCAGACTCTCTCAGAAAAATACACATTTGAGACTACCATCACAAAAAAAATATCAATTGGACTTAGCAGTCTTTCTTTTTTTATTTTTGCAAAAAGATTGGATCTAAGTGACAGTGAATGTAAAAGAACATTAGAGATTAATGGGGTTGTAAACTGGAGTCTTATGGAGTAATTTAGTATCTACCCCACCAGCCTGCCGGGTAGCTTTCAGTGATGTGGAGAGCACCTTTAATAATTTTTAATTATGCATAAACTTTAGCAAAATTAATTATATTTAGGCCCTTGAACTAATCTGAATAGCCTAATATAATTACCAAATTCAATGAAATCAGAGTATAATGATTTTCTCTCAACATTTACCCATGATTCCTGGTTCCAATAGTTTCACTAGTGAATGCAAATAAGTTAACATCACCATCCAGTTAATGCTCAGTATCTGTTTTTCTAGCAAGGAAGACTTTTTTTAGTATGCCAGGAGAAGAAACAAATGCAAAGAGTAGACTTGTCAATTCATTGATGGTGATGAACAATAGAGAACAGGATTTGCGAAGTTTAAATGCAAGCGTTAATGTAAACCCATTACTTAATTATGCCATTTTGTAAAATTTTGGTAATTTCTGGAATCTGTTTGGACTGTCTGTCGCATTGTCTGTTTAAACTGTTGTTGGTTCAAACTGTGCCTGGTTAGTTAAAAGATCAGGTGTACTTTAGTTTGCAGGACATTTGAAACACCCAAGGTGTATAGAGAAGGGTACAGAATGAATGATACAGCTGAGTTTTCTTTTGCATTCAGTTTCACATTATATGGCTGTATTGATTTTAATGGCTATTTTGTACTTTATTGTGTTAAAGCTAATCTTAATGGATATGTTTTAGTCACTGAATGTACTGTATCATGAAACTTGTATAGAAATATGTATTATATGTCAATTAAGTGCATCTGCTGTGAATATGGAGTGGTGTAAGGAATACGGATAGTAGTTGTGGGGGGTTCTAGTGGTGTGCGGTGGAGGGTGTTAATGGGGGGCAAAAATTCACTTTGCATCAGGCAGAGTTTTGTAATGCACCAACACTGCTTCTACCCATGAAATAGCCTATGCTCTGAGATCTTAACAAAATCGTCCATAGAGTCCTGACTTTGCTCCATCAAATTATCATTGTAAAAATGCTTTAAAATGTAGTTCATGAAAACACTGCAGTTTTTTTTCCTGAACATTTTATTAAATTTATTAAAAGCAAGTAACATTTCATACCAGCAAGTCAATCTCGACAAAACTAAGTTCAAATCAACCCCCACCCATTAAAAGAGAGCTAGGCCAACAGACAGAGTAAAACTTTAAGAGTAGAAAAAAAGGAGAAGAAAATCCTTTTCCTCAATCTATATGCTTATTTTCAAATGTTATTGATTAGATCCTGTAAGGTTTTTAAAAAGTTTTGAACAGATCCTCTAAATGAGAATTTGATTTTTTCCAATTTCAAATAGTATATGGCATCAATTGCCCACTGACTTAAAAAAGATGGGTTAGGATTCTTTCAGTTGAGAAAGATAAGTCTACATGCTAATATTGAAGTAAAGGCAATTACAGTTTGTTTGTCCTTCTCCACTTTAAGGCCATTGTCACGCACGAGCGCATCGGAAGCAGTTGACGGACCCGACACGCAGCCGGCCGGGGGATGAAGGCAGCGTACTAACCTTTCTCTCTCTTGTCTCATAGAAAAGACGAAGCGACGCCGCCATAAACCAGCCCAAAATGAAAGCAGAACGATACTTCCAGGTTCCCTTCTTCCCTCTGGTCCCCCGATGATGACGTCAATCTCCCATAAACCACCACGCCTACCCAGCAGCCATCACGTCTGATTTCCGGTCCCTCCCTTTAAAAATGTCCCTCCAACCCTCCATTTTGTCTTGTATTTTTTGTTCATGATTTTGTCTGGAAAATACGAAAAGACCTATTTACTTTACAGTATACGGGGCTCACAACCCCAAACCTTTATGCGATCTGTTTTGTCGTTATTTACACCGCCTATAAGTACACCAAACACAGCTGTTAGTGGATTAGGAGGGATTTTGACACCAAGGCTGTCTTTAAAGATTTTGCTCCAGAATGATGTTAATTTGGTGCATGCCCAAAACATATGGCCCAATAAGGCTAGAGCTTGATTGCAATGTTCGCAGGTTGGATCTTGCAACATTTTGGACATTTTAAACGAGACAAATGTCAGTCAGTCAGTCATTTTCCAACCCGCTATATCCTAACACAGGGTCACGGGGGTCTGCTGGAGCCAATCTCAGTTAACACAGGGCGCAAGGCAAGAACAAACCCTGGGCAGGGCGTTAGCCCACCACAGGGCACACACACACACACCCACACACCAAGCACACACTAGGGACAATTTAGGATCGTCAATGCACCTAACCTGCATGTCTTTGGACTGTGTGAAGAAAACGGAGCATCTGGAGGAAACCAACGCAGACACTGGGAGAACATGCCAATTCCATTCAAGGAGGAAGCGGAAATCGAACCCAGGTCTCCTTACTGTGAGGCATCAGTGCTACCACTGCTCCACTGTGCCACCCTATGAGACAGATCAGTTTGATAAAAGATTTTAAGTTGAATAATTGCATGCTTTGCACATATGGAGGTAGGGTAAATTCTGTGCATTGCTTTTCTTATATCATTTGTATCCTTATTTATATTATTCTTTAGCTCCTTTATGCCCCCCCTTAGAGCAATGATCATTGCAGTGATTGTTACCTTCAGCTCAGACTGTTCATTTTGGTTTTCTCCATGCTCCGCAGGTGGAGTAGCAAGCCTGATTGGAGTTGGTGTTGGAGGCTCGCTGGGGGCAGTGGAAAGTAAGGTCCTTTTCAGTTTCAAAGAACATTCTGGATTTAGCAAGTATTCCTGGCCCAACTCATGTGTACATTCACTACCACTTTCGATCTCAGCTGGAGACGAAGCAGCAGCGTCAAGTCCTGGGAGATCTGTGCTCTCGCCTATCTGTTCCAGGTCAGTCTCTGGCAGGCCGTACCTTGGTCTTCAACTTGAGGCCTGTTTAGGCTTGGATGAAGCTTTAGCTGTCCTTTCTGTTTATTTCTGAGCCCTTTTTCTGCCACTCATGCTTATGTATGCTTGCATATACTGCAATTGACGTCCCTGAAAAAAAAAAGGAAAAATAACATCGCTGCTAATGGAGTTCCGACTCAGACGTCCATCTCCTGAAACGGATGAACATAAAACCTTCTGTGGCTTGAAAAGATTTCCATTTGGGTTGTGCTCCTTTTAATAAACACATGGAACATATTGTTTTAATTCAACTCAATATAACACAAAACAATATAGATAAGGGTATACTATCATGATAGGAGAACGAGGCAATTTTCTAATGAAGAAGGACCAGGATATGAAATATTAGTCAAAAGCCTAGGCAAGATTTGTTATTTAAATCTGTCTGATCTGTCATCCGGCCAAATTTAAAACTCAAAAATGAAAGCTGAAGAATTCAAAGCATCAAGTCTACAGCCAGTAAAACACTAACCAAATATAAGCTCAAAGACTTATCTATCTGGAAACACAGATTGCTAGGAAGTCACTAAACAAAATGTCTCGAAGAACCTCTTTAAATACCCTCCCACATCTTCAGCCTTAATAAACACTCCTTCTTTAAAGATTATTTCATACCAGTATCTGAACTTAATTTACACTATCCCTCCACCTAGAAGTATTTGTTGTAATACAGAGCCGGCCTTAGGGCGAAGCGAACGAAGCGACTGATTCGGGCCCACAGCTAGAGGGGGCCCACTGCTCCCAAGGTTTTTTTTTTTTTTCTGTGATGCGATGCTGCTGCGAAGGGCCCAATGGAGCAACAGACTCCTACACTCCAACCTCTATTACAAATTTTTTTATATATATAATTCAAGGGCAACATATTCCATCGCCTAATTACTCCACGTTGACATCTCCACTTGGCACTCCAATCTTCATTACGCTTCACTCAGGCCTGCGCACCTGTTGCCGCCTTCATTGCTCATCTGTGCCTCTGTCCTCAGTAGGCGGCCACTTACGCTTCAGTCAGGGCCGCTCCGCCGCACTGCATTCTCGACAAAGCATAAAAGGGGCCCTTCACTTTGTAAAGCCATCACTTTCCTTCATATCAATATATTTCCATTTTGTTAGAAAGAACTGCCCCGGACTGCCTAGCTGCAGGGGTTGGGCCCCTTATGGGGCCCTCGGTATCAGTTTGCTTCAGGCCCGAAATTGTCTAGGGCCGGCTCTGGATGTATATGATTATCTATACTATGGAATTGGTTCAGCTTGGCTCGCCTCAATTCTTTACCCAAATATATGGGTCCATATCAGATGATACATCTGCAAAGTTGACAAATGATCTTTGGCTTATACAGTGTATCCGGAAAGTATTCACAGCGCATCACTTTTTCCACATTTTGTTATGTTACAGCCTTATTCCAAAATGGATTAAATTCATTTTTTTCCCTCAGAATTCTACACAAAACACCTCATAATGACAACTTGAAAAAAGTTTACTTGAGGTTTTGCAAATTTATTAAAAATAAAAAAACTGAGAAATCACATGTACATAAGTATTCACAGCCTTTGCTCAATACTTTGCCGATGCACCTTTGCCAGCAATTACAGCCTCAAGTCTTTTTGAATATGATGCCACAAGCTTGGCACACCTATCCTTGGCCAGTTTCGCCCATTTCTCTTTGCAGCACCTCTCAAGATCCATCAGGTTGGATGGGAAGTGTCGGTGCACAGCCATTTTAAGATCTCTCCAGAGATGTTGGTCTGGGCTCTGGCTGGGCCACTCAAGGACATTCACAGAGTTGTCCTGAAGCCACTCTTTTGATATCTTGGCTGTGTGCTTAGGGTCGTTATCCTGCTGAAAGATGAACCGTCACCCCAGTCTAAGGTCAAGAGTGCTCTGGAGCAGGTTTTCATCCAGGATGTCTCTGTACATTGCTGCAGTCATCTTTCCCTTTATCCTGACTAGTCTCCCAGTTCCTGCCGCTGAAAAACATCCCCACAGCATGATGCTGCCACCATCATGCTTCACTGTAGGGATGGTATTGGCCTGGTGATGAGTGGTGCCTGGTTTCCTCCAAACGTGACGCCTGGCATTCACACCAAAGAGTTCAATCTTTGTCTCATCAGACCAGAGAATTTTGTTTCTCATGGTCTGAGAGTCTTTCAGGTGCCTTTTGGCAAACTCCAGGCGGGCTGCCATGTGCCTTTTACTAAGGAGTGGCTTCCGTCTGGCCACTCTACCATACAGGCCTGATTGGTGGATCGCTGCAGAGATGGTTGTCCTTCTGGAAGGTTCCCCTATCTCCACAGAGGACCTCTGGAGCTCTGACAGAGTGACTGTCGGGTTCTTGGTCACCTCCCTGACTAAGGCCCTTCTCTCCCGATCGCTCAGTTTAGTTAGCCGGCCAGCTCTAGGAAAAGTCCTGGTGGTTTCGAACTTCTTCCACTTACGGATGATGGAGGCCACTATGCTCATTGGGACCTTCAAAGCAGCAGAAATTTTTCTGTAACTTTCCTCAGATTTGTGCCTCGAGACAATCCTGTCTCGGAGGTCTACAGACAATTTCTTTGACTTCATACTTGGTTTGTGCTCTGACATGAACTGTCAACCGTGGGACCTTATATAGACGGTGTGTGCCTTTCCAAATCATGTCCAATCAACTGAATTTACCACAGGTGGACTCCAATTAAGCTGCAGAAACATCTCAAGGATGATCAGGGGAAACAGGATGCACCTGAGCTCAATTTTGAGCTTCATGGCAAAGGCTGTGAATACTTACTGTATGTACATGTGCTTTCTCTATTTTTTTTTTTTTAATAAATTTGCAAAAATCTCAAGTAAGCTTTTTTTACGTTGTCATTATGGGATGTTGTGTGTAGAATTCTGAGGAAAAAAAATTAATTTAATCCATTTTGGAATAAGGCTGTAACATAACAAAATGTGGAAAAAGTTATGCGCTGTAAATACTTTCTGGATGCACTGTATATGCAGGTAATGGTACACGCACAGTATAATCAATTTTGTGTTCAAACATAATAATTCTTTACATTTATATAGCACTTTTCTCACTACTCAAAGCGCTCAGCAATTGCAGGTTAAGGGCCTTGAAGGTTAAGGGCCCAACAGAGCAGAATTCCTTTTGGCATTTACGGGATTTGAACCGGCAGCCTTCCGATTGCTAGTAGTGTTTTAATAAACAGTCAATGACTGTTACAAAGGTCCAATGACAAGTTATATCAGTGTTTCAAATAAAACAGGCCATTCCTTCACATCAGGTCTCTGCTGGTAACTCCAGCATTCCCCATGTGAGTGCTGAAGACTGCCTTAATGACAATGAGCACCTACCCAGTGTCTCCAAAAGGGCTGGTTATGCTTAGCATGCATGCAAACAGCTATCATTGTTTTCCCCTCTGCAACCTAAAGTCACATTGATATGATCTTCTTGTCCACTGAAATAAACTCCAATTGTATAGTACCTAACTACAAACTTGGGTGTATCCAAACAGAGGGCCACTTTTGTTGGGCAACCACACAGTTAGAAAGAGACAACTTTTGACAAAGTTGTCAAAACTTTGTGTAAATAAAGTGTCTTTATTTACACTTGTATATTTTAAGCTCCTCAGTTCTGGCTTTATAGACATTATGTTCCACATGCCAAGAGCCAGATTTTTTTTTTTTTGCCAAGGTCTAGTGTCTGGCTCTGTCTTCTTATCTATAGCATGGCTATTATTGCACACAACCTTCCTCCTTTGTGATGTGGGTGGTGAAATTACATATAATCTCCATGCAGCTTTTTCTGACAGAGCCTAAAATGGCTTTTTGAGTTATCTGACCATCATGTACTCCCTGGTAAACACCACACAAGGGCCTTATTCCAGGAATGTGTCCCTCTGTCCCACTTTTCAGCAGGGTTCACTTATGAGAGTCATTATGGAGTGTTCTTTAAGTGGCTTCTCCAGTAACCTCCTCTGTGTTAACCCCGAGCATGACTCGGGCTCAGAAATTTATGTAAATGTGGTTAAACCAGAGCCAGACTCGGTGGGTGATGTGAAATCATCCACTTGTAATCATCAAGCGTTACGCTTGAATAACTGTTCGGATAGAATTTTGCTGTCATCTAGTAGATGAAATAAGATCATGCTACAAAAAAAAATCAATTTTTCTATGCATTCTGCCACTTTATGGTAACTTTTATCAATATTCATAAGTATCGCAGAGCCTTCAGCCAAAAAAGTAATGGCAAACAGAAAGCAGCAGAGCAATTTTTAGAACAAACTGAAACTGAACCATTGCTTGAATCAGGTGATAGTGATTACAAAGTAAATTGGTCATCAGACACTGATACGGATAGTAAAACTAATGCATGCAGCACTGTTTCACCCTACTTCTGCAATATTTCTGGTGACTTTAGTCACGGGAAGCTTCATCGCAGTGCAATAGTAGTTGTATGGTAAAAAAGGCAAAATGATTGTGATCAAGTGCAAGGACAAGGAAGACATTAGCCCTCTAATAAATGTTGACAATGCAGTAACTATCAATGTTTGTGCCAGGGAAATATGGAAGCAACTAAGCCTTGCACTGTGGTAAACTACAATAAACACAATTAACAGCATTGATCATGTTGATCAGGGACTGACATTTTACCCTGTCATGTGCAACCAAGAGAAAAAATATAAGAAAAGTGCACAAAGAAACAGGCTTCCACTTTCCCAATAGCAACATTGGGCTTTGTGCTGGTGGCTGTATAAAAACATGTCACATGAAAAATGTGTACTTAATCCGTTTCAGTACAGCAGTGGACACAGGACATGCCTTTCCTACAGTATTTTTATTGACACTTTGGAATTTACATGCTTCTGTTACACATAATAGCATTTTTATTGCTGAAAAAAATGTAATGTGTTTGGCTTGTTTTTCCAGTGGTAAATATAACACTAAGGTGGTTAAGACCAATCTGTCAGGGGCACAACTACCAAGAGCTCATATCTTCAGACAATGTAGCTCTAAGTATCACAGAGATTTACAAGCCCCACAGCTCTGCCACACCAAGCAGTGTAGCAAAGTGAATAAAGAAATAAATTCTAAACAACAAGGGTGCCTGTTCAACTTCTGCCCCTGGTCCACTGGTAACTGCTGGATGAAATGTGTACTTCCCTCCCACAAAATATAGGTTCTAAAGCATACTTTAAAAATTCTGCTATCTCAACGTCCATTCTTTCTCTCTTTATTTTAACTTTTCAATTTCAGACTCAACAGGCTTTTGTCAGTAAGAATCCTTTAAACACCACTTAAGGTTCAATACTGTGCAAGTTGTGGCATCCGGCCAGGGCTGGAGCCCGGCCGGGACGCCCAGGAGGACCGGAGGAGGGCTTGTGCCTCCTCCGGACCGCAAGGGGGTGTCCGCCCTGGTTATGTTGGGGGCCTCGGGTAAAGGGCTTGGAAGCCCAGCCCTGTAGGGACCCGTGGCCACCGCCAGGCGGCGCCCCGGTGCCTGAATATCCCTGGAGCCCAGCACTTCCGCCACACCAGGAAGTGCTGGGGGGAAGACGACAGAGGACACCCGGACGGTGTCCGGGTGCGCAGCCGGCACTTCCGCCACACTGGGGCGTGGCTACGGAGGCCATCTGGGTTCCTATTTAAGGGGCCGCCTCCCTTCAGTCGAAGGCGGGAGTCGGGTGGAAGAGAGACGGAGCTGGAGAGAGGACTGAAGGCGGCCAGGGGAGAGAGGCATTGAAACTGAGAGGCCTGGACATTGGGGAAACGGTGCTGGAGGCACTGGGGAGTGCACGTGACTAACTGTAAATATTTGTAAATAAACAGTGTGTGGTGGATCCAACGATGTCCGTCTGTCTGTGTCCGGGGCAAAGTTCACAAAGTATATAAATACTTTATATCAGTGCAGATGTGGAAGCTTCTGATATATTACTATCATCCAGCCTTTGAAAAGACCAGACCTTCATCAGAACTTCTAGAGTGTCTGCTCTTTTCCATCAATGTCAAAGTCCCATCTATCCTAGGTGAGAGAACTCGGCTGCGGTTCTATTTTACAACCAATTATCAAGGACTTCTCTTTCTCTCTCTCTTACACACTCACTCCTTCTCTCTCTCTCTCTATAGTAGTCTTTGAGGATTTGCTTCTATTGGCAACACATACCATCCCTAGATGCCATTACCAGTGCACACTGACATTCAGATGCACTGCACTTCTGTGTTTTTCTATCTTTTAGGCACTTGATGGGCCTTACCCAGGTTCTGTGTCAGGCCAGTGCCACTGTTGCCATTACCAAATACTTGCCAGCCTGGAAACCCCTGCCAAACACTGAAAATATAGCAAAAATCCTTGTGTCATCTATGATAGATACAGTGGATAATACTTTTACCTTGCTATGTTGCAAAAAAGGTTGTACAGCTGTATAATATCTATGTTTGCTTCAGAAAGAAGTTTTATGTTTAATTTCCATTTTCACTGATCTTCTTTTTATACTGTTTGTTTATATGGTCTGTGCTGAAAACCTAAAAGGCAATATTTATTGAACTGGTTCTCCTTGATTCCAAATTTGAAGTGTATAAAGTGCAGTTGGCAAGGACCCAATGGTGCCATAGCTTATTGCTATCAGAGTGCGTGTACTTTATTGGATTTATTATCTGCAAGCAAAATCTAAAGGTTTAACGGTTAGTTCCAATAGATCTGCTGGTACAGAATTAGTTAGACAGGGATAGCCCACTGCAAGGAAATATATACACAGGAGATATATATATATAAAAGAATTGTGGAAGTAAAAATAAGCAGGCTTAAGGAGAACACAGTTGTTTTGAGGAATTAGCCCACTGTCTGATTATTCATGTATGTAATATTCCAAAGCAACAAATAATTTTACCAATGAATTGTAAATATTACAGCTTACTTTCCCACAATTGTGCCAAAACACAAAAAATAGCCAGTTTAAAAATAAACAAAAAGGTGATAGTGACAGGGAGATAAAAAGCCACTAGCTCTAAACTGAAGTTTTTCGCTAATCCAACTACTTGAATGCTGAAGCCACCACATCACTACCTAAAATAGTGACAGTTTCATGAATTTGCACATTGCCATTTCTGGTCATCATGTGATAGTAACTGTACACGTTCTTTATGTAAAGAAAAGCTTCCTAATGTTTGTGCAAAATTTACCCTTAACAAGTTTACAACTGTGTTCTTGATGAACTCATTTTAAAATAACACTCTCGATCCACCGTACTAATTTCCTTCATAATATTATTCACTTCAATCATGTCACCTCTTAAACATCTTTTCCTTAAACTGAAAAGACTCAGCTCTTTTAATCTTTCTTCACAGTTCTTTCCCTGTAGCCCTGGAATGAGCCTAGTCACTCTTCTCTGGACATTTTCTAGCGCTATTATGTCCTTTTTGTAGCCTGGAGACCAAAACTGCATACAGTACTCCTCACCACTGCATTACATTCTGTTTGCCTTCTTAATGGCTTTTGATCCCTGTCTGGAAGTTGATAGCAAAGAGTCTACTACGGCTCCTTATTCCTTCTCATGAGGTGTTTTGATTTTCAGACCTCCCACTGTGTATTCAAACCCAATATTTGTGCTTCCTATGTATAATACCTTACCTTTACTGACATTAAATTTCATCTGCCACAAATCTGCCCAACTCCACAGCTGCACTGCACGAATTCTTCTGCTACATATTTTATACACAGCAAGTCATTTCTCAGGCAGTTCCAGTATTTTCACCAGGCTCAAAATTACAGGCACTCCCTCTTATCTCTCAAAACTTTTCGAAGAAAGAGAGATTAAAAGTTAACAGAGAAATTAGTACTGTAGTAGCCAAATCATACCAATTTCAAGATCAAATCTCTTTGAGCTACCCTTGTGCATCTAGAGTTATGCCACCAATTGATTCTGCCATACTATCCAAATATTGCTTATCTCTAAGCTTGAGAAGATTGTTGTATTGCAACTGAAGTCTCATCTAGACTGAAACAATTTATTTGAAGTCTTTCAATATGGTTTTTGAGCTTCCCACAGTACTGAAACAATGTTATCCAGGGTTATAAATGTCCTTCTTATGGCAGCAGACTCAGACTCTTGTAGTCTACTTATCCTGCCTGACATGACCGCTGCCTTTGATGCTGTTGATCTTGGCATCTTATTTCATGTCCTCAGTGATGTTAGCATCTCTGGGACTATGTTGGAATGCTTCACATTTTGTCTTACTGAAGGCAAAGAACATAATGCTGTTGAAGAATAAAAATCAACTACTTATTTTGTCTCTTCTAGGGTTCTGCAGAGGTCAGTAGTCAGCCCAGTTCTTTTTTTGAAATTAAATAAAATATCTCACTAGCTCAAGCTAAAAACTATATAGAAGAAATCTCCAAAAGGGTATCTTGAATTCTGACAGGCCATCAAATGCTTGGATGATATCCAGTACTGGGTGAGGGCAACTTATTTGCAAATAAACAGTGGCCAAACAGAAGCCATTGCTGTTGGTACTCCATTACATCTCTATATATAATCTTCATTTGGATCTTGATCTTTGTTTGTCCGCAAATGAATTAGAAGAAGAAGCTAGATGGCAATAGAGAGACATCTAAAACATAGGCATTGCATTAAGAATCTCCTCCAGGCTTATACTACTGAAGACTGTAGCACGCCAGTCACACCTCAAAACACAGACATTCAAACTAAACAAATTGTTGTGCTTTAAATTAACTAAAGAGATCTTCATTTAGATCTTGATCTTTGTTTGTCCGCGAATTCCACGCATGCATAGACCACCTTCCAGTTTAGTACGTTGTTGTTACTCGTGGATGTCAACAATGTGCCAGAATAACGAAAGGGGTGGTGGACAGTGTTACGCTGGTTAGCTCCTGAGGCCTGGTTAGAGAATGAGATTGCCGAAGATAAAAGGTATGTGCATACGTAACATATGAATGAAAGAAAGACAGTGAGTAAAATGAATGACAACGTAACAGCACATTCCGGAAATTATTATTGTTACGTTGTAGCCGGCGAGTGCTGCGCGTCTCACAGTTGTACCGTGGCTTGCTCACATGTCAGTGAAGTGATCCCTATTTATGCTTTAAAGAGCCTGGATACCTATGTGTCCCCCTTTTATAACCATTGCTCCGTGTATATTGTCTTACTCTTTGGATTGCCACAAAGCAACCTGCGAGATTGGAGAAAGGTTGAGAAGACATCGTGAGAGGAAACGATAACGTTGTGAAAACGAGACGGAAAAAAGCAGAAATGCTCCTACACCACCACATAATTACGATTCGGACAGTGATTCCAAGTAGGCCGTTCCTATCAAATCAATGTCCAAGGGTTTTCATTTGTAATTTTGTTTCCCTTATAAAAAATCATAATGCTGTGCGACGAAGGGCCAAATTCACGACTGGCAGCCGCGTTTAAACAGGGAGCCCTTCACAGACAACTTTAACACGCACAACGCAGTTGGGCACACATGGCTAGTATTAAAATATCTAGCCATGCTCATATTACTTACTATACATTGTCAGATGATTACAATAATATTCTTCATCACAAATCTAGTGTTAAGTTTAACTTCACATGTGCTTTCCATAAGTATATTACCTCTGTGTCTGAGGCATCTTTTTTCACCTCAGGAATATGTCCAAACTTGGTTCATCTCTGTTGGTGCCAGATGTGGCGAAGCTGCTCCATGTATTTAAATTGTCCCACTTGGATTACTGCTACACTATGTTGGTTGGTCCCATCAAAAAGAACATTTAAAAACTATATTACATCAAAGTATTACCATATGATTCCTGCAGTTTTCCCTTTACATTGGTTGCCCGTTAAAGAGTGGATCCAATATAAGAGTGTGCACCTCATATACAGTGCAAGTATCTTCTAGCTCTTGCACCCACATGTTTGAGACTTAGTTACTCCATCCACTTTTTTTTTTTTTATTAATTTTATTGCAATCCATACAAAGCAATCAAGTTTTTACAAAAAGAAAAATTGAATTAAGAACAGATCGATCCCCACCCTTGAGAGAGAGAGCAAGCCAAACGGCGTAAAAATTTTTACAGCTTTTAAACATACCTAAATTAATTAATTCTCTGTGCTTCATGAGCTTATTTTAAAATATTACTGATTAGATCCTGCCATGTTTTAGATCCATCCACTTTTTATGTCTCTTTCAGACTGCATTCCCTAATTCTTGTCCCACTGACAAAGCTGTCAACAATGTGTGATTTAGCCTTATGCACCATTGACCATCTCCTATGGAATAAACTGGCACACACTTGACTGTTTTTAAATGGAGCTTGAGGGCCTATCACTTTCAATATATTTTTAGTGATTTATAATCCCTTTTTATTTTTTTCTCTAATTTTAACATACAATTTTTATGTTAGTGTTTTTATATGTTCTCTAATACTATAAAGCATTTCGAGATTGCAATGTCTATACTGTATGCTATATAATTCAAATTTGTGATTATTATTATCTGTCTGATCTATTTGATAATTTTTCTTATATAAAACTCCATATTTAAGAACATCATCAATAGCTGTATTTGGTAATGTTAAAAAGGTGAATATTCTACTAATGATGGACTGACTCCACAATCAATCCTGATCGGCAGAACAATTCTAGATCAACTCAAAACCTCCCTCTTTTCCAGCTAATATGTGCCAATGATTCTCCTCTAATCTAGACACATCACATGTTGGGTTCTCAAACCCAGCTACTTACACAATGAATAGCACATACCACCCTATAACTTCCAAGAAATCCTCTAAGCCCCACCTTCTATAACATATGGCAAAGACACATAACCTGCCTGCCTACTGCTGCATGAGTTCATTTGCCACATGTAACCATCTACACATTGACCCCAACTACTGCAACAAACCTGTGTCACCCCAATCAACCAGTAAGTCCAAATTGTATAATTTTTCTAAATTACCTATTATTAGTAAATATCACATGCAGCATAATAAGAATAAATAAAGGAAATATATGTTAACCAGGTTAGTGCTGCATTACAATTCCCATACATCACTTGTAACCATTTGATAGATCATCTTCCTATTTCATTAGTCAGTTTGCAAGAGGAATTGTGCTCTTATACCCTCTCTGTTTTTTTCTATTTTGTTCCCTCAAACAGGAAATTCTAGCACAATATCACAGTTGTATTTTCAGGAAAGTCAGAGATCACTGTAGTATTTGGGGCCTATGCACACATTCCATTATTTTTCTGTCTTTTTTATTTTTCATCATCTTTAAATCCTAATTCTAACTCTGTCAACACAGAAGAACATTAAGCTTTGAAATGACAGAGTCTGCCATATAAAATACCATTTCTCTTTAATTCATTCTTAAATCCTCATATAGAATTCTGGCCTAATCAGTGCCCTGGAACGACTCTTGTCAGAATTGTTAATGACAATCAACTCAGTGCTGATGATGGTTGCTCTTCTGAGCTACTACTCTATGACTTCATATCAGTGACCCTTGCGTTTGTAGTGGCACATAGTCCAAGTCTTTCTGCCAAGCTTAATTTTTTTTTCAGTAATGTTAAAGTTAGTTAATGCTTTAAAATTTTCAATAAAAAAGGTAAACTAATGTGCAGCCAGGGACTCATCGTTTACACACATTTACAATATTTTGCTAAACACATACATGAGGCCACATTATTTTTGTATACATGCTTAATGGGTTTTATCAAATGGCACCCAGTGCTTGCTGGAATGGGCTCCAGTTTTCCCACAACCCTACTCTGGATAAATGGATTTGGAAGATGGATGGATGAATGGGTCTCAGCACTAACATTCATCACAACTTGCGTATCCTACTGCACCTTATTAAACCACCTGGATATGACTTCATTGTGCATCACAAAGCACAAGAACTGGTGCTACTTCTGCTTGCACTTCAAATTAGGCAAACCCTCCCTGACTTGATTGCTTTGTTCTTAGTCAGTAAAATAGCACACAAAATATTCCCAACTCTGCTCAATCCAATTCAGAGGTTCAGAGATCTAGAGCCTATTCTAACACCATCAGACACAAGACAGAAACCATTTGTAGAAAGGAAACTGGTCACACACACACTTGCATTTACTCTAGTTTAGTTACCTGCAAGTCTTTGAAGATGCATCTAAAGGAAAACACTGGCAGACATGGGGAGAAAGTTCCAGCTCCACTTGGACAAGACCCTCCACATGGGCAAGACCAAGCACACAAGGTTTGAATCAAACACACTACATTTGTGTCTCTAAATTGAGCTGTTACAAATGTGTTTGAGAATGGACCAATTACAGAATAGTGCTTAGGGCGCTGTCTGTCTGGTGGTGTAGGGTGGGTGGTCTAAAATACAAGGTACAAGCACATACAAGACAAAAGCAATCTGCCACACACTATCAACACCACTATTATGACCAAACTGTGCCCTTTTTTTTGGCTCAGTCAGGTAGTCACTGGAACCTAAACCTGGATCAGGAAATCCCTTATAACATAATGTTCCCTCACTTAATGTGCCTTCTCTGACAGCCACAGGTTTCTCTGCAGAGCTAATTCATGATTATGTAGCCAAAGTATATACACTTCTAGGGCAAAATACCTTTCTATTTTGTGGACACCTGCCCTTATTCATATGTTCATTTATTCAATCAGATCACTAGGAAGAGAATAGACCTTTTTCAGCTGCCAACTGTAGACTAACCACACTCGGTCTTCCCCATGTTGCCAACTTTTATTTTACCCCTTTCACAATTGGCACCACCTTTCCTGGCCATTATCCTTTTATACAGTATATACAAGCTAGCTAGCTGTGTAACCTGGCTTTACCCAGGAAAGTTTCTAAGTCAATGGGCCTCAGATATAGTGCCATTTTTTACTCAGATGTATCAGAGGTATTATGTAAGCAACTATGTACTTTTCTGTATACAATATTTGCAATTTCTCTTACCAGGAGTTAATGTTATTAGTTCACTTGAGCTACTTAATATTGAACATGCTACATACAGTCTTTGGTGTGTTGATGTGAAGGAGATTGCAGCAGAACTCTGTATTAAATCTGTATTTGAAAATGTAACAAAGGTCATTTTAAGATGATTCATTCAAAACTAAAAGTTGCTAATAATCCCGACTGTACATTAGCATCAGAGACTAAAATTAACTGCCTTGGTATACAGCGGGTTTGAATAAATGTGTAACAACAAAAAAAAAAAAAACACACAATTTATCAGTTAATTCTATTCACTCAAAAGCACAATCCTTTGCTTCATTTTTACCTTTTTTTCAAATATACGAGGTGGACACCTCAAACCTTTATATTTCTCTTTGTGATTATATGTAAAATGCAAAGTTGACTGACTGTCTCATTCACAAACTCATCAACAAAAACACAACTTCCTGTTTAGGTAAATAGCTGAAATTTGGCGGGATGCTACATCTTAGTAGGTATCCACTAAGAAAGGACATTTTGATATCCATATTTAGGGGTAAAATATACACACAGAATAGAAAAACTAAATACCCCAAAATCTCAAAAATGCCTTTACGGATTAACTGAAATTTGGTGACGTTGTAGGAATAAAAAATATCCGACATGTGTTTTTTATTTGTTCCTATTGTTGTTAATAATGTTTTAGCATATGCACTGCATCACCTGTTTCACTCCAGAGCTCACCACAATCGAAAGGACAAATGGGGTATTCTGTTTTTTGTAAATGAAGGCCATCTGCAGATATGAAGTTAAATAAGCAAAGTATGGCAAAACTCATATAAGATGACTTTAGGAAGTGATTGCCAGGTGTTGGGGATGTGAACGTAGTCAATTTTATGTAATTGATCCAGTAAGAAAGGTATTTAATATATATTACCCCCACCAACCCCTTCATCTTAACTGTGAATTTGTGCAAATGCTGAAATTTGGACTACAATTTCCATCAGTCACTGCATTACTCCAGACAATTTCATTAGTGCTGACAAAGTTTAAATAACAGCATCAATAAAAGCGGCATGTTCATCAAAGGTAGAAATTGCTGCGTTATTTTTCCTCAAACACTTTAGGATGACAATTTCATTATCTCACTAGATTACAGCATTTATCTTAGAGCATTGTTTCTCAGCCTTTATTGCCTTGGGACCCAGACAGTGTTTAAGAAGGTGGAGATTTTCATCCCTTGTGAATCAACTACGATTAGAAGAGCAGGGAGAGTGAGGTTCACTTGATGAAACGATTGCATAGAGAAACTGGAAAAAATATCATGCAGCATTGTCTGTTGCATCTGCTGACCCTTTGGGGTATGTCACATGTGGCAATAAATTTGGGATGAATTAATTAATCTACATTTTTTTTATCAGTACATAGCCATGCATTTTTGAAAAAGCCAACAGTGTTGTCTACCTGCATATTGTCATTGAGTTTGCAATAGGCAGTATTAATTTTAGGCCTTGATGATAACGGTGAGTTGAGATTTTTATCAGTATTTACCTTTGAATAAATCAATTTAAATGACGTTTTACAGCTATTGATGATGTTCTTAAATATGGAGTTCTGCTGCAATCTCTTTTATACCAGCACCACCAATGACTCTATGTAGCATGTTCAACAGTAAGCAGCTTAAGTGAACTAATAATATTAGCCCCTGGTAAAATAATAATAATAATTCAAACAGTGTATACAGAAAAGTACTTAGTTTAACACATAGTATTTCTGACATATCAGATTAACCAATGGCACTATAACTGAGGTCCATTAATTTAGAAAATTTAACACAGCTAGTATATATATAATTACTTAATCATTCACTCATTCATCAACAAAAACACTATTTCTCATTTAGTTAAAAAACTGAAATTTGGCAGTATGGTCCATTTAGATCAGGTGGTAACTGCTAAAAATGGGCATTTTGATCTATACTAATAAACGGCAAAGCCCTCATTTACTCACTCACTCACTGACTGACTGACTGACTCATCACTAATTCTCCAACTTCCCGTGTAGGTAGAAGGCTGAAATTTGGCAGGCTCATTCCTTACAGCTTCCTTACAAAAGTTGGGCAGGTTTCATTTCGAAATTCTATGCGTAATGGTCATAACTGGAAGTTGTTTTTCTCCATTTACTGTAATGGAGTTCAGCTGGAGGGGCGGAGTTTCGTATGACATAATCACGCCTCTCACGTAATCACGCATTATGTAGAAAGCCAGGAAGAGCTACAAAACGCGCTTTAGAAAACATGCATTATATAATTAAGAAGGCAGCGAAACAATTAGAAGCGAGCGACTAACATATAAAACCATATTCAGCGGCTCACGTGAACTGACGCAGTGCGCAGACAAAAAGTAACAGTTCCAAAGAGTGCTGAACAAAAACCGAATTACACTGCTATGCTCAAATAGATAAACCACACGCAGTGGCGCGATAGCAAAGCATTCGCCTGTAGTGCCCACGTCCGAGGTTCGATTCCCGAGAGGGGATGCACTAAGTATGTACGCGCGCTTCTTGATTTATTTTAACCTCGCATCCCCTTAGTTTGAGACGTATGAAAACGCATGCGGTTAACGCAGAAAGACAGATCACCTATTCACCTATTGAAGCTTCATGAATAATGGATACTTTATTCGCGATCAATGATTGTTTTGGTAAAGCCATACTCAGTGTATTCATTAGATGAACGGTAAAAAAGTAAGAGCGAGGGGACGGTAACTTACTGAAGCACACAAGCAAAACCACAATAGCACGCGGGCTCGATGTACTGACTTGCGCGATCACATTCCAAAAAATATTTCTTTTCAAGTTCTATTTAGTCCATATGAGTCAAACTCAAAGTCCACGGGCCACATCCGGCCCGGCGTGTAATTATATCCGGCCCGCGAGATCATTTTATATACTATATTATTGTTATTAATGGCCCGGGTATATGAAGCGCTGGTAAGACAATAAACTACAGATCCCATAATGCAGCGCTTCAGCTGCCTTGCCGAACACTTACCGCGTTGCTGCAAGTTATTGCAAAGCTAGCCCACACGATGCCGAAGAGAAAAGTTGATTCTGAAAATAGAGCCTTTAAAAACCGATGGGAGGCTGAGTATATGTTTACTGACATTGCCGGTAAACCCATGTGTCTCATTTGTGGAGCTAATGTGGCTGTACAGAATTTAATCTTTACAACGACTGACAAACACAGAATGTAACTTGAACACAACACATCGTACAAATACGACCCTGATTGAAACAAATAATGATAATCGAATCCTTGATCACAGCAACACTCACAAAGCAATTACTGTATATTGACAATCATGTTATGTTATTTTTAAAATGTTCCCTTTTCTTTTTCATAGCTTCTTTATAACACACTACGTCTCTGCTGCGAATATATATATATACCCCGATCTACATACTCTCAAATAAATAAGCCACACACCGTGGCGTAATTGTAGAGGCTTCGCCTCTATCGCCTACATCCGAGGTTTGATTCCCGAGAGGGGATGTACTGAGTATGTACGCGTGCTTCTCGGTTCATTTTAACCTCGCATTTCCTTGGTTTGAGACGTATGAAAAAATATGCGGTTAACGCAGAATCATGTTACGTTATTTTTAAAATCTTTCCTATTCTTAGCACAAGCACAGCTGAGAAGCTTCGATGCATGTACTCCATAACAAAAAATAACGCATTTAATCACA